>JAOZGT010000015.1:2680792-3280792 GCA_035578325.1 Coelinius sp. EB29 | reverse complement strand
TATTTCACATTTTTATTCATATTGTTTACATGAATTATTTATTTTCATACACAAAACATACGCGTGATTATAATTTGGCAGTGATTTTGCTGCTGACTTGCTCAATTAATGAAAAATGATTTTTTTTTTAAATGATTCATCTTGATCATAGAGATGATACTGAGGTAGAGCACCAGTCATATAATTATGATAAGATATTTTCAATAGTGAGTTCATCAGAAGAGGATTTTATGCATGACGACAGTTGTGGTAAATCAATAATTGTGACCGTTCCATACTCCATTGTATGATGGACCATCCCATGCGGGATTGTATGCACCAGAGTCATATTGACCATGAGGAGCTGCGGCTACTGCTGGACCAGCTGGTACTTGCTGTGCAGCAGCATTGTAGAGAGAGAAGTGATGTGCCTTGGCAGCAGCAACTTCAGGTGTATCCACTACTCGACCATCGGGTCCAAGAGGAGCTGGAGGACCACTGGAATGATTAATAAAAAAAATCACACAATTGCTCACAAAATTATTAAACTAAGTTACAAGGCAAGTGATGGAGACGTGAGGGGCATGACTAAAAGCACTCAATGAACATGGAGCGTCAGCGTACTGATAACGTGGGCCATACTGTGCGCCAGGGGTATAGGGAGCTGGTGCTACACCATTCCATCCTGGATTCCATGCACCCGCTGGTGCTCCATTACTCCAGCCACCTGTTGGCACTGCTCCAGCACGGGCTGAGGCATCAGCGAGAGCAGCTAGATGTGATGCTTTTGCAGCCTGGACTTCGGGGGTATCCACTACACGTCCATCAGCACCGAGGGGGGCACCACCGTGGTGTCCTGCGTAGGGAGCATTGTAACCCCATTGAGGCTCACCCAGAACGATGGTTGTTATCAAACCAAGGGGTACAATCTTTGAAGAATTAATTTAAAATAATTTATCATTTTCTTTTGGATTCACTCTGAGTTTTTCAAGGATATCTCGGAATCTAGAGGAGATATGAAAATTTTGGAGAAAATCTTTTTTGTAGAGAAAAATAAAATTCACAAAAAAGGTTTTTTAAAAAATTTCGATATCTCTCTTGGTTCAAGAGATATCATGAAAAAACTGGAATTGATTCATATTTTATCACTTCACTACTGAGATAATAAAAAAAATACTTACAAAGCGGAACATTTTAGTTGAGTATTCAGTTGAATTGATGATAACGATAGTTGCAATAACAATGTCCGCATGACTTCTCTCAACAACGGATCGCTCAATTTATAGAGATTCGCAATGAATTGCCCCACCCTGTTGAAATATACTGGCGACACACCCAACAGACAATGTGATCTCCTTCCTACTATCGATATATCCTACCCCCGTAACATTTAACCGTTGTCTTGGACGCAGATAACCTCGGGCATTTTTATTTTTTTATCACATACACATATTCTGGATAATTCAATTTTTATTTCACCCTTCAACCGCCTTCGGTGAACATTCTAGGTATTAACATTGACATTTAAACTGTTAATGGTATCCAAGTTAATAATTTCATGTTGAATTAATTATCATAATTGAGAGAAAGTTTCAATTTAATTTTTTGATGAAAATCATTATCATAATTCCTCATATTACAATTATCATTTAATCCTCAAATGGAGATGAATCATGATTGTACATAAATTTGACCTTGAGAATATTTAAAAAATTATAACAAAAAAAAAAAATAAAAATTCTTCAAAAATCTCAAATTAAAGTCGAGCTTTTATTTTAAGCTCTTAAATTATTTTTTAAAAAAAATTTGAAAAAAATTGAAAAAAAAATTAGAAATAAAAAAAATTCATGACAGATGTACGTGTACAATTACATGAAGTGAATGTCGCAAGAAATGTCCTGGTTCACTGATCAAGGGAACACGCATGACCCGTGTCACTAGGGAATGTCCAAAAAAAAAAAATTAACAACCCGATGATTATCCTATTTGCTCATGATTATCAAATGAAGAGAATGATTCAGACACGCAGGCGAATAATTTGATGGGTTACGCAGGTTTCAGTGAGTCAGGTGTCGTAAGACAATGATTGGAATTCAGATATTGCAAAACAATGTACGTGAGCTTTGTCGTTACTTGGAGTTAAACTGATGTTGTATAATACTGTTGATCTGCACGGAAAATGATATCTATCAATTGTCCTTTCGAAATTCCAGAGCATTTATTAGATTTCGATTGGGAGGTAATGAGTCGAGTAATTAATTTTCGAAAATTTATTTCTCAATATCGAAAATAATTTTGTTGGAATTTTATTAATCAATTTACAGTTTAGGAAATTATCTCATCATAATCATGCTGATCATACCGTTGGAATAATCAGTTTAAAAATTGGATTTTTTTTTTTTTATTTAAAAAAAATTAAATAAAGGAATAAATTGATAAATTGCAAAATATCGAAATGAATGAAAAAAAAAAAATCTGTAATGTTATTTTACAAATATTTATCAATATGTTTCAACGCAACTGTTGGTGGTTAACCACAAACTGTATTAAATTGAAAAATTTGAAAGATCAGACAAAATTTTTTTTCACCTCATGATTATATATTTCAAAATGAGTGGTCAGGATTGAAATGTGATTGATTTAATTGCATAAAAACTGTAACAAATTGAATTAATTCAGTAATAAATTGTCGTAAATGAAAAACATTGGAGAAATGTCAAGATGCATGAACCCGACAGGATCAATACGTCACAGATTTTACAGATATCCTTCAATTAATACGACAACTGATACAATAGAAATTCCAGAGTGATATCCGCCTCTGCATACTCTGACACAGCTGGGGCACACCTTTATGAATAAAAATATCAGTGATTCGCCATTGTATTCTTTAAATTTCCCAATTTTTTTTATTTCTCAAATTCTTGAAAATTATTCTTCTGGATTAAAATTGAGGCTGGTGAATATGGGGTGTGCCGGAATCCTCATCAGTAATCCGAGAGAGTGATCTATCATTAAAAAATCCCAGTGGGCCAACAAGTTATACGCATGGACTTTGGTGTTTGATTCTCACTTCACCAATGCCCAAGTCATTCTTAGACACGAGATGGACACGCCCTGACGATCATTGTTGGTGGCGTAATCATACCATGTAGAAAAAATAAAAATAAAATTGATAGAACAATCATAACAAGCAACACTGAAGATATGCCCTATATTTTGTTTTAAGTTTAAAGATTCACCTCGCAATTCACCTCTCTAGACGATTAAAAAACACGAGTTTGCGTGCAGTTATTACGATTTAATCCATGGTTTTCACATTACAATTTCGTAATTCCAGAAGTTAGACTCGATAATCGGTTATGAATAATTGAATAAACAAGAGGGATAGAAAATTTCGAACGAGGAAGAATATATTCACTGTGGTTTAAATACAAAAATGTTAATGATGAAAAAGGTGGAAATATTTCCTAAATTCCTCGTTACGATGTAAAATTGTTACGACGGGTAAATCGCGTGATTACCTCATCGTGAAATAAAAACTAGTGGTTCCATTATAACGCCCACAAGACTCGCCCAGAAGGAAAGGCATACACTGCGCCAGAGTCCTCAATCCTACGCGGTTGCATGACGTTGATGTTTAGCTCATGTGTGAGATTGAATAAGAGAGTTTTATAATAATGATAATAACTATAATCGTAATGATATGATAAAAATGAATGAGTTTAGTTTTTTCAAGTTTAGGTGACATCTACGACTATCCAACAACAAATAGTTCTGCTCATTGGTACCATAATTCATCATATATTTTCATTATGAATATTTTGTCCAATTGAAACTGCTCCACTGTACCTATCAATTAATAATACCTATCCATCACCAGTGGATTGTAATTTGAAATTTATATTTATTTATTTTTTGTAAAAATCAAATGGAGACGATGGTCCACGGTCATCCAGTTGAGCTGGTAATCCCATAAATACAATAATTACTATTGACAACGTGATATTGTCCTTGCTCTCATCATCGTGTGACCATCACGTGTTTATCTTTAAGAAATAGGTTCATGAATTATTAGCCATGATAATCCAATATTAATCAACAGTGAAGATTGAATGATGCAAACATCATACGTGTCTCATTTCGATGCTGAAATGGGTTAGCATTTCGAAATGTGAAAAGCGATGGAATAGAGAGAGAGAGAGCCCTTTCCCCCTGCATTATATTTTGACCTCGTAACTATCACCAGCCCCAAGAGTGTAACCAAGAGGAAGAATCTTAAGAACCAAGATGGCGGTGGGTTATTACACTACACCATCAGCGTAATGTCAATGTCAAATGTATCTCACATCTTGCTGAGGTCCAAACAATTATCCCCTCCTTGAAAATTATTATTCCCCCCTGTATTTGTTAACTCTCTTCTGTTTTAACCAACTCCCTACCAGATTGCCCATTATATATATAAAGAGGGTACACCACCTTGGTACAGCATAACAGTTTACACTGTCAGTGAGTACTGGAAAAATCCAGCAGCGCAGACATAAATTTTTTTTTAAATTTTTCTGCTTGTCATTATAATAGTTAACATGAAGGCATTTGTAAGTAGTAGAGAGTAAATTTTACTTTGAAAAGTTATTGAACAATTATGAATCTTGGTTTCACTGTTGAGTTTCACTGTGAAAACTATTATTCTTAATTTATAACTCATAAGTATTATTCGAAAAAACAAAAAGGGAAAATTTGTGTAACTTTCCAATGCATACGTGCATCACAGTTTTTTTTTTTCAAAGTGCAAAAGTGGTTCATATGTGTAGATATTCCAATTATTGAATTTTAATATTAATAATTTGTTGATTTACTGGATGTGTTCAAACACTGGATTATCAACTTTAATAAGTGAAAATTGATCAATTTACTTATTTATAGATAATTCTGTTGGCAATAATTGCTGTATCCTCAGCAACACCTGGATATCCATACAGTTATGCTCCACTTGGTCACGATGGTAGAGTAATTGACACCCCTGAAGTAGCTCACGCTAAAGCAGTACATTTGGCAACTTATGCCAAAGAGGCAGCAAGAAATTCCTACGGCTATGGTCCAAGCTATGCACCAGAATCATCATACGGTGGATACAGTGGACACGAGGCACACATTCACGCACCAATTATCAAATATCATGGACCCCCAGCACCTCTCGGTCACGATGGTCGAGTCATTGATACACCAGAGGTTGCACACGCCAAAGAAGCCCATTTACACGCTCACGCCGAGGTTTGTTATGACTTTTTTTTCTTTCCTACATTTTCTCCAACATAATTTCACTAACGTAATCAATTTCGTAAGGGCTATGCTCCAGTGAATTGACACTCACTCACGTTTGGTATTTGTGTGGAAATATTTTGAATAAATTATGATTTTAATTCATCAGGCGGCTGCTAAGAATCCAGGGCATGGGTATGATGCTGTCGAGTATCATTATTCACCAACTTATTCTTATGGATATCATCATCCAGCCCCTCTGGGACATGATGGACGTGTTATAGACACTCCTGAAGTTGCTCATGCTAAAGCAGCACATTTTGCTGCTTATCATGCAGCCGCTGCTCCTACTCATCACTAATTTCAATCCATTGTTTACGACTTTTTTTTTTTTACTCACTGTCTGAAGAAATGAACAAGTGTTATTGTTGATAATAGTTTGTAATCAAGAGAATATGGATTTTGTGTTTTTTGGAATAAAATGTTTTGCAAAAAAATGAGAAAATGAGAGGATTTTATTTATTTCCAACAATTATTGAAAATTTATTTAGTGACATTAGTAATAGATAATTATTGCTGATTTTTGCCTATTTGTAAGGCTTTTTGTGCCATAGCTAGAGCTCCTTGTCTTGTCTTATTGCCTCCTATAAAACCCACCGAGTGCACGAAAATACAACCGTCAATGCCTGATACTTTACTGAGTTCATCGTCCCTCAGACCTGCCCAAGTTTGGGGTAGAAAGAGTCTGAAATATCAACATGATTGTTATAACTATCCTTATGAATTCAAATCAATAATTAAGGGATGTATCAAGAGGTGAACATACCTGCAGATGTAGCTACCAAGACCAACAGGTACTGCCTGAACTCGCCAATTGTTATCTTGAAAAATAACATATTTAACAGGAGGATCAATGTTTAGAGTCTTTTCCAACTCAAAGTAAATGTCCTTCCATGGTAGAGCTTTGGGAAGCTCTAGAATTTCTCCACTTGGATCAACCTGAAATTATTTTATTCATTTCATTCATTTTGATTAATTCATTCAATCAAATCATTCTTTCATCTTCGAAATTTGTAATTAATTACTTCAAATCTTTTATCAATTGCTTGTTTAACAATTGTCCTAGCTGGCAGCCAAATCCCAGCAGAATAATTCACATGATGTTTGAATTCTTCTCCACACAATTCCACAGCCTTAAAAAATTGCACATCAGGCTCAATACCAACTGAATTCCAGGAAGGATTGAGCCTAGCAACTCTCGCCCCCAAATGCGTATGAATATAGTATTTGGGCTCACCCTCGAACATGGGTACCCCATTATCAATGGCATCAACCTCCTTAATCAAAGAATTATAAACATGCTTGAAGATATTATGAATATCATCCTCATCCATTATCTCAGGGAGCATTTCACGTATTACTTTATGACCAAAATGACAATAAATTAAGCCAGCACTGCTCAATTTAATATCCCACAGACAGTCATCCCTCTTCATTACTGACTGTGCAGTCTCATTAAATTCCCTCATGTGGTGATCATACCGATGTTTATTGGGATTATATTCACCTCCTACATCGATAACAATGTCACAAGTATCAAGAATTGATTGCTCTCTGGATCTAAATACACAATTAAAAACAATAGAATACAAATTTTCATTATTACAGTCTTAAACATTTGAATATTCACCTGATTATCGATGCATCCTTGTAAGCCGGCAGTTGTTTCAACATAAAACATGCCAGTGCTTCGTCACAATGAAAACATCCACTGTGTGTTCCTATTTTTATATTAGACATTATAGACAAACAACGAGAACTAAATTTTTTTGTTATTGAATAATTATGAAAAAACTTGATTGTTTTATTCAAAAACATGAAATAGGTTAGAATTTCTTAACCATGTGGGGGCTTTATCGATGAACTAAATGGTGGCAGCACAATCTATCTCCCCTCCCTTTTTTTTTCTTCTCAATTACATTCAAATATATCTTATTGTTGTCACTTGCAAATAAATTAAATGAATTAATCATTGAACAAAATTACCTAATTTGCATTTATCAAATTTATTTACGTAATACAATTTGTTTCATGAAAAATATCAACTAGTGTTTTTACAATCTTGTATCCGTTTTGTTCATAAAACGAAAGGGTCCAATATAATTATATACATATCCATTTTTGTTTTAATTCGTCAAATAATCTCTCTCTGCGTGAAATAATCCGTTGAAAGTGTCTAGCATTGGATATAATATCATACAGTACATATTCTTTTTCAATAGTAAGAAAATACCAATGGTTTTACATACTTAAACATAAAAAAAAATATTCAATTAGTTAATGATTAAAAAAACATCTCTATAATTAATACAAATCATTGTAAATGATGCGTATCACCTTCTCTACTTCATCATCAACAAATCTCGATATAATTTTGAGCAATGAGCATCATTTAATCACCACTTGTCTCTTAAACACTCCCCATTCACTCGATACTTGATAAAAAATAAAAATAAACAAAACCACAAATTATCATACATCAATTCTAAATTTTGTCATGAATGAGAAAAAATTTTTTTTTTATTAATTGTTCCCCGAAATGCATTAATTTTAATAAGAGTGAATCCATTGTCATACATCAACACACACACATAGACATACAAAGTTATGGCAAAATTAAAGTAATTGAATGAGAAATAATAATTGAAACATAAATATAAAAACTCAAATAATTATTATTTCAACAATTTTTATCTCAAGTTTTTCTGGATTCACGAATTACCAAAATCAAGGAAGCACTTTCGGAGAACATTGAATTCTAAATAATATCTTTCATTTGGTAGTCAAGAAAAATGAAAAAGAAGAATAAAAAAAAAAAATGCGACATCATGATAAAATTAATCATAATCATAGGGATAATGATTTTCAGTTTACCAGGTTTTCTCTCGACATTTGACATTTTTCATTTCATGAAGACAACTTTGAGTATCCTCATCAAAAATAGTGCCTTCCTCGCAGACAAATCGAAAATCGAGTACCTGTCTATCAGTAAATCCTGGTGAGCAATAGTGGAATAAACGGCAGTCTCTTTTGTCCGCGTAAAATCTGTACATCTCCTTATCGAGACAGTTGAAGCCATTAATGCGTTTAAATGTTACCATTGGTTTGCGTTTAATGGGTAATACTGGGCCAAGCGGTGAAGATGTCACTGTTCCCAAATCCTCAAGACTTGTCGTCATCTGAATGACTGGCGTTGTAACATTTTCCTTAATCGTACCCTCGGTCGTCATCTCAGGGATTTTATTCATATCTTGCACTTGGAAAGAACGATCAATTGACGAAGATGTCGATGATGTACTTGTGACCATTTCACCAAAATCATTTGAATCTGAAGTTGTAGTAGTCAAGTCATTGATTTGCTCTATTATTTGCTGTCCAACTGCTTCAGAAATCCTCTCCAACAGTTTTTCAGATAAAGATTCACTTTTTTTCTCAGTTGTACTCTCAATATTCTCCTTGGTGGTCACTTCAGGCAAAGAACTGTTGGTGGTTGTGATTAATTCAGTGGTTGTAGTAATCTCCTCGGGCTCTTCTTCTTCAGTTACAGTGCTAGATACTCTTCTAGCATGCAGTGGACGTTTCCTGATGATCGGTTTGGGTGCTAATTCATTGTATGATCTTGGTGGTTTTGCTGGATTTGGATTGAATAATGGAAGTCTTGTTTTTATTATCACTGGGACTGGAGTTGTCGTTGGTGGAATGTAGACATATGTCTTCCGTGTAGGAAAACTTTTGATTTTTGGAGCTGTTGGACGATATACAGTGGTTGATGGAGTTGTATAACGTCTTCTAGTGACAGATGGTGAAGAAGATGTTGGCGATGATTTCGGAATTTTTGGTGTCGTTGATAATGTCGTAGTTGATGTAGAAATAATTGGAAGGGCTGTACTCAATATCGTTGTAGTTGATGGTGTAGTAGAGGATGTAGTAGTGATTATATCCATCGTAGTAGATTCAATTGGAGTTGATGGAGTTGTGGATGAGGTTGTGACTATAGTTTCACTCGATGTTTCAACTTTACTCGTCACATTTTCTGCCACTCTTTCTGTCAATGGTTCATCCGTTCTACCTTCTGTAACACCTTCAGTTGTAGTCATCATCTCAGGTTGAACTGTTCCTCTATAACTCTCTGGCTCGTAATTATCATCCACGTAATCTTGAGATAGATCAGGAATATCTGTGACTACGACTTTAGGATCTTCTTGGATTTCTTTCTTCTCAGATTCCGGAATTTCGTCCGTAAATTTAAGAACTGTATTTTCTGCTGTTTTATTACTCTCTACAGTAGTCATTTCCATTTGATCAGGAGTCACTGATGTCTCTGTTACTGGAGCCTCTGGCTCATCTGTTGTGATTGGATATTCTGTTATATCAAAGTACTCGGCAGACGTTAAATTCTTATCGTCATCAATTTCTTCCGTTAACGAATATTCCTCAGAGTCAGACCGAACATTCTCAGACGATCTTCTATAGTCTTCCCCTGTACTATTAACGTTTTCAAGAGAATTTATATCCGTCGATCTGTCAGATTCGTTGGAATACTGATCATCATATTCCTCTTCCGTCGAAACTGTATCTTCTCCACTAGTCACATCTGAATGATTCGCTTCAATGGTTGTGTCAGCAGGCCCATCCGTTGTCTCTTCATATTCTTGATCATATAATTTCTCAACATCAGCTGAACTTTCATCAGTATTAATTTCCCTTTTATTCACACCAATTTCTCGCTTCAAACGAGCCATTCGTTTCTTCCTAGGCTGACCCAATATTACAGAAAACTTATTACCAGAATTTCTGCTGTTTCTTATTTTAGGCACATCCCTGTAGAATGGATCAAACGATTCATCTCCTTCTTTATAATCATCATAACTAGCTGGTACAGTCGGAAGTGGAAGTGTAACTAATTGTGTAGAATTGAGGGGTCTTCCAGATTCATCACTGACACTAGCTTTAGCAGTCACTATGACTCTCGATTGGGATGGAAGGAGGGGTGAGGGATTTTGCACTAGTCTCTGTATCTCAGGTGGAGACAAATGTATCGTAACTTGATGTGGTTTTAGCTGAGGAATAACTGGTGGAGGTGGTAAATGAATATGTTGAGTTACCCTTGTTGTAGAAGTTTCAGACTTTGATGTCTTCGGTGTTGGGTAGAATGATCTGACTGTTGGTGGGCCAGTGTCAGATGGACCTATCGTCAAGAATCCCCCTGATATTTGATGCTGTTGAGAGCTCTCTGTCTTGATTTTATGTTTATGCTTCTCAGAGTCTGGAACAGGTGATATTGTCAATTTAGATATTTTTCCCTGACTCGTTGATTGTATGGGCTCGAGTAATATTCGCTCTTCACTCTTTGAATGCATCACATGACCATTGTTCCTTTGATATTCAGGAGTTTCTCGAGGATTATTATTGTGTACTGAAAATTGTTCTGTAGTACTTATTATTCCATGATTATGGTACAGTGGATTTATTAAGGGTTGATTGCCATTTCCATTGAGCAATGATTGGAGTGTTGAAGAGGTAGCATGATACAATGGTGATACTGTTGATAATTGAATTTGGGAATTTCTTATTGTCGAACTTGCACCCTGATTACTGAATAATTGGTATGAGGTTGCTTGACTGTTGTCATTGTTGCCATCATTTTGATCATTATGGTCACCATTGTGGTAAATGTATTGACGATGATAACCACCATTCTTGTCGTCATAGTGTGACTTGGACTGACTAGTTTGGACGGATGGGAATGGTGGATGATGTTGGAAGGGTTGAGGATAACCATTTGAGTGTTGATAGTGATTGCTTGAAGAGGTAGTCGAGGATATTGCAGGTCGTGGAGTTGTTGTTGTACTTGTTGTTGTACTTGGTCGTGGTGATGACGTCTGGTGATTATCCTCGATGAGAATTGGGGGCTCGTCGTCATTCAGTGATTCTTGCAAGCTGAAAATTTCAAAGAAAATTATAAGAATCAATGGCTCAATGATTTTTATATCAATCTAATTATTCACTCGAACTTGTCTATTTCATTCAATCCTTCCATTTCCCCGTTAAAGGAATGTCAAATGAAAGGCATTCGGTGTCCCTGTGGTCCTTGCGAAACCGTCCAACTCGAGGTGAATGTACTACCGCATAAGACGGATGTGTGTATGTATAACTCTTTGGTAATAAAAATCATTTAGGGAGGGAGGGGTTTACTTGAAGTGACATGCTAACGAAAATTAACATCTAGAATGTTCTTTTCAACTAGTGAATAATTATACTGTTTTCTTCAATATTCCCAACTCAAAACCATATTCAGGTATTGTCACGACAAAAGGGATGACACTGTATATTTCAAATTTTTCTATTCCCACAGCGTCTGTGAAAATTCATGAAATTGCTGATTCAAACTCGTGAGACTATTTTGTATTCATAGAGAATTTATTTCACAGTGAAGATGACATTTTACTACCTTAGTGTCACAGCATTGTTGCCATACAGCTCGAGATTGAGATTGTAGAATCGCTCGCTTTTGCTACAGTCAACCTCATCCACTCGTTCACAGACCCTTGTCTCTTGATCGAAGACCGTGCCATTCAGACATAGAAACTTTATGTCCATAATCTCATCTGAAATGACATCTCACGGTAACACGAGAGATCTGTTATTATTTCATACAATCTTTGATAGTAAAAAAAAATTGTTTTTATTATTATTATTAATGCCACTGGTTTATCATTCAACGGGACAGCTGTAGTCGTCCAACTTTCTCGGCTGCTGCAACTGTCCCGTTACCAACCGATTGGAAGCCTTTGAAAAAAAAAATTTGTGTTTCATAATAGTTGGTATATTGAGTTGTATAGAGGATTAACTCCAAATTGTTGGGTTAATGAGAATTGATGAATAGCATACAGCATCCCATTCTCTGGTAAATAAATGACTATGGTTAATGACCGTATTATTGCCCAGGGTTAATACTGTAATTTAAAAAAAATCTATGAGTAAAAATGTCGACAGCTGGTCCTTGTTAATTTATGTAAGCGATTATGCAAGTTACACTCGACGCATATCTTATTGATCTTTTTTTGTTTGGCTCCTTTCGAGACAACATAGTCATAATCCATTATATACGTTGATCTTACGTGGGTGATAAGAATCAATCACTATCACGAGATATATTTAGATTGTTGGGGACAACTTGATTATTGCATTTAATTTTTTTTATTTGACAAAAATTTGAAGAAAACCATTAGATATTTATTTTTTTAATTTTTTATTTATGGATTTTTAAAATTTTTTTATCTTCATAAATAATGAAAAATTATAATCAATTATGAAAATCCATGTTAATGACTTCACAATGCAGAAATTTTCAATTGTCTCTAATTTATCAAATTTTCATATTTAACATTGAATAAAATAGAGTGAAGTATGTGAATTTTTTTCTTTACAATGAATAGAAAATTTTTAAAAAATTGATGAGAATGTATAATAAATAAATGTAAACATCAGTGATTACCTTTTTGGCCGATGGTACATACGTGAAACATCTGACAGCCAGCCTCGACATCAGCATAGTATCCACCAATGACCTTGCCCTGACACGAAAAATTCGTCTCTGGGAGGTTGTCAAAGTCCAAGTACTTGATAAAATTGAATGAAATAAAAATGTTAACACATCAAATCCAATAGAATTAAAAATTCAAATAAAAAAATTACTTACACCAGGTTCCCCCGCGCTGCACAATCCATATTTGAGGTCGAGAATCGACAAGATAACTGAAACAATAATTCAATCGATAAGTGAATGACGTAAGAAATGAAAAATTTCAATACAATAGACATGAAATTGAAAACACCAGAGAGGAATTGAGTGTAGAAGAAGAAAAAAATAAAAATAAGGAAATCGTGCAGGATGTTGGGATTGTATATCGCGCTCAAAGACCGAATCTCGCTGCATGACCTCGATTCAACACCTGCGAACTACTAGTGTTTCAGCATTGGATTATAACACCAACAATGGGGTGAGGAGGATAAAGGGGGGGAGGTAAATTCACCGGGATATCCGAGTCCGTTACTGCAGTGTATTGAGTACATACGCACTTTGTATTAAATAATAATTTTTTTGCCCCAGAATTGCCATTATAACGAGCAATAATTTCTCTCCATAATCACGTCATTGCGTAAATAGATTCAGTAGAACAGTTGGAAGAATAAGAGAAGAGGGGGGTGGGGGGCTGAGGGGAAAAGGGACACGATGGAATTTTTTATTATAAAGTAAAGAAAAAGGAAATCGTCGAGGATTCCACAGTAGAAACCGAAATTTCTCAAATAATTCCAAGTATTTGTGTCTCCTCGAGTGTAACGCTGGAATTTGGCAACTCTTAAGGCGGCGGCATTCACCGTTATATACCAACATAACGTTTAATACATTCGAGAATGTCCTGTCTCTTTTACAAACTGCAGGTATGTATATCGCATTCAAAAGTCCTTGAACGTGCCACTCGAATCCCCCTCGAGAGTATTAAAATCGAATGAAATTGCCAGGTCTTTTCACTCATGAATTTTAAGATTAACCATATTTTATTTACGATCATACCCTATTTTCCAGAGTATCTCATTGTTAATTGGTTATTGGAATGTTAATGGCCAAAATGGTACCATTGAAAATTATGTCTCGAGGCATCAAAATTGTGTTTTAACACGTACCCTCCAGCCATTTGCCATTGCTGGATGAGGATAGCAAAAAAATTCATGAGATTCTTCTAGGAATAAATATTATTATTTTTACTAGTGGTAGGAATCAAGGGAAATTGGAGCAAAGAATAACAATGCTGGTTAAATTGTCAATTACGCGACCCTTCGCTGATTTATTTCAGCTTCCTCAGGCTCTGGAAAAATTAAAAAAACTTACAATTAAAATTATTGACATTAGCCAGTCCAATATTCTATTGAGAAAATATAACGTCTCATTTAACCTAACACATCGGCTGTAACGTAACATAATAAATTCCAAAAATATCAAAAAATATCACAAAATATAACCATTTGGAAAAATACCTTGACTTAAACCATGGAGCTGAATAAGATTGATTATTATTTTTATAATCAATAAAATAATCAGCAGATCCAGTTGATGATTTTTTCGAAAAAAAAAACACAGGGAAAAATTAATTGTGAAATATCGATAAAACTTTCACATTACCCAATACAGTGTCTTCATCGAAAATCATTGACTCGAAATGCCAAATGGATTCAACTGAAAAATTGGCAAAAAGACACTGTCTCAATTGATTTAACTGCTTGTAATTCTCAATCTCCTCATTTCCTTAAACTCTCATACCCCCCCACATATACCTTCTTCGGCTCTTTGCAAAATCCCGATTAATGCATTATATAATGCAACATCTTCAAGTGGATCTTCTTTATTTTTTATTGATTAGAGTCAGTGGGGAAAAAATGAAGCGGCAGTATATCCTATTGAAATGATATAACGTCCGCACGTAATGACTGTGTGAATGCCGTGACATTTATCCGCGTGCGGGTTCGTCCTACCGATGCAATTGGCAGGCCCCGAGTACTCGTCTTCTTCGCATCCTGACAGGGCTAAACATTGACGATCGATAAATATCGAGATCTCACTTTCACGTGTCCTTGATAAAAAAATTATGTCTATCTACATATATATATTAAACAATATACATATTTATGTATTTATCTCTATTTTTTTTGAAATATGTAAATTATAAAAGAAGAATGTATAAACGATAAATCTGTTGGTTTAGGATAATAAAAATGTTAATAGATATATATCGAGTTTATCAGCCGCAAAAGGGCACTTACAGTCGGGCATGTGGTATATCGTGAAATCACGTAAGACAGTATACCTTTCACCTCAGACAGCAATCATTTATTCATAATCTGGAGGTGTTAATTTTTATATCAAAATATAAGACACGAAAAAAAATAATAATATTAATTCAACTGATAATAATAAAATAATTAACACCAGATGAATGAAAATAAGGTGAAATGATGGCCAACTTGTGATATATTGCACAGCCGTTACGATGAGGACGCGGTTGTAAGGTCGAACATTGTGATTGCACAATTTACATCGTTAGTGGCGTGCGTTCGACCGAGAAGCTATATAACTCTGTGTTCCGCATCGAAGAAAGGATCATCCACCTCTAATACAATACATGTTATTACTTCAGGGTTAGATGTTTTTTTTTTCACTAGTGGAATTTTTTTAATTTATTGAAATCAATTAAAATACGGAAATTTAAAAAAGAAAGAAAAGAGAGAAAAAAAACATTCATTGTTGAGAAATTGAAGATGAAACTACTAATGAGAAGAGCATGGATGGATAATTGCATCTATTATACTCCCGTGAGAACCCTTCAATCACCGGAAATACCTTTCTAAAAGGTAGAATAACAAAAGAAAAATTACGAGTGAAATTTAAGGTTCCATATCTGGATGTTGTTGATGGTACTCATAAGGCATTTATATAATTGGCTTCAGCTGTTGAATATTTAATAAAAATAAAAGAAAATAGGTGAATAAAATTCATCAATGAACCCCCAAAAAAAAAAATACACCACGAGATCCTCTCATCTCTTATATTTTTCAATTGAAGGAAAACAAGATCGTGACAACGAGAGCATGCATCCTTTACGTGACTACTTTACATACATATAGATATCATTATACACTTGTAATCGTATCTCTCATTTGGAAAGTAAAGGTCTCCAGTGTGCATTTCTGAAAAACCGTCGTTGGCGCACGACTGCCACAGAATTACTATACACTATTACACAAGGAATTTTTGATATAGAAAATTAAAAAGTGATATATGTTGGAAGGACTCCTTTAGTCGATCCATTTTGCCCCAGCAAATTATCGAAAATAGAAATAAATAAAATTCTAATGAATAAACAATTTTTCATCTGCATCTCAAAAATCACTGAATTAATTTTTTATTAAATTTGTGATCAAAATTCAAGAAAAATTGTCATTTCCTCGAATTAAAGTAAATGTTCTTAATTAAAGAACAGAGAGTAATTTCCCCCGAAAATTTCACTTGACCTTTCCACTCGGCCTTGCCCCCGCCAAACACACGTGGGATGTGTTTGTGATTCCCGTTTGTCTGGTGAGTATCTCAACCATTTGTGAAAAAGTATGACTATGTATTATCCCTTGATCCAAGAAATGATTGATGAAACGTGATACCTTTCTCGTTATTTCGTACATAATAACCGGAAGAATCCTCCGCACATCCTGGAAGCATCATCATCATGATGAGCTAGCGCATAATTATAATAAACGTCAATGGTATCCAGTTCTACCTACGCATTTCGACCGCAATACATATATATATTTTAGTGTACATACAATGTACAACATTCCATTCTTACATTCTCTTTGTCATCTTCAACTTGTTTTCGTTTTCTACACTCAACTTTCCATGTATTTTCAGTCTTTATGGCTATAAAATACGAAGAAATATACATATAAATTTTTTTTTCATCTTTATCATGATATAAAGGATATATATTGCCTTACCCTGCAGTAGAAATCCATGCAGCGCGAGGTTCATGGCTAGGGGCAGTATTCGACTCGTTCGTTCTGAAAATATTCAATATAAATATTAATTAATATTTATTATTTAATATTATAATTTAATAATTAAATTTAAAAAAATATATTATCAACGATAAATATAACCCCAAGAAATTAGTAAAAAGTCACCACCAGAGAATTTTTCCCTTACGTAAAGTAGCCACGAACCCGTTCATATTTTCATGCAGACACGCAAGTATATACTCGGCTTTCCCCCCGACACTGTTATACATCGTTGAGCATACCCACTCAATTTTCATGAAAATTTTATTCAATTATTTCCATTCAACTCAAGTGTGACAATCATATCAACCACAAACCGCCAAAGTATGAGAATTTAAAAATTACAGTCACCTCTGTATTCATTTACACACATACTGTATACACAAATGTAAACACCAGAGAAAGCGATATTGCTCATTCAGCTATGAAACGTGCATCATCCTTGCGCATTTCTCAGTGTAAAATTAGACTCGCCTCGTGTTCATAATTATCCTTAACAGCAGGAGAGAGAGAATAAGAGAAAATATGGGTTAATTTACACGGCCCAGAATAGCAAATTCTGGAGATAATAATTTTGAAAAAAAATAAATAATAAAATGTTATATACAGCTTTCACTATTGGACAAAAGGCCCATAACGTGGCAGGAGGAAAGAAGGAAGAAATAAATAAATTTAAAAAAAATTTATATGTGTAAATATATAATCGTTGGAAGGTGCTCAGGCATGCACAACACACGCGCCAGTCTGAGTAACAGAATGGGGTAGAGATACTCTGAAGAGTAAAAGAAGGAAGAGCCCAACATAAATATACACATACTTAGAGCCCCTTGTTATACCCAGAGGCTCCTCTTCGAGTCGATATCCTTTCTGGTATTTCAAAATTACCAACGAGCACGTGTGCATCAATGTATTATGCATCATGCAGGCACCAGACATTTTTCATAGGTAAAAGAGTCGAATTATTAACATAAATAATATAAATTAAATTTAAAATGAAAAATTTTCATTGAATGAGGAATAAGGGTGAAAAGAAGAAACTGCTCGTTTAATCGTAATGACAATTAATTAAAAATTGAAAATCAAGAGAATGAAAAAATTTCCAAAAAATTGATAATTTAATTTAATGAAAACAGAAAGAGCACCTAAACTGAACATCGGTCGTAAGAATAAGTCGCCATTTGTGAAAGTTGCGTGCTGAGAGCCGGTTCACAGCTCTCAGTCGAGTTTACTTGGGGGGGGGGAAAATTATAATTGCAGTTGAGATAAATCGAATCTGGTCCAACAACGCGGGTGACGGCTACAACCTATTTTACACAAATGACGCAAAAATATTACTTCACCCCCTCTCTTCAAAATTTGAGAAACAACATTGCATTAATCCTATCGTGTTGTAATAGACAACGAATCATTACGAATAATAACTTTTCCAAGAGGCAGACTGTATGTCTGTAATGTCAAATTGATATTGTAGAATATCTATATATTTTTTTTTTTTCTTAATTGGCAAATATTTCATTATTTCAGGGAATTTAGAAAGTGAAGAAATAAATAAAAAATAAACTAATGTAACTGACAGAAGGTCTGATAAATATATATATACAGTATGGTTGAATTTAAAAACCGTTATTTTGTGCGCATAGTATTCACTGTTAATACTAGGTAATCCGGTTGAAGAATAAAAACGGTACATTATTAACGGCCTTGCAACAGTCATCGATTATTGAATGAGAGGAAAGAGTGTATCGATGATAAAAAAAAAATGTTTAAAGAACGTAATAATGTGAAACTTTCCCTCGTGCTGGAGCAGCTGATGTAGGAAGTTATCAGGGTAATACTGAAGGATAGTGGGTGCCAAATAGTGCACTCACGTGTCTCGTATGAATATTACCATGTGATATTTTATTTTGATTAATTGTAACGTATAATTTAATAACAACACTAGTAATTATAACTCATAATTATTGAATGATCAATTAATTCATAATTTACCTTTTCTGTTAATCACCACAGAATAATAATTTCCTCTATCGATTTTGCAGAGTTAATTATACCTTCTTTCGGATCCCTTCACTCCTGTTTTCCTCACAAATATCCAAATTATACACAGTGTAATAAAAAAAAAAAAAAGCACAAATTTTTTTTAATCACGTTGAATCCACTTCAAATGTATCATTGTCCCTTCTTCATTCATCTTTAAAAAATTACACGAATCAATCCACCGGTCCATTGCCCCCATCTTTCAACACTCATTACTCACACTTACACTGCATATTGAATAATAATATTTTATAATTTCCATTATTTGATAATTCATCAGTCCCTCCTTTTAACTCCCATGCATTCATTAATTCATTCATAGATGTCCATTAACAATTGTTTGATGATTCATTGAGTAAAGTATTAATATATCTTTCTTCTTATCAATTTAATTGATAATATTCACTGAATTTGTAAATATATTTTCAGAACTACCGTAAAACTTTCTTCCATCGAAAGTCGTCGTTGAACAACTCTCTGTGCTGGGCGTGTTTCTTGGTCGAGTCACATAAACAGCTGTTGGCTTGTAACGGGTATACTTCTGCTTCCTTATTTTTTATGTTATATTTGTTATTGATATTGAGAGCTCAATATTATTCACAATTTTTGTCATGTAAATGTAATTTATTTATACAATATTCACACGAGTATAATCCTGTACTTGTTTTATCATTTACTCCAGCATAACGCAATTTTTTTTTTTTATTCTCCAGATTTCACTTGAAATTAGCAAAATTATTATTCCTTCCTGGCTGTATTTTTTTGTTATTCTTTGATTTATAAACATGAATAAATGAACAAATAATCACGATTGATTGATATTTAAATTGTCAAGGGAATCGAGAGACATTTTAATTTAATGATATCTCATAATCACTTATGATTTACCCACTTTTGATGAATTTATTAAGGGTACATTGTGACTATTTAACCGGCGCGCGCTACGAAGAAGTGAAACTGATAGACTAAGTCACGGAATACGTGAGCGCGTTTCTTATCCCCTACTGTCCACCTCTCGCGAGTTCACGTGGGTCGGCCACCACCACTCAGCAGTAATATATGATTGAAATTGAGAATGGTCAATTAATTGATTTTTTTTTTAAATTTTTTTCTCTCAGTCTTCATCATTGAAATCATCACCCAATTCTTTACGTCACATTCCAGTTTATTTACTGGACCAATTTTTTTTTTTGTTTTTTGTAGGAATGGAATTTAATCCTGGAGAGAATTCCTAAAATAATTTTTTATTCTCAGAATTAATGAATGAATGATTCAATCAACTTTTGATGTTGATGACAAATCAAGTGTCTCAATAAATTCGAGTGTATATTAATTCAAAAATTTATTGAATTGGTTCTCACGAATACTGGGGGTAGCCGGGAAAAGTGAGCCGGTTGGCCTTCATGACATACTGCACTCACTCGTGTCCATTTGAACAATTCATGGATGTAGGAAATTAGGTATTTTTTTCATCTCATTAGCTCCATATGTCCAGTCTAAATTGACCTGCTCTCATCGAGAGCTTTGAGCAGCCCAGCCTATCCACTGAAACCACTGGACTAGAATAAGAGATTTGTAATTGTTGACAAGATCCTGTTCAGACGTACGAAAAAGGATATGATAAAAATTGTTGATAATTATAGAGTCATAAATGGAGTAGAGTATTGCGTTATTCAGTGGGTGGTTTGTCATTTCACATCATAAATATGAGAATTATAAATCATTTCTTGGAGAATTCAATACGAGATTTATTTTATCATGAACATTCTCGTGAATTCCATCCTTTGATCAATATTTGATTATGAAAATTTAATTTTTTTCCTGATTTGTGGAAATTTTCGATGTTTAATATTAAAGTTGTTGATAATCACCTCGATAAAGTTGGAAATTGATTTTTTCAAGAGATAAAATCAGATATTATGTTCAAGAAATTGATTAAAAATCTTGAAGAAGGGTGTATAATCATAAATTGTCATCAAAGTAGTTGATACCATGCCCATAATGTTATGAGGTCTTCTCCTTGAACTCGGTGTAGCCCTGAAAGTGAATTGTACGTCGGTTATTTTATGTACCTCTGTGGATTATATGAAAAAGAAACCCAGAACCGATAAGAATTCACATGAATTTCTCTTTAAAATTGTCGTTTCAAATTGCAATACGAGGAACAAAAGTGATAAACAGAAATTGAAAGTGAGAGAATACCGAAAGGATTTAATTTCCCTCGAATTTATCATTAAAAAAATTAACAAATTTTTACGAAAGGTGCAATTAATCCAGCAATAAAAATATTTATATCATTCCAATTCCAAATATCACCTTGTCACGTCACCATTAACCAGACAGAAAGTGATATTCCATTTTTTTCCTTCAAATTGCCAATTTTATAGTTCACGTTTCGATACTCTCACGCGTACACTGGAATTCCTTTCACCCCATTGCTTTGTCATCGTTTATTCTCGAAATACTTGTAATCACGGGTTTAGTACACAGCACAAGGACTTTATTGTTCAATGGAAAGCCAATCATTTTTATTTATCCATTGGCTCGCAATTAAACAGTTGTAGTTTATTTTTTTTCATATTGTTATTGCATAATTTCTTTTTTTCAATTTATTTTTCAACTATCAGTGGTGGAAATTGTATCACTGGAATCAATTTAAGCTTTATAGGCATAGAAATACATGAAAAAGTGGTAATACAAAACTTTAACTTCATATTTTTATCATAATCTTCAATTTATTAACATAAAAAATTACATTTCCTTAAAAAATTTACAGATATTGTTTTTAAAATTATTTTTCATTCACTGTATTTCGTTTTTTGACATTGATAATGACCTAAAAATTGAAAAAAATATTTGAATAAAGTTGTCCAATTAGTTTCACAAAATTATGAGATTTTATATTCAATACGTACCTTGCCAAAACACTTCATATTGGAGATACAAGAAACAGCATCATTGACATTGTATAAACCAGTTATAAGTGAGTAAGACGGTGTTATTAACCCATCATCATAATACTGCAACACATCTTGACCTGCCTCTCTACAATAACAATATTATTTACAAATTTATTCATCAGCTTGTCTCATTAATCATTAATTTACCTGTATGATTCATAATTCTTAGCTTTGTATTCAAGTAAATTAAATCCACTGGGAATAAATGAACTTTTCTTCTCGTCTTTGTTCTCCTCCTGCTTTGGTACAAATCCAGCGATGATTAAACGTCCTTCTCTCGATAAATGTTCAACCAAAACCGTGAAATTGTCATCACGAAGAATTGTAGATGAAAAATTTTCATCGTAAACTTTTGTAAAACTGAAAAAAAAGGCAATTTTATAATTAAAAATTAGAGGTAATTGATAAAATTAAAGTGAAAATTTTTTTATTACTGACCAATCTAATATTTGTTTGAATTTTTGACCCTCATCCCCCTCAAACACACCCTTGATACCCCTTTCAGCAGCAAACTCTTCAATTTTTTTGACTAATTTTTTATCATTGAAGGCCAAAGATGCAAAAGCACCCTTTTCTCTGACAAGTATGGCTTTCTCCTCAGATGCACTGACACCGATAACTTGAGCTCTAAAAATATTAGCTGCAATATCCACACCAGCCAATGCAACACCTCCAAGGCCAACATTAACTAATACCATTTCATTTTCTTCTAAATTGGCAATTTTTTCAAGACCAATCAGTGCTGTCATGTAATTCTCAAGTATACAGACTGAATCCAAGAGTTTTGAGGACGACTGCACCTTCCAAATATCCTGATTAAAAAGTAAATACATGTTTAATGGGTGACATAGAGAAACGAAATATTAAATTTTATCATTTCACTTGAAATTATATTTACTGTAATATCTGCTGTACATTGTTCTGCCAATCCCCCAAAACGTAATTTATTCAAAGCAACGATAGAATCACCAACTTTGAAACCTTTTGCTTTAGCCTCTTCACCAACTTCCAGTAATTTTCCAGCAACTTCGTACCCAAGAATTTTAGGTAACGTGGTACTCGATGTATATGAATTTCTCGATTGTAGAATATCAGGTCCATTTAAAGCGCAATAATGGACATCAATGAGGACCTGAAGATGAAAATAATCAAAAGTATTTTAAAAAATTTAATTAACAACAAAAATCCTCACTTTATTCTTCTTCTCGAGTCGTGGAGGCTCTACGTTTTCAATAACAAGGGGTTTAGAAAATTCCTTCAACACTGCTGCCTGAATTTTACCAGGTTCAGGCTCAGGCACTCTGGTTTTCACCGGCTCATCGGCTGACTTTTGATTTATCGAGGCTTTACTACTGAATTTATCAAAACTCACATAAATAAATTTTCTTCTCTTACTGAAAACGTGACGACTGTTGCTTAGAATTGTTGTAAATATTTTTCGTGACATTATTAAAATCAAAAAACCATTAAATCAAAGTATAACAACATTAATTAAACTATTAGGTTATGGTTATCATCTGCTCCATTTTTCTACACGCACGTTGTAAATTCTCCTTTAGATGCGCGCGCTGTTTCTCAAAACCAAAACATAAACACCAGAAACATAACCTATTCTACGTGTTTTCAAGTCCTTTCAGTTGTTCCTAATATTAATTAATAAAAAAAGAAGGTAGAACCACCCTAATTAATCAAATGAGACCAAAAAAATTCTCACTACCATGCACCCCCGAGAATTTAACAAACACAAAAGAAAAAGTGGTGATAGTTTCAATAATCGGCAAGTCCCAATACCGTGCAAAGTGCAGTAAAACCGAGATGATTGGTACTCATCTCCTCCCAGATTTACTGGATCATCCCTCAGTGAGCCCAGAATCACTGTCTCACATCGAAGGATACTATGACCCCAAAGAGAGAACAATTTATCTTCACCTCCAAGGTCTCTTCGACAGTCATACATTACTCAACGAGTACGACAATTTCATGAAGAAACAAGAGTGCAAAGATTTCCTCAGTACCTGGGCCTACATGCGTGAAACATACGCAAAATCTCTCCTAGTTCTATTCACCATCTCTCACATTGTAATTCTCAGTCATCCCACTCACACCTTTGACTACAGCTATGTGCATTTATTCAGAGCTCTGGACGTTATTCGACAAAAAACTCTTTCACAAATCTCCACAATCTTAACATCAATCCCAGGAATCCCAAAAGGATGGACCATCAGTGGTCGTCCCTGCTCCCCCAGAGTTCTCTTCTACTTCGAGACATGTCCAGAAGTCTTCAAAAATCCAAATCCCTCTGGAAACATAAAAAAACTTGAACACTCACTCGAGGATCAGATCTATCACGTTCTACGAAAACATCGTATTGTCACAAACATCAGTGCTAATTCTCTATTTGCTATTCCAGCAAATCAGGAATTTGTTTATGTGAATACTGGATCAACAGATTTCAGTGATATGCTTGGTTATATGGTGAAAAAATTGATGGACAGTTGTAAAATTATCCCAGGGAATAACAAAAGTTTGAATAATAATAATTCAACACCACTGGATTCCAGTGAAAATCGTTCTTTCAATGTTTTTCTTCAGCAACACATTAAATTAGCATTTGCCAAAGGCTTTGATGATAACGTGGGTCGTCATTCAACACCTGCACACTTTGAAATCCCTTTGGTATCTACATTTTTTCAAGTTGCAAATGGTATTTATAATTTTTTTGTCAGTGGAAGAGACAAAGAATTGGGCAATCTTCATGGATTATTAGATACTGATGTTAAATTCAGTAAAAGTAGGTGTAATAAAGTTTTACCAAGAGCTCTACAAACTTATCAAGATAATTTACCCCAGCATTATGGAAGGGCTTATCATGAGAATAAGTTGACACATGCTATGGCAGTATTTGAGATGCATGCACGTGGTCCTCTGTTTGATGAATTTGCTGAGAAACTTCAGAGTGAGTGTGATAAACACTGGAGAGCTGGAAGACAGATGTGTGAAGTATTGTCTTTAACTGGAAATCCTTGCACTAATCCTCTGCACAATGGAGGAAGTGAGGGAGCTGGTGGTGGTGAACATCTTGATGGAGGAAAGGAGGAGAATGATTTACCTATTATGGAACATTGCAGTGGGGTGAGGTACATTTGTGCTTGCAATTGTGGAAGATGTCAGGGCCCTAGGGATGATCCTTTTAATGTGAGACATGCTAATTGTGATTGGTTTCAAATAATTGGAAAACAGTGTGGATGTGGACAATTGGAAACTATTGAATTTCCTATTTTTCAACCTAGTACGCATAATTACAGGTAAAATTTATGAAATAAATAATTTATTAATTTCATTTGATCTTTTTATTAATTTTTCAGAGCAGCGCAACTCTTTCCTGGAACAAAACGAAAGGATTCATTTGGTAGAGTTGATTTATCAACTCCTCAGGGTCAAACACAAGCTTGCAGCTTAGCTGATGGTACTTTACATGGTAATTAAGGGATAAATATAATGCGAATAAATTATCATAACTGTTGTATTGATTAAGATGATATTGAAGGATATGGCAGTGCTGGACAATCACAATTGACCAATGATCCCAATGGAGATGATCATCAGAGGATGAATAAAACAAGTTTGACACCTAGTGATGGGCATAAAGTTGTAATACAGGTTTCTGATGATAATACTGATAATTCAAAAGGTACAAAGTCCTTGAAAATTTTTAGTATTGTGTTAATTTCATGTAGAATAATTTTTAATGACTTTTGAATTATTTTGATAGAAAAATCTTTAGTACGACAACCATCAACAACTGAATATCTGCCAGGAATGTTGCACACAGAGTCTCCAACAGGACTTTTACCACAATTCTCCAGTTGGTCTTTAGTGTGTCTTGGACCCAGTAGTCTCTACTCTCACAATCTAGGACTCCAGCATCAAACAGGAATTCTACAAAATTCAGCTTTTCTTTTACCCTGGGACGTCACAGTTAGACTTGAACATCAGAAAGATCGAGGAGCATTTTGGCCAATGGTTGGGGATCATGGGTTTGGGACACGAGGGAAGAATTATCAGAATGCAAATGCCTTGAAGTGTAGAAAATCAAAGGGGGGAAAAGAATTTGTGGTGAAAATTTTTGTTGGAGTGGAGTATGAGTGCCCAAGGGGTCATAGATTTATGGCTGCAGCACCTGATAAAGTGTTGAAAGCTACTGGAAATGGAATTGTTAAGGACAGTGGGAATAAAGTGACTTCTAGTAGTACTGATATGCCACTTTATTTTCCATGTCCTTGCAGGTAATTTATTTAATTTATCTCGATAATAAGTGATTTTAGATAATCAAATATTCAATAAGACAAACAGAATTAATGAACAATGAATTAATTCTTGATTTTTCTCTCCTGTTCAGACAAACTAAACCATTGATTGCTCAACTGATGAGAATTCACGTTGTCACCCCAAAAGCACCTGTTCATGTGACATTAAATCCAAGAGTACAACCTGGCCCACCACCAGCTCCAATTTTCATAACTGGCTGTGACGAGGAACCCATCAGATTATCCCAAAGTGCTTATTGGGTATTGAGATTACCGTATGTCTATATGGGTGAAAAAGGCCCTTATTTAGCTCCAAAAGAACCTGTACCCATTTCACACGGTCGATTACTTGCTGGCATGTATGGAATTAGTGAAGTTGTGCCTGAGAAGAAATAAATATTATTTTGTAAGAATTCTCTGATTCTCCACTTTTCAAACTTTTCTCATAAATTAATTATACTAGTTTCTTCACTGAATTTTCCATTCATTTGAAAATTCAACGGATAAATCCCATTGGCTGCAATTTAACCCAGCTGCCACATTTAGTTCCCAGTTTGATCACTGGATTCACTTTTATCCAAATAATTTTCCATTTCATGAAATTTTAAATTAAATTCGTAAGAAAAAAACGTAAAATTAATTATTTCTGATAATTTCATAATGTTTAGATTTTTCTTCTATCACTATTTATCAATTCAAATACGAAATAAAATCAATATTGATTTGAATGAATGGCAGCACGTGCATTCACCTCTGAACGACCGTTCGGCCTTGGACCTAGCATAACCGCTTGTCAGCGAGTTTGAACTTGTTGTGACTTGTCACAGAGGTAAATAATCCATAAACTGCTCCAAAAAAATCCACAAAAAAAAATAGCTAATTAAACCCAAGACAATAACAATAAATAACTAAAAAAATTGAAAGTAGTGAACAATGAGTGATTTTTTTCTGTGTTGAGTGAAATTAGGACGTTGGTGAGCAAAAAGGTTGGTAAATGCTCATAAATTTAACTAATTAACTTTTCCTTTTTTTTTAAATCCATAAAAAATGTCTCAACTCTTAAAAATTATCAAAAAATCCTCAACTCTGTGAGGAAAAAGGTCAAAACAAAAATTAATTACTCTCAAATTAGAATTCTCTCTTTCCAGGAAATTAAGGAATTTTTTTAAAAATGATTAAAATGAATATTGCACTGTTAATTACTTTATCATTGATCTGCGTCGAGTCTTCATCATTATTGAACTGGATATGGAGTAAACCCCAAGAAGAATCTCACGTACTGGTGTCTGATGGTGTTCCCCTAATCTCCATCCCCTACGAGTCCATGACAGACGATGAAAAATTCCTCCAGGAGGCTGCAAAATTGACTGATATTCAGGTCTCATCACCACTTCAAATATGCCAGCACAAAGTAATCATGAAAATTCGAAGTACCTGTGCAAATCTCAATGAAGAGGAGCTCGCTAAACTCGGTGTGAACCTGTTGAATTGTCAGTCAGCTGTCGAGGGGAGAAAAATATTTCCCTGCACTGAAGATATGGTATGGATTGCTTGTGTAACCGTTGGTAATAGCCACTGGAGTAAAGTTGAAGTTTATTGTTTGAAAGGGGTTGTCTTGGACGTGTTTAAACATGCACAGGATCTCCCCTACTGAGTAGCTTGGGCAAGACCTCCTCTGAGATATTATTCCCACGTTTTGAATATTTCGTCATTGAGGATTTGGCTTCGGTTTGATAAACTTCTCATTGTTGCAGTAATTTTTTTTTTGCTTTAATTCAAACAACAAAGTTTTTTTTTTCATTATTAAGAGACGTTAATACAGGTGCTCCCATTCTATTTCTTAATTATAACTCTTCTGAATTCTCGTATTTTTATTAAAGGGATTATTTAATTATTTTTTTTCTTCTTCAGTCACTGAAACAATGTACAACAGATATGGATCCAGATATGTGGAATGCTTACCACTTGATAAGCAACAGAGCAAGAGCTGTTTGTTATGCATCTCGTAATATTCAGTTTAGAGCACTCACTGAATTGACTGTTAACAAACTTATGCACAGCGCACGTTCACAAATTGAAGCTCTTGATAGCCTGAAGGTATTTATTCAAAATTCTATTTTTCTTTTCTTCACCTAGTATTGATTATTCTAATTAATCAACAAATTTTTGTTTGCAGGAAAGCCACGATCGACTGGAATCCCACACTATTGAAGCATTGGCATCATTATCAGATGGGAATAAAATTCTTCTGGAGCAGCAGAAACATCTGGAGAACGCCCAGTCAACAGCCCAAAGACTAGTGACTAATAATCTTCGTGAATTGACAAATGAGAAGGCGTTGATTCGTAGTGGACATACACTCCTGGCGTCGATGACTGAAGATATAAGAAAACGCTTGGGTATGGGATTTTTACAATGAGATAATCTAGTTGTGAAATTAGATATTTTTGTCGTTAATGAGTGATTTCATTATTATATATAATTTTTTTTTTCTTCATTTTTTAGAAAAAGCTAATCAAGAACTCATGGCTCAAGCTTCAGAGCGTCAAGATAATCATCAGGAGATCTTAAAAGACTTGATGGATATTCACAAAGAGGCTCAATTAATTTGGGAGAAAATTGAGGAGAGTACGAATCGTATTGTTCAACAAAATGCTGAAGCAGCTGCACAGTTTGACTTGACATTTGAAAAATTGGAGAAGATAAATGATACAATTCATTTCATCTGGAATGTGACTGAATCTATGCGTGAGGAGGTTGACGATAAACTGGGATGGATAACTGATTACATTGGCAATACAAGTAAATTTAATTATTCATTAATTAATTGATCAATTATGAAATTATTAAGTAGGGAATATTTAATTTTACAGGCGAGCAATTGCAGAGAGTCTATCGTATTTCTCTCCATATTATTTATCTTCTAGCAGCAATGATAGTTGCTGCATTCCTCAATGCTCCATTCTTAACGAGAGCTACAATAATGGGACTTATACCACTGAATTTAATCACCTTTTTGAAACATGGAATGAATGCCTGCCTTGACTTTACATCCATCACTGTTTTGATTTTCTTTATCACTGCAAGTATGTTTTTTTAGTAATAAAATTACCTATTATCGATATTTGATTAAAAAGTTAAAACTGCGCGTTCCACTACACTCTCCTCGACATTAATAACATTATTTTATCAATTCCATTCAATTCTAGTGCATTATGTTATGCTTGGAATTCAGCAATTACTCGTGAGTGATGTTAAAAAGACAAAAATTACTGAGGATGCTGAGGAGAAGAAGCAAAGTACTGCCAAGAGTTATGCACCTGCACCTAGAACAGTTAGAAGTGTAAACTATATTGTTGTATTGATGAAAAAATTCGAAGAAATTTGTAAAACTCTGACTCAATACCTTATTCGCTTGAAAGGTAATATTAATTGCGATTAACTGTTTCACTTTCATTTTCAACTTTTGTTTTTATCTTTCTCTTCCGCAGAAAAAGGTCTAGTTGTATTGCAATCAGCACCTTCCTGGTATCATCGAAATACATCGCCAGTTGAAAAACTCTCATGCTCATATGTCCCCTCGAGAAAGCACCGTGAGGACATTTTTACTGATTATTCGAGGCAGGGAGATTCCAGTATGTTATCTGATGATATTGATCACTCACATCTACGCCATGATCAATTCAATGATACTGACGACCTGCAAGACGCCAATGATTTCAGACGTCGTATTCTCTACAACAGGCAATCACCAGCCAGTGATTACAGTGTCAGTACATCCAGGAGGTATTTCATCCATTTCATTAAATGATTACATGCGGTGATTTTACTGTTGAGGTTTGAATCGGGCGCGTACTTTTAAGATTGTTCGATACGAAACAACATCAGGACGTGCTGTCCCTTTTAGAGTAGGAAAACTTGCTATATTTTTATATTTGCTGCCCGTTACTCAGGACTCGCAAGAGAAATTGAAAAATAGTGAAAATAGAAAATTTAATTTTATTTATTTGAAAAATATTACACCCCAAATTCTGATCAATCAGAAGTATTACAATAGTCTTTTCGATTTGTTCTCGTTTGATATCTTGACAATGGCTGCCCGGCTACTCAGAACTCGCGAAAAAAATTGGAAAATGGTTGAATTAGAGAAAATGTCAAAATTGACCATTTTGACTGGAGAATGGCTCACCCCCGAAACCGGCCAATCCAAAATTTTGTCTTTTCGATTCTTTCTCGTTTGATATCTTCAAAATAGCTGCCCGGCTACTCAGAACTCGCAAAAAAAATTGGAAAATGGTTGAATTAGAGAAAATGTCAAAATTGACCATTTTGACTGGAGAATGGCTCACCCCCGAAACCGGCCAATCCAAAATTTTGTCTTTTCGATTCTTTCTCGTTTGATATCTTCAAAATAGCTGCCCGGCTACTCAGAACTCGCAAAAAAAATTGGAAAATGGTTGAATTAGAGAAAATGTCAAAATTGACCATTTTGACTGGAGAATGGCTCACCCCCGAAACCGGCCCACCCAAAATTTTGTCTTTTCGATTCTTTCTCGTTTGATATCTCAATAATTGCTGCCCGGCTGCACAGAACTCGCGGAAAAAAATGGAAAAGAGTTGAATTAGAGAAAATGTCAAAATTGACCATTTTGACTGGAGAATGGCTGACCCCCGAAACCGGCCCACCCAAAATCTTGTCTTTTCGATTCTTTCTCGTTTGATATCTTCAAAATAGCTGCCCGGCTGCACAGAACTCGCGGAAAAAAATGAAAAAGAGTTGAATTAGAGAAAATGTCAAAATTGACCATTTTGACTGGAAGAAGGTTCACCCCCTGGTACCGGCCCATAGACGACATTGGCTTTTCGAATCTCTCTCGTGCTATTTCAATCTCTCCACATCTCGGAATTCAAACATATTCACTTTTTTATTGTATAATTCCCAATTACGAGAAACATCAATTCAATTTTTTATCTACTTCGGCTCTATTTCAGTATGACGCCAAACTCTGCAGCATCACCACGTTCGTTATGCTCTGCTCTAACAAAGACAGGCGCCAAGTGTCGTTCCCGTGCACAACCAGGCCGATATTTTTGTGGTCGCCACAGTCAAAGCACATCTCTATTGGGTGATGGAATCACCCTCACGTAATAAGTACTTAATTTTTAAACACAATTCTTGTCTTCTATGGCTGGGCCAAAATAACGTAAGAATTAATTTTAAATTGATATATAGATATACTCTTTTTTAAATTGTACATTTATCATAACTGAATCCTCAAATGTAATCCAATAATTGCAGGAGATTCAGAGATGTCTGGTCTTGAATAGATTTAGATTAATTGTAAATTCCAAGAATCTTCATTAATTTATTGATTAAAAATGATTCAATCTCGTCTTATTGACATATAATGTTAAAGTAGTACATCATGATGAATTTTTGTATTTCCTCTTCATTTTTAGCTATGATTTAGTAAAAAATGAAAAGTCTCAACACTCAAAAGTGCTCGCGTCCTCTTTCCATGTACTAAAATATGTATTTTTTTTTTATATACGATAGAAAGGAAGAAACATTTCTGTACCGATTTGTTCTTATTCATGTATCCAAATGTATGAATTTATATGTATAAACACCATAAAATTTTGAAAAGCTCAATTGATTATGATGATTACTTATCTAGATAAATCCCAAAACTTACTGAAACAATATTCACAGACTGAGAAATTTCTATCGCTTCACCGGATCAATCCTGACCCGAACGTATGAGGAAGAGAGTAATAAAGAAGGAATAAGGTACTTTGTCATTCTGTTGCGACCTCATTCCTTCCAATATCTCACAAAATAGAGCTATTTCCGGAACTTGAAAACTTGCTAACCACTTAAGATGTTTTTGTAATGATGATTTTCCATTTTTTATCGAAAAGAAACAAACTATTGAAAAAACTGATAGATAAAAAAGAAGGTCTTCTGGTCTTTGTCGGCGGCTTAAAAAAACAGAAGAGGAGTCTGCAATCTTTCGGCAATCCGTCGAAAGGGAAAAAAACAAGCCCAATGGCTGTAGAATAACGGGTCAGACAAGTCGATTCTGCGAATATGGGTCAAGTAGAGTAGAGTAATGAATGAAACCAGTGTTTTTCATTTCAACTATGTGTTCGACTAATGTTTAATCTCTTTCCTCTTCTCTTTCTTTTGAATGACCGAATTTCATCGATTTTATTCCTCTTTATGATAATGTGTGACTGAAACATGGAGAGATCAACTCTGGGCAGTAAAAAATGGGCTGATAAAAAATGAACATGACAAAAGGAAGAGAAGAGGAATGGCGAGAAGAATATACGAGACGATCATGTGAACCGGATTCAACTGGCAGCTGCGACATGTTGTTGCTGGTTACTTTGGTCACGGTGGCCCTTGGAGAATCATTTTTGATCATAAACATTTGACATACGAACAAATCCAAGAGTCATGTATACGTACAGTTAGAGCCCAGTGGCTAACGGAAGAGAAACATCATCATCGACGATTTAACGATGACTAAAATGTAGATTTGAGAGATTTATCTTGGTTTCTCTCACAAAAATTAGTTCTCCTCTCCATGGAGGGCATGGACAAAGAGCTTACAATCTCATCTGGACCATTAAGTTGAATAGAATGAGGTGTAATATGAGGAATTGTATATTTCTTGAAATGTCTTTTATCACTTTTGAGAAGTGGAGTTGTGAACGGAAGTTTGGGGAAACGATTCGTACTTCCTCGACTGAGGTAATTAAAAATTCAAACTCTCTGTCGCCAGCCAATTTCCGTTCTCAAAGCGTATCACCTTCCTTTCGATCCTCTCACAGCATTTGATTCCCTCCGAGCTCCGAAATATTCATACAAACTAATCTTCAATAACTCTCAACTGGCATTAACATTTTTCATCAATCATGAGACAGAATCTACGCATTCGAATTTATATCTCACACAAATTTTCGCATATCACACATCCCCCGAGAAAACTTTCTATACAGGTATTGCACAGAGATATGACCATTTCAAATTCGATGTTTTTTTTTTTCAATTGATAATTGATTCAATTCCAATGTGATATGCCTTTTTATTTATTTAATTCTTTCATACAAGTTTAAATTACATTCAAAAAGCGACAGCTAATACAAAATATATTGGGATGGGCCAGTCACAACATGGTAAACGTAAAGACGAGTGAACCCGAGGACCATTTTCTTCGGTGTGATTCAGTACACGCAGATACAAGTAGGAGTTCTTCTCATCCTCGATGGTCTAAAAATGCATACAGGACCTCCGCCCTGCCCCTTGCAATAGGGAACGCATTCGTAATCTGTGCGACACGCAACTGATTATTGAGGAAAGAAAATAATAAAGTGATTAATGTGATTGAGCAATATGGCTGAGTTGTTGTAGTACAAATCAAATAAAAAAGAAACCAACAATAAAGGCTTTTACGTCAGGAGACGTTTTGCTCTTCTCAGTAGAAATATGAAATAGAATGATTTAAGGGGTCACCTCGGTGAAATTTAAAAGTCCTAGATCGGGTTACGAGGGACAATTCACAGATATAATTTTTTTATCATTGAAATAGTGGAAATAATAAATTAATAGCTAAATACCGTATACTTCATAAGGTCGTCCTGTCGCCGTTGCAATCATCAGCGCAACTACCATCAGTATGCCTAACACATTCAGTCGTAGATTCATCGTAATGATGAAGTAATATTGGAATTCGATGCTTCACTGCAGGTTTTTAAAGAACTTATGACATGGGATTCCGCTTAGGGTCTTTTTATATCCCATCCAGCGAGTGTCCACCATAAAATAGTAGTGTTTCCGGATTCGATATGGAGTTCCTCCTTGATGACTTATCTGATTGGTAAACGATGTTATTGATTTCGTCATTCATTTGGCTTTAACATGTTCACTGCGCGTAGTTTAATACAATTGAATTTAATATAATTATCATAAAGAAAAAGTGTATATATACATATACACTTTGTACAAAAAGCTTTAGAAAAAAGTCAATTTTTGAAGTGGTAATAACGCTAGAGAGACATTTATGAAGAACCGAAAGGATCATAAAGTGAATATACCAATTTTTTAGTGGAAATCTGGCGAAAAGACATCTGGCGAAATGACTGAAGGAGGCAGAGAGAATTGAATCAATGGATGAATTAACAATCTAATTCTATGATTGACAATCATTTTGGAGAATTTTGACGACCATTTTTTGAGGATAAAAATTTCGTAGCATTCAATTTTTGTGTCGATAATACTATTCGTTACATATCAGTTGGCGAATCATAGTGGTGGCTTCTCCTTTCCTTCATTTTGATATAAAAATCGTTGTCAACTATGAGAAATGAGAAAAACAAAAGCAAGATGGTAAAAAAAGTAATATAATGTGTGGTTTCAGAATGGAGATTCCTTTTTTTTTTTTATAGCTTCGCCTTTTTCCGCGTCACACATCTCCCAAGAGAATTTTACTTTATCACTTTATTCAATTTTAGACTTAAAAAAAAATAATAATTCAATGCAGTCATACAAGTACAAATTACATTCACAAAGTGATAACTATAATATAGAATATTCGGATATTAGGGCATTTTGAGTTCGCATATACAAAAACCATTCTCTGATGAAAAATTGCTGTATCTGCATATAGCTCTTGAGCCCTCTAACTCCTGGCAATAGGCGATGCAGTCCCGACGTTTGTTACATCTTCCTGATTATCGAGGGCAGAAAGAAAATGATGAATGTGATGGAGCAACATAATTGAGTTGTTGTAGTACAAATCAAACAAGAAAAGAAAAAAATAAAGAAAAAAACAATATAATTTTTCTATCATGGAAATAATAATAAAAAATGAAGTAATGGCTAAATACCGTAATTCAATCCTGATGTTACCGTTGCAATAATCAGCGCAAGCACAATCAATATGCCAAATACGTTCACTCGTGGATTCATAGTAATATCGCAAATCGATGCTCTACTGCAGGTTATTAAGAAACTTATGATATAGGATTCCTACTTTAGGGTCTTTTTATATCCATTCAACGAGTGTTCACAATGAAATAATAACTTTTCTTTATTCGATACGAAATCCCTCATCGACGATGTTGATTACCCTATTTTATCACTAAGTGATGCCATTGGCTTCGCCATCCATTTGGCTTTATCGATAAAAATAATAAACTCTTTTCCTGGCAAATCGATTTATTAGTAGTAGAGAGCTTTCTACTTGGCTATATTTTTACTGTTGAATTGTTGGATTTTTTATCAATCAATGAAGATTAAGAAATAATTTTTATAATAACTCTCTTCTGGATGTCAAAAATTTTCATGCATCAGTTGCAATACCGGAATAAGCAGTGGTTCACATATATCAAGTATCACCCGTGAATCTCTCAGCACTGGACCTACAGAGGAGATACCGTCACCCCCTGAAAAATCCACAGGGTTCCATCTCGTGCCTCTCCGTGTGTATTCCAAGAATTCATTTTCGAAGAGCCTTCAATGGAGACCAGGATTATATGCATGAAGATCCATCATCACCGCACACTGACTCGAGAGGAAAAAAAAGACACAGATCGTCCTGTCAAGGATTAAAGTACCTCACCAGGGGTCTTTTTACGCACACGTGCTCTCTCTCTTCCTCATAATAATTTTTGATAATTCCCTACTAACTTCCCAATAATCTTCGTAAAAATGCTTCGTTCGTTGTTACGCAACCGAACAATTGAAAAATTACTTGATTAGCTTCGTCTTATCGCTCGCATCATTATTCATTCGTCATCATATTTCTCATTACCATCATTGGGAAAGAGGGTAATTTCCAATGGAAAAAATTCTGTCGTATTAGATAAAGCTCAATTAATGACAAAACAAATAACATCGTTTATCACTAAAATACGATAAACAAGATCATCAAGGTAAAATTCCACATCGGATTGTTAAAAACATATCTTTTTTCGTTTTTCTAGCTCAAGGGCTTTCATCGCCATTACCCCCAATATTTTAATGTTATTTTTAAGCCTAAAGAAAATAATTGTTATTGTGGACACTCGCTGGAGAGGTATAAAAAAGACCACGAATTGAATGCAGTTTGATAAGTTTTTTGAAACTCTACTGCAGTGAGTTTTCCCGGTTGAAATATGGCTATCACTTGTATGAGAGAATTGAATAAATATAAAGGCATTTTATTGTATTTCAAATGGTGATATCTGTGTATAATACCTGCAATGAGGAGAATTCTCTTTGAGAAGGGGTTCGAGTGGCATTTTCCGTTTAATATGTGATATGCCAGATCTCGTGTGAAACATTTAGGGCTGCGCACTAGATGAGACGAAATTCGGAAAGATTTGGTCTCGATAAAAATGCAAATAATCAATATCGTCTTGATCTCGCCTCGGTCTTGTTCTGATCTCGACTGGTTTTCATCTTATTGCAGTTTTTGAAAAATAATATAACGGTTAGTAAAAATATGAAGGATTAATTATGGACATCGACATGAGAGCCACCTACCGTGATGGGTTAATGGCCACCAGTAATATGACAATAGAGTTGGACATCTAGCACCTTAAGATAACCATTATATTGTTTGAACCATTTTCAGACACAGAAGCAATGGTGGATTACCTGAATCAGCCGGGGACTTCCCCCATTCCCCCATCCGCCATTTTATTTTTCCCCACCAAATCAGAAGCGAGGAGAGGCAAAACGGTTCAAGTCAATTTTATTCTGGGGTTCATTTTCGATGAATATCTCGAGATCTAAGGGAGGTGGTTAAATTTCTGTAATAACTTTTTTTGTAGGGGGCAACAAGAGCTACAAAAAAGGTCCTTTTAAAATATTCGCTATCTCTCGTCGATTATGAAATTTTTGCATCATCCATCGACGTCAATGACTCTCGACTCGTTTTCCAGTTGTTTTTTCTCGAATGTTTGTGGAATACGAGAAAACAAAATTTATAAAAATCTGGTTTTCTGGAGAAAGGGCTGTTGAGTTTGTACCGTTGGGCCTGAGGGTGGTTAAAATCATATAATAAATCCAAAGAGACTACGATGGGGAACTACGTCGACCACCAAATGGTCATCTCTCACCCAGTGGATTACCCGGCCAATAAAGTCTCCATAATCCGTCTCCAAGTGGGTCCTCAAATTGTACACCTGGTCGCAGGTATACGACATTACCTGGGTCGGGAACGAGCACAACAAGTACCAGCATGATTTTTCCCAGAATCGCCCCCCCCCCCCCCCACCCTGTTTTGGATCCCATAAAATTTTTCATTTTCCCCCGTGTCCCTCTGGTTAAGGAAGAAGGAAAATAATAAAATGAACTACAAATTCCTTTACCTGGTGGTAAATATTTTTACGGATTATTTCAAGTGTCAATTGTCAATTGATATAAATTATTCATTAGAAATTTATTATTGTTAATAGACTTGTGAATAAACAATTTTCTCCATCGGACATGAACAATAGAAAACACATGGTTTTTGAAGTGGATTAGCCGACGTGACTAGAATCTCATTAAATTTGTACTCTCGTATACCACTTGGTCACCATCCACATGTTTGGCAAATATTCTTGCGAGGCATGGTGCACACATGGTGACCAGGAGTGACAAAATCCTCTGTGTAAATATACAGGTAGCGCACGTGCCAGCCAGTCCTCATCTTTCGACCTGGCAATGGACTATACGATTTCACTCGCTCTCCCATCATTATTTTATCCTTTACGTTTCGATATTTGTATCCAAATGGAGGGAAAAAATATATCAGCCAAGTTTGTTAGCTCCAGCTTATCCTATACCCAAATATATACGTGTACGGTAGCTGCTTGGAAAACTCTAGAAAATCTTGTTAATTCGGATATTCTGAAGAGTCAAACTCGATACTGATTCAGGGATTATAATGATTTTCATGTTGCAAACAATAAATTTATTGAGATTTTAATAAACTCAGTGAAAAAATTTCAGTCCCAGAAAATCCTTTATTTTTCTTTCTAGGAACAAAAAAAAGGTAGAGCTGGATATTTTTTTTGCTCAACACATGTGCAGAAGTTGAAGCGATTGTAAATGAAAATTTTGGGTGCGGGAGCTGTAAAGACATAAAAGTGGCCGGTGGAGGAACACATGTTGGAAAGTGGCAAATAAGGCCCTGTCGCCTCTCTCGCAAGTGGCAGAGAGGTTTGAGTCGATGTGCAAGGATATAACAATCGTATATAATACCTACGGGAGGCCCTGCACTCTCCGCCGTGTGTTCAACACATGGTGAACATTTTCACAGGCCTTGGAGAACCTGTGATGAACCTTTTGGTGTATAATCCATAGCAGGATATATTTTTTTCATTCTTGAAATTCTTTTCTCAACTTTTTTCTTCCTGTTGATTAAATATCAAGTCTAACATTTTTTACTTAAATCGATCAATCAATTCCAATAATTCAATTATGAATTAAGAAGAATCAGAATTTTAAAAGACAGATTAAAAAATATTTACAATTGAGAGAATTGAAAGAAAAGGAAAATTACGACTTCAGAAGGTCTTTCATAAACACCAGTCACTAATTCCAAGAAAATTCAAGTGGGGAAATCCTCAAGAGAGAGACCATCCCCCAAACTCGTTGGGGATTCCCCAACAGTTTGAATGTCATTTACCAGTGCTCCCCATTTTATGATACTCACTTTCCGTACAGGTACTGATTGTCTTGCTGGTGGCCCACTTAGTGTACCTGGGGACAAATCCCCCGAAATTTACCTGAATTTTTCCGAAAATACTTTTCCCCAAATATTTTACAACCTCTGCCAATGGATTTCCCCACTTGAATTTCCTTGGAATTGGTGGCTGGTGCCTATGAAAGACCTGAAGTCATAATTTTCCTTTTATATATTCTCTCCACTATCAATTCCCCAAAAATTACCCGTTATGCCCCCACCTCGAAGCCCCATCTCACAGATGTCTCGCCGTTTCCACATGTGAGTCGGATGCGCTGGAAGTTAACGGGGATTGAATAAAATGCCCGGGTGGGGCCTAGGGAAGAGGCGGACCTTCAACTGCTCCCAAGAGCGTCTTTCTGTCAGACGACTGGAAAATCTTGCTTCGCGCAGACACACGGTCACCACTGGGTATGGAAATTCACCTGGTGCCACAACAGGAAATTGATTTATCCCAAAGTGCACAATTTATCTCCAAGTGAATAAACTCTTGTGAGTGTTCAAGTGATCTAAAAAGTGATACCGCCCCAAATTGGCATTCAAAATCTCTACGTACTTGGTGACAGCTCTGGAATTCCAAACAGTGGAGGTAGTTCAGCGAGTAATTCACCAAATCACTACGAGCGTTTTTCACCGAGCAATCTCATGGACCTCAGCAGTCCGTCGGAGCAGCGTGCCCTACCAGGCTTCACCCACTCTCACCATGCCCTCCAGGCTTATCAACCACTGGCCAATAACTATCAGTTCTACAATACCTGCGAGGACAATAAAAGATATCACGATGTTCAACCGCCTGAGCAAAAATACAATCCTTATGAGAAGGATATTTCATATGATTATGAACGACAGTCACCCGGTGGTTTTATCTCTGATCACAGTCGAGAGAATGAACACAATATTTACGTACCTGTATCATCACCAACGGTTGTTTATCATTCCGGAAGTAGAAGTGAAAAAATATCCTCCAGTGAATCTCCAAGGCTGACCATTTGTGATCAATCTGAACCTTGAATTGAGTAGAAATCAACATGTCACAGGGTGAATTCAAATTCACTGAATTGTATCTGACTCAATGCTTATTCTCATAGCGAATAGGTTTTTGTGAAAATGAGAAATCATAATGGAGATTCCAGGAAAGTGAAATGGAAAGAGAAATTCTAGATTCTACCTTGGTGAAGTTGGTAAATAATTTGAGTTAGACATTAATTTGAGAAAATGCATGAGAAAAATCCTGAAAAATCACGAAATAAAATTAATTTCTCAATTAAAATAGGTAACAACACGTACCAGCTATTCAAACTTGGACTTGCAAATCCACGAGGAGAGGAGAACAACCTTTTGTCAGCCAGTAAGCTCGTTACTTGTCCCAGAGGTAAATAATTCATCAATTTCATAACCAGTATTTTCCCTACATTATCGACCGCTGGACATGATCAGAAAACTACTACTACTACTGTCAGTTCTTCAGCTCACTGAGGAAGCCTTTCGATTAACAATATTCCATATATCTGTTCTAATGATTCTTTCATTTAACGGAATCAAAACTTTTTCTATTTTTCAGTATCTTTTGACAAAGACAGACACCAAAGTATCATTCTCGTGCACAACCAGGCTGATATTTTCGCAATCGCCAAAGGAAAGACTCTTGATTGATTCCACTCTCACGTAATAAATCACTTCTTAGTTGTCAACAATTTTTAACCCTTGGCTGAGTCAAAATAACGTGATATCGATTAGATTTATATTAATTGTATATTCAATGAATCTCCATCAATTTATTCTTCAAGAGTAGTTTAATGTTGTCATGAAGAATTCCCTAAAATTCTCTTTTTTTTTTTAAGTGTATGAATTGCAAAAATAAATAGTCTTACACATAAGGATTTTATTATCTGTTGATGTAATAGGTTTCATTGAAAAACTCGCTATTGGTCAATTTATTATGACAATAATTTTTTATTTACATACCTTGTTCCCAAAATTCACTGAAATGATATTCACAAAATGAAGAATTTCCATCGCTTCACCCACCCAACATTGTGGTCCAAAGTATGAAAAAGGAAGGCATATCTCTAGACAGATGTTAGTGCAGGTATATAGGGTAAAGACTGTCATTCCCAGTGCATACAAACGTACGAGGGAGAGAGTAATAAAAGAGGAATAAGGTGGTTTGTCGTTCTGTCACGGCGTCGCGCTACTTCTTCAGTTTCCTCCCAATACCCCACAAACTAGAGCTATTCTTGGAGCTCTTAAACTCGGTAACCACTCGAGACAGTTTTTTTTTTGTTGTTTTATCGATAAAAGAGAAATTATTTGTAAGAAAATGATGAATTGAAATGAAAAGGTCCTCTGGCCTTTGTCGGTGACTTTTGAAGAATCAGAAGAGTCTGCGATCTTTGGGCATTCCGTCGAAGGGGAAAAAAAACAAGCCCAATGGCTGTAGAATAACGGGTCAGACAAGTCGATTCTGCGAATATGGGTCAAGTAGAGTAGAGTAATGAATGAAACCAGTGTTTTTCATTTCAACTATGTGTCCGACTAATGTTTAATCTCTTTCCTCTTCTCTTTCTTCTGAATGACCGAATTCGATCGATTTTATATTTCTCTTTGTGATAACGTGGGACTGAATCATGGAGAGTTCAACTCTGGGCAGTAAAAAATGGGCTGAAAAAAAGAATGTAATGAACGTGACAAAAAGGAAAAGAAGAGGAATGGCGTGAGGAGTATACGAGAGAAGGAGGAAGTGACCCGAGACGATCATGTGAACCGGATTTAACTGGCAGCTGCGACATGTTGTTGCTGGTTACTTTGGTCACGGTAGCCCTTGGAGAATCATTTTTGATCATAAACATTTGACATACGAACAAATCCAAGAGTCATGTATACGTACAGTTAGAGCCCAGTGGCTAACGGAAGAGAAACATCATCATCGACGATTTAACGATGACTAAAATGTAGATTTGAGAGATTTATCTTGGTTTCTCTCACAAAAATTAGTTCTCCTCTCCATGGAGGACATGGACAAAGAGCTTACAATCTCATCTGGACCATTAAGTTGAATAGAATGAGGTGTAATATGAGGAATTGTATATTTCTTGAAATGTCTTTTATCACTTTTGAGAAGTGGAATTGTGAACGGAAGTTTGGGGAAACGATTCATACTTCCTCCACTGAGGTAATTAAAAATTCAAACTCTCTGTCGCCAGCCAATTTCCGTTCTCAAAGCGTATCACCTTCCTTTCGATCCTCTCACAGCATTTGATTCCCTCCGAGCTCCGAAATATTCATACAAACTAATCTTCACTGGCATTAACATTTTTCATCAATCATGAGACAGCTGTCCGATGGGATTGCCCTCCAGTCTCTCCCCATTGGCGAGACACACTTGAGAAAGGCCGTAAGTTTGAAGACCAGAGATATAAGCACCAAGTAGGTGGAGACCATATTTCTATTCACACGTCACGAGAAATACGTGAGTGCAGCCGACGATTTTTTTTTTAATGCCACGAACGATTTTTTTTCACACTTATGGTTAAAAATATTTCAATTGGAAGTTATTACGGAGTGACTTTTCTTTCTTCTCCAGTCTATTTCGCATTTTCCATCGCAAAATAGACTGGAGAAGTAGTGAATCGAATAAACTCGAAAATGAGGAACAACTTCTAGTTGATTTATAGCCGATAAGAAACTCACCCGCCACTCAATAATTCTATACTGAGGGCGCGGGAGTACATATACACTTTAAACAAAAAGCTTTAGAAAAAAGTCTATTTCTGGAGTGGTAATAACGCGCTGGTATTTGAGAAAACAGTCGCGCGCCAAGAGTGTAGATGAGACAGATTTATGAAGAACCGAAAGGGTCATACAGTAGATTTGCCAATTTTTTAGTTGAAATTTTCTTCACTCTGATAAACCGAAAAATGATTTGTGACTTTGATCAATCACTTTGCAAATTATTTCTGGCTTGAAACGATTCAAATGGTAATTACATGAATCTAAGCGCTACACAATGATTCAGTCATACCGTAATTAAATCTGATTCCAGGTCCTCTGCACTGTAAATGAGAATAAATTGAAACGTTGAAGGTCGTCTTGGAGATACAAAGTCGTAGAATTAGCATGGTGCTCGTTATATATGATATATTCTCTCCTTTTCGCTTGTTTTTTGACTCACGCATATAGAAATCTTTCATGGGACTCGGCAGCCCCCTCTCGTATCAACCGAAGCGTTGAGAGTCAAGAGGTTTACGTTAATTATGATAAGTTAGTACTTGTGGTTAAACCTTTGAATCTATCAATTCATATTTCACCTTTCGCTAGTGAGAAAATAATATTTTAATGAAAAGTGGCACAACCCATGAACAAAGGAGAAGAGAATATTTTAAAAATTTGTCTTTTGGAGAAACCGGAAGTGCGGTGTATAAAATCGTTGACTGTGTAAGATGAAGGACACCGCTGTCCCGCCCCTAAAACTCTCAAAACTGATTCCAGGGGGAAATAATGAGGAAGAGGATTCCTCCAAAACAGAAAACAAAAATGGGGCTGTACCCATTCGAGATTTATAATCATTTCTGGGGAGAAGTTATCAGTTACGTCAGTTGAGTTTTTTTTTCTGATTATTCATAAGAAAATTGAGGAGGGGAAGGGCTGAGGTGTCAGCACGGTTTTTACGGGCTCTCGTCAGTAACAACAGATGTTCAAAGAAAGAGACGCTGCCATTTTAACTCACCTCTGCTTCATACCTGTTCAGAAGTCTAACCAATCCTGCGTAGCGCGATATTCAGCAGCATCCGATTCGCTGACAATGACATCTGGCGAAATGACTGAAGGAGGCAATAAGAATTGAATCAATGAATGAATTAAAAATCTAATTCTATGATTGACAATCATTTTGGAGAATTTTATGACGATTTTTTGAGGATAAAAACACTTTATTCATTCAATTTATTCATACAAATACAAATTACATTCACAAAGTGATAGCTTACACAGAATATTCAGATGTTAGAACATTTCGAGTTCACAAATACAAAAACCATTCATTGATGAAAGACTATTACTTAGTTGTCTGCACATAGCTTTTCCGCCCCTCAACTCCTGGCAATAGGCGATGCAGTCCCGAAGTTTGTTACATCTTCCTGATTATTGAGGGAAGAAAAAAAAGTGATAAATGTGATGGAACAATATAATTTAATTGTTGTAGTACAAATCAAACAAAAAAAGATCTATCTCAGTAATATTCTCTTATATTTCTGGAGATCCTGATGAAAATATTTATTGGGGTTCGATTCGAAAATGATAAAAATAATAAAGTAATAGCTAAATACCGTAACTCAATCCTGATGTTACCGTTGCAATGATCACTGCAAGCACAATCAATATGCCAAATACGTTCACTCGTGGATTCATCGTAATATCGCAATTCGATGTTCTACTGTAGGTTATCAAAAAACTTATGATATAGGATTCCTTTTGTGTCTTTTTATATCCATCCAGCGATGTCATTGGCTTCGTCACTCATTTGGCTTTATCGATAACAATAATGAACTCATTTCCTGGCGAATTGACATATTAATGATGAATAATTTTGACTTGAATCGAGTGATTCGAATCGTTGAATTGATCTAAATTTTCTTTTCATCTGATTCAGTTCGAAATCGGTGGGAAAAATTCTACCTGAATCAGAAATTTTTTTTTTGGATGCAATATTCAATTATTGAGTAAATCATTGATCTAAATTCCCAATCACCTAATCAAAGTGTACAATTTCTCATTCGACTTTTCATGAACTTGAGTAATTCTTATGACGTGAGAGATCAATTCGTAAGGGTGAAATTAAAAATAATGAGATGAATATTCTGAATCAAATCATCTCTGTCAAAATAATTTTCATTTTTGCTAATGACTAGCCCCCCCCCCCCCCCCTCCCCCGGCAATGCTCAGGCAGAATATTTAAAAATTATGCTGTAAATATTTTTGGAATTTAATCGTTAAAGACTCATTAAAAATTGGGTTATTCTCACGAATGTTCTAGATATTTTAAAAATTCGATTATCAAAGAATCATAAAAAATCGAGTCAATGATAAAACATGAATTAATGCTCATTATATCGGGGAAAAATCGAGAACCGAGTAGTTTACATATATCAAGTGTCACCCGTGAATCTCTCGGCAACGGACCCACAACGGATATTCTCTCAGCCCCTGAAAATCCGCGGGGTTCCATCTCGTGTCTCTTCCCTCTCTGTGTGTCTTCCAAGAATTCATGTTCGAAGAGCCTTGAACGGAGAGCGGAATTATATGCATGAGGGTCCACTACACTGACTCGAGAGGAAAAAAAAAGGGCCTCACAGGGATTGGTCCTCGTCGGGCGGACCTCTACAACCTCAGCAGGGGTCTTTTGGGGCGCAGACGCGTCATTGAGAACATTTTTACTCCTCCTACTATTATTTTTCAATCTCTCACACTCTCCCTCCCTCTCCCATCCAATATCTTATTAATATTAATTAATATCAATTTGCAAATCATCACAGAAAAAAAAAAATTCTACTAATTTTGTTTTTTCAAGTGAAACTTCTTTAACGGAGGTAGTGAAATGAAAAATCGTCACGAAAATGGGGACGGAAGTGACGCAATCAACAAGACGGATGTATTGATCCCTCTCTCTCTCTCTCCTATTTCCCTTTCTTTCATCAGACATTTTTCTCTGCTATTGGCAGTGAAATTCCTGAGCGCGTCACGAACGTTGCCCAACCGTGACGGCCCTGTTTTATCTATCTGATGCGGTCCTGTTTTATCGATCTAGTTTGCAATATGCGTTGATCTTTCGAAAAGTTTCACTTCTGTTGTGTGGTCCTGGCGCACTCTTTTTTTTTATATTTTCGCAGAAAAAAAACAACAATTTTGTCCTGGTAGAGTATAGAAAAAGCATTTGGTATGAATTCGTGGAACAATAGATCCAACATGTGGCATTGGTCCTCCTGCCGTCGATCCCATTGTTCTTCGTCGTGAGAAATTCGAGAACCTCTTGCAGTCCTTCACCAGTCGCCCGGATGTCGAGCGTCTTCTCGTCGCCAACAGTAGCAAAAAGAAAATGAAAAATGTTACTCGACTACTCCAGAATAAACTGCAGACTCTAGGTATACAGAGGCCATGAAAAATAACATCAACTGCTGTATTTGTATTGTATATACACATTGTTTTTGAAACTTCTTAGAGGAAAAATCTTAGGCTCCACCATGTGTTTCACTGATGGATCCTCAAATGCTTGAGGAATAGTGCTGAGGCACATGTTGAGCAATAAAGTGAGTAAAGAGTCTTGAATGAGTGAAGAGTTTGTTAAATGACATTTTTTTTTTTTTTTTATTAACAATAATTTTTTTTATTTCTCATAATATTTACAATGTTCTGAGCATCATGAGTGAGGAAAATTGAATTATAAAATGAGAAAAAAAATAACCCATTTTGCCCCAGTGGAATATTTATTCGGAGCTTTTGTACAATAAATTATTAAAATAAAAAATAGGGATTAATTGATTTTTTAAAAATAATTCAATTGAAATATTAATTTTTTAATTTACATTTTGAATATCAACAAATCCAGAGAATTTAAAAGCAATGTTGATTCAGTGTTACGTCGACAACTCGGTGGTTTGATGACGTAGTTGAGTTTACACTAGAATTACAATTCCCGCACAAATGAAAGAGGGTACAGCCGCTCTGGTGTGCACATGTTGCATCCAGAGATGATAAAAAAACTTCGATGACAAGACATTTAGACAATTTTCTCGTGTAAAACGATTCGATAATACGTCGGTGAATTGTAATAATATACAAGTGGTGGGACAACGGAAGTGTGGTGAAAGCTTTTCGTTGGAATGTTTATTTGATTCTATCCTTTCCTTTTTCGTCTCTTTCATTTCTTTTCTCTTTTTTCTCCGTTTTTAGGAAAGATAAAAAAAAATTGGGGAGAAGAAGGTTTCAGACCACCATCGACGATTTTTCATTTGATTTCAGTCATTTTTTGCTCATTCATATTTTTGGAAAAATTTTTCCCATTTTATATGAGAAAATAAAAATTGAAAAATTCGTCGGGACTAAATTCATGACTTGAATCAATAATAATTCGGAAAAAAAAATTGATTTTCAGAAAATCAAGGCATCTAAAACCAAAAAACTAAGAGAATTTTTTTATTTTAATTTTGTTTTCTTGGAAACTCAAGATATTTTTGTTTTCCCCACAAGACATTGATCAATATTAGGAGTAATCATATCTATTTGGGGGAATGGCCACCAGCAACATGACAATAGCAGCATGGACACCTAGCAGCTTAAGGTAACCGTTATGTTGTTTGAACCATCTTCAGACACAGAAGCAATGGTGGATTACCTGAATCAGCCGGGGACTTCCCCCATTCCCCCATGCGCCATTTTATTTTTCCCCACCAAATCAGAAGCGAGGAGAGGCAAAACGATTCAAGTCAATTTTATTCTGGGGTTCATTTTCGATGAATATCTCGAGATCTAAGGGAGATGGTTAAATTTCTGTAATAACCTTTTTTGTAGGGGGCAACAAGAGGTACAAAAAAGGTTCTCTCAAAATATTCGCTATCTCTCTACGATTATGAAATTTTTGCATCATCCATCGACATCAATGACTCTCGACTCGTTTTCCAGTTGTTTTTTCTCGAATGTTTGTGGAATACGAGAAAACAAAATTTATAAAAATCTGGTTTTCTGGAGAAAGGGCTCTTGAGTTTGTACCGTTGGGCCTGAGGGTGGTTAGAATCATATAATAAATCCAGAGAGACTACGATGGGGAACTACGTCGACCACCAAATGGTCATCTCTCACCCAGTGGATTACCCGGCCAATAAAGTCTCCATAATCCGTCTCCAAGTGGGTCCTCAAATTGTACACCTGGTCGCAGGTATACGACATTACCTGGGTCGGGAACGAGCACAACAAGTACCAGCATGATTTTTCCCAGAATCGCCCCCCCCCCCCTCCCCCACCCTGTTTTGGATCCCATAAAATTTTTCATTTTCCCCCGTGTCCCTCTGGTTAAGGGAGAAGGAAAATAATAAAATGAACTACAAATTCCTATACCTGGTGGTAAATATTTTTACGGATTATTTCAAGTGTCAATTGTCAATTGATATAAATTATTCATTAGAAATTTATTATTGTTAATAGACTTGTGAATAAACAATTTTCTCCATCGAACATGAACAATAGAAAACACATGGTTTTTGAAGTGGATTAGTGGACGTGAATCTCATTAAATTTGTACTCTCGTATACCACTTGGTCACCATCCACATGTTTGGCAAATATTCTTGCGAGGCATGGTGCACACATGGTGACCAGGAGTGACAAAATCCTCTGTGTAAATATACAGGTAGCGCACGTGCCAGCCAGTCCTCATCTTTCGACCTGGCAATGGACTATACGATTTCACTCGCTCTCCCCTCAATATTTTATCCTTTACGTTTCGATATTTGTATCCAAATGGAGGGAAAAAATATATCAGCCAAGTTTGTTAGCTCCAGCTTATCCTATACCCAAATATATACGTGTACGGTAGCTGCTTGGAAAACTCTGGAAAATTTTGTTAATCCGGATATTCTGAAGAGTCAAACTCGATACTGATTCAGGGATTATAATGATTTTCATGATGCAAACAATAAATTTATTGAGATTTTAATAAACTCAGTGAAAAAATTTCAGTCCCAGAAAATCCTTTATTTTTCTTTCTAGGAACAAAAAAAAAGGTAGAGCTGAATATTTTTTTTGCTCAACACATGTGCAGAAGTTGAAGCGATTGTAAATGAAAATTTTGGGTGCAGGAGCTGTAAAGACATAAAAGTGGCCGGTGGAGGAACACATGTTGGAAAGTGGCAAATAAGGCCCTGTCGCCTCTCTCGCAAGTGGCAGAGAGGTTTGAGTCGATGTGCAAGGATATAACAATCGTATATAATACCTACGGGAGGCCCTGCACTCTCCGCCGTGTGTTCAACACATGGTGAACATTTTCACAGGCCTTGGAGAACCTGTGACGAACCTTTTGGCGTATAATCCATAGCAGGATATATTTTTCTCATTCTTATACTGTTTCTCTCTCTCCTTGACTTTTTTCCTATAATAAAAAATACAGTGTAACATTATTTTCAGCAATACATTTATTCATTTCAATCAATCAAATTAATACGGATTAGAAGAATATTGAATTTGAGGAAAACGAATTGAAAAAAAAAAATTAAAAATAATTACTCAAATAGGTATTTCATAGTTACCACTTGCAAATTCTAAGAATATTCAAGTGGGGAAATCCTCAGGAAAGAGAATCCCCCAAATTTGTTGGGAATTCCCCAACAGTTTGAACTGCATCACCAGTGTCCCCTTTTTATTGTATCCACTTTCCGCCCAGGTACTCATTGCCCTGCTGGTGGCCGATTTACCCAGCCTGGCAACGAATACCCCTCCGATATTTACCTGAATTTTCCCGAGAATATTTTTCCCCCAAATACTTTACAATCTGCCCCTCCCTTTCAAAAATCCAATACCCCCAAAAATTCTATAAATAAAATAAAAGTAATTCACAGATGAGTTGATAGTACGATGACGGGTAAAAGGGAGTTGGCTTGCCTCCAATATCAACTTCTCAATCTCGTTCCACCATAGATAAATAACGATCATTATTATTGGACTGATCAAAGAGAAAATTCTCATTAAATTGCATTCCTCTAAAAATCCCCCCAATTCTCATACCTACCAGATAAATTTATTATTGTCAAAACAACCGTTGAGGACTGGCAAATCGTCTCAATGCCTCATTCCACCAGATCTCCAACAATTTTCCCCCGGAGAGTAGAAAAAAAAATCTAAATCCTGAAATTTTGACTGAAAAAAAAAACATAGAAATCGTCAAATATTCTCCCCAATCGACAAAAAAAATCCCCCGTTGTGCCCCCACCTTGGATCTCACGTCGTGCGTCTCGCCAGCTTGGCACTGGCGTGGGTGTGTATCCGCTGACAGTAAACGGGGATAAAATAAAATGCCGGGGTGGGGCCAGAAGCCAGCAAAGAGGCGGTCTTTCTACAGCTCCTCTCGAGCGTCTCTCTGTAAAGCCGCTGTATACCTAGCTCAAAAGCCCCTCAGACGAGTGGTGAATCTTGCACCGAGAGGACATACGGTTGAGTATAAAAATATACCGAGTGCAACAACAGGTACCTGATTCATCCCCAAGTGTACAGTTTACCTCAGAAATAATTAATACCCAAGTGTATAAACTCTTGTGAGTGTTCAAGTGATCTAAACAAGTGATAAATCCCAGTAATTCATCGGCATGATGCAAGCACAGCAAGTGATATCGCCCCAAATTGGCATTCAAAATCTCTACGTACTTGGTGACAGCTCTGGAATTCCAAACAGTGGAGGTAGTTCAGCGAGTAATTCACCAAATCACTACGAGCGTTATTCACCGAGCAATCTCATGGACCTCAGCAGTCCGTCGGAGCAGCGTGCCCTACCAGGCTTCACCCACTCTCACCATGCCCTCCAGGCTTATCAACCACTGGCCAATAACTATCAGTTCTACAATACCTGCGAGGACAATAAAAGATATCACGATGTTCAACCGCCTGAGCAAAAATACAATCCTTATGAGAAGGATATTTCATATGATTATGAACGACAGTCACCCGGTGGTTTTATCTCTGATCACAGTCGAGAGAATGAACACAATATTTACGTACCTGTATCATCACCAACGGTTGTTTATCATTCCGGAAGTAGAAGTGAAAAAATATCCTCCAGTGAATCTCCAAGGCTGACCATTTATGATCAATCTGAACCTCCAACTGAGTATAAACCGACGATTCACAGTGAATTCCAGATTAGTCAGAGAGGCTTGCAACAGGAGATTGTCCAGGACTCGATGGTATCTAATGGTGGAGAGGGATCAGTGGGATTGAGAAATTACAGTGGTGAAATTTTGAGAAAAAGCAGTGGCAAGAGAAAAAGAAAAATCAGCTCCAATGGAAATGATTCTGAGAGCGAGAGTGTCGCATCTTCAAATGGATCTAGAGCTAAAATTCGAAGGAAAAATACTGGAAGCTTTGAGGAACTTCAGACTCAACGAGTCATGGCGAATGTGAGAGAGAGACAGAGGACACAGAGTTTAAATGAGGCTTTTACCAATTTGAGGAAAATTATACCTACTTTACCGAGTGATAAATTGAGTAAAATCCAAACTCTGAGGCTTGCTACGAGGTATATCGATTTCTTGAATCAACTTATTGCAAGGTGCCCCATTGAGACCCTTGAGAATCGGATTAATGGTGATGAAAACAGTAAGAATCTTATTTTAATATTTTTTTTATTGTAATAAAATTTTTCATGTATTTATCTTGGAGTATTAATTGATGAAACAAATTTATTTGCTTTATTTGTTCAATTTTTTTTTTTTTTAATGATTTGTTGGAAAATAATTTTAAGTTAAATTATTAGCAATTTATAATCAACTAATTTTTTTAAAAATTGAATTAATAATTTCATTGAGAAAATTTTAATTTTTACAATTATAAACAATAATCATAATTATCGGACTATCTCAAATTAAAATTTAATTTCAGATTTTTCTTGTTGATAGGTCAAACGATTGGGGGAGGCTCGACATCATGCAGTTACGTTATCCACGAGCGGCTTTCGCACGCCTTCAGCATGTGGCGAGTGGAGAGTGAATGGAATGCAAATCTCTAAATAAGTATTTTTTTTTCACTGAAAAAAAGAAGATATTAATATTAGAGAAAAAAAATGTAAAATATTCAATACAAATGCAATTTTATATTTTCGCTGGATCGAAAATAATAAAATTGTAAATTTCAAAATGAGTACTCCACTCTATTATTGAGTGAAGTGGCCCAAGGTTCAAGGGTTCTTGGGTCATTCCCCAAGTGGGGGGAGGGAAATTTTTAGGTACTGGTAAACCTGAACACTCTCGGTAACAATAGACACGATTATATTCCTAGGCTTTTCCAAAGTCGTTCATTGCACCCCCGTCGTAAATAACGGAAAAGTGGGGGGGAAAATAAGAGAAAGAAAGATGGGGAATTTTGTGAGAAAGAGAGGGTATATTTGTTTTAGTTTGGATTATCTCAGCAACTCAAGAACGGTAGGAGTAAGAAAAAAAAAAGGGGGGGGGGGGAAATTAAACAGGAGCGAGAGATGGTTTGGACGGTTATATATCGTGTGGGCAAAATATTATTTTTTCCCAAGATGACTGAGCTACCGTCTACTAGGCAGTCATCTTCTCTTCTTCTCCCTACGGGTTACGCATCGTGAGGTTTTGGTATTCATGTTTTTTTGTTATTTCCTTGTCTCTTCTTTCATCCACAGTAGCGTCAATCTTCAAGAACTGCTATGTGCGAGAGAAGCGTGTGAATATTTTAAAATTTTTGAAAGTTATTTTTACAGCCTGGGAGGACTGTATTTTTCGCTATGAAAAATTTTTTTATACTCATTCTTTAATGAGATATAAATTAATTAACATGAAGATAATAAATCTCCCTGGATTCAATTAAAATAGCCGAAATGTCGTAAACTGGATTTCTTCTTGTGCCCCCAAAATGGCGGACGTTTTTTTTAAATGAAAGGGGGAAACGGGGGAAAAAAATTAATTGGAGACATTTTTTTTTTTAAATATACGTGTGATAGAATCATGTTCCTTATGACTGGTCTCGTAAAAGAATTTGATATTTATTTCAAAATGAACATTTTTGTTAGTTTAATACACTCAAGTGCCACTCAAATGCCTTGAATCATGCAGTTAATTCACCAAAGATGTCAAGAATTTTTTTTTTCTATCAAAGAGCCTCTGTCTAGCTGTTGAAATGAAACATGAAAACCAAATTTTTGGTTGGGTACAATTATTTACAATTTAATTATGAGAGATATTTTTGAAATTATCTGCAGCATCACAATACATTATAATATTGTAAATATCTGTATATATTTGTATATACTTTAAATTTTAATTTTACGTTTATTATAGAGTGTAAATGTTCACTTTCATTCCTTCCAAAAATCTTTTGTGGGATTTTACAAAATAATTGTACAGTATTTTTTATATGTCAACGAGTTTTGTAATAAAAAAAAAAAAATCATTGAGTAACTACTTTGTCTTCAGTGTTGGTTTACATCATCTTTTAAACATATTTTCAATCGTAGCATATACGAAAGAACGGATGCATCCATTTACAAACAATTTACGTACAAGCAATGTTGGTTTAATGGATGTGCCGTGAGCTATTACAAATATTATGATAACGAAGATGCGTTTTATCTAGTTTAACATTTTCAAATTATCCAGAGAATTTTTCTTGTTTCTTTCAATCCAGAAAATATTGAAGTTGGAATTTTAATTTTTTAAAAATTGGATTAATTTAATTAATTCTATAAAACCATCAATATTTCAGGTAATTATGATTTTTAATTAGTTCACAAAATTGGAATTTAAATCTAAATCTAAAATTTGTATTTAACGGACGTTTCTGGTGGATGAATGCATTTTCCTGTCATTCTGCTCTCACATTTCCCTTCCCGTGTCGATCGTAAAACAGTCCTTGTAGACGATATGCCCTCATCATGAAAATCCGAGAGAACCAACTGAAACTAAACATAGACACTGAATGCCTTTATTTATACAAATATCGACTGACCTCGTATCTCAACTCTTTCGCTACATAGTATTATAATACATAAATTTTCCCAATTTATTTTCCTCACATTTTTCATTTTCCTCTTTCTTAATATCCCAAAACATCTGAACCATGAGCTCATTAACTACTGTAATTAGCTGCCCGCCGACCAGTTAATTATCCAGAATGTAAAATGATTCCATTCCTCTCTCGAAAAAATAAAATATTTCATTTTCGATTGATGAGGGAGCCCTGAATATAACTCTCCAGAGACATTAGCCCACCGGACGTGTCCCCAGTTCATTTCCTATGGAATAAAGATATAATTTTAAAATGTCAGTTTTGAAAAAATCATCTTATTCCATTTGAATATCCTGAAATTCTCAAAATTGAATAAAAATACAATTTCTACAATTTTTCTCATAACAACAATTTAATGAAAAATGTAAAAAAAAAAATTATTTCTGAAATAAATACACAATCAGAAAACATGTCCACTCAGTGTTTATCAAAAAAAATAATTAAAATTGTAATTTCTTCCTTTTCTATACACGTGCATCTTATTTGGCTATAACATCCCAACCAGCAGACCCATAGTTGTCTTCTGGCGCCTGCGTCTCGGTGATTTATACATCGAGTAGGCGTGTAGAGGGTAAAGGGGGTGTCTTCACAATTCAGGGGAAACTTCCTTGTTATTTGGCGGTTGAATAAATTACTGTTTGCTTCTTTAGCGGGATGTTTTTCTAGATTAATACCACTTCCTCGTAGTTTTTTTCACACTCAATGTGCAATATTTAATGGCTTCCGTTGGTTATTAAAGAGTATCCTGTTACTAATCAATCCTATGAGTTTGATTATATCGTTCATGGACACTTTTTTTCTAGATGAAGAGATTTCATTTTTAATGAAAAAATTTCCATTGGGAATAATTCAAATGCTTAGAAATCAATCAGATTGAATGAGTCTCCATGTCTAATTGAATACGTAGAAGCTCTTCTACACGAGTGCACATGCACAACGAGTTATTCACTGTCAAATTCAAACAGTTTATATGGCTCTGTGGAGATGAAGTAAACAGAGTTTGTAATGGGCTTCTATTTTATACATAATTCTCAAGAGTTTGAGTTTCTTTTTAAACTCAATGCCTCAATGGGGTACAAAATATAGAATTATTTCCTTTTTTTATCCATAAAAATTCATCATTGATAATTGAGGAAAAAGGTAAAAAAAAAAAAACTTGTTATTTATTTTGAATGTTTAATAATCAAGAATGTTACTAATACAACTTACCACCTTGTTAAATAATTATTTACATTTCCTCCATTAATTAAAATATATTTTCATCAGTATACATAAAAGTATAATCAATATAGGTAGATAACATTTTGCCAAAAAAAAAAAAAAAACATATTGTCGTATCCTATTAATTCTTGGTTTTCATTGCCAGAACAAAAACGTGTGGATACGAAGAAATTTACACACGTGATTTAAAAAAAAAAAAAAAAAACAATAAGATATCAATGAGGTAATATTATAGGCTCTGAGAAACTCAAGTATTTGGTAATAATTGAATACTTTGAGACATCGTAACTGAAATTTTCTTCTTCAATTTTGTAAAAAATGAAATAATAAATATTTATTGTGATAATGACCAAAAAGTGATGTCTTTACGTTGAATATGTACATGTTTCGATGGAAAATCCAGTACTTGTTTATGCAGAAAATTATTTCAGTAATAAAAATTAATTATTGAGGGAATTAGGAAGTTTGGAGGATTTTATAATGGAGAAACTAGCGATTTTGAATTATTTGTGCAAAAAAATTGAGATGTTAATTGACAGAAAAATCAATGAATTAAGGAAGCTCAAGTACGAATGAACCATCGATTCAAATGAATTATCACTCTCAGTGACTCACTCTCTATTATCGTTTCTAAATGAGTGAAAGAGAATTCATTCCGATGCAATATTTCGAAGTACATGTTTAACAATGTAGGCAAATGCTGCAAAACCAACGATTATTGCTATATTTGTCATAGCACCGTTTAAGGGACTCTGATCTCTCTGAAATTGCTCACGAATTAAAGACGACATTTCTGATGTTGTTGTCTGATGTCTTGTTTGTTGATCGAGTTCTTTTCTTCGTTCTAGTTCATTACGAATTTCCTGAAAGATTAATCATTAATTATTCATCAATGCCAATTGAGTGATAAATTTATGTAGTTTTTATATTAAAATCAATGCTTACGACTACTGTATCTGGAAATAATTCACGAAACATTTTGTCCCTCAGATTGAATTCTAAACTCTGATGTGCGTATTGCCGTTTCTCCCAATCTGTTGTGTTAATACTGCCAAGTGTAGGACTTTTCTCTATCTGATGGATAATAATTAATTAATGATGATTTTTTATAATTTTTTACTGTACACTGAAATCAAAATCTCATTTATCTCGTAACTCAGTCATTTTAGGAAAAAATGTCAAGAGACCTTTTTTGTAGCTTATTGAATTTCTGAAAAAAAAATGTTTCTTCATTTTTTCTCCTAGGACCTACTGTTAACGAGATAATTCGATTTTTAACGAGATAGGAAAAAACTAAAATATGATAGCTCACCATAAAACTTAGTAAACCAGCAAGAATTGTTGAGACACTCCATGCTGGATTCCACGTATCAGGATGAAAATCAGAGATGGATAGGCACAATCTAGTATTGACTTTAAATCTTCCATTTGGTGTTGTCATGTAGATGCTGGGTGGTTGAAAGGGAAATTCTCCAGGAAATATCAATTTTCCATGGTAGAATCCACCGTCATATGGTGTACTCTCTGGTCCTTTAACCACATAGTGCCTGACAGATTATCAATAAAACAAATTCAATTAATTCCCAATGAATTATTAATCAAATTAGCAAAATTCTAAAACTTCTTGCTAATTAAATATCCGATTATCTCGATAATGAGTGACTTTAAAAAAAAATATCAAGAGACCTTTTTTGTAGAAAATTGTCTCCCCAACAAAAAAGGTCTCTTGACATTTTCTCCTAAATTGCTTCCTCTTTGAGATAAGCTCAATTAATAAAAAAATTCCAATTAAATTAACAAAATTTTACAATTTTTAAATTCATTTCCCCTTAATTACCATTCGAGAATATTCGCTGGGTTTGGTTCAGCAATGATATAAGGCACAGGATCTTTCTTGAGCCTCATGTAATCCTGCTTGAGCCTCTGGGTAGCACTGTTTGGTTTTCTAGACATTTTTGTTTAATCACACAGAGGCAATTCTTAATATATTACCAAATGATGAAAATTGTTTCTAAATTTCTCATAACCTCAAAAGGACAACAGATCAATATCTTCACTTAGAGTTAAAAATATTCACAGCATGTGACAATTCCCTAACACCACAGAATATCAATTTATTTTACGATTATTTTTAAATTGTTTATGAATGATTTAATATCCACTACGTGTATTAACTCCTATTGGTGCAGGGTTAAATGATGTCTGATTCAGTCTGACAGACTGTCTTTCACAAACTGTAAAAAATGGATGAAACAATTACCCGACAAACTGTTAACCGATAAACGAGACTTGACCGATAAAATAATTATATTATACTTTTTTTTGAGGATTAAATACGTTCCATCTGACAGATTATCGGTTCTTATTACACAAGGAAAAGCTGTACGATACAAAAAAACATGTAAATCATGTAGTTCGGCCGCAGGATACTGCAAAAGTACCTAGGGGTGGATACTGCTTTCATTCAGGAAATAGTGGATACAGCCATCTGTTATCCAAATATGGGACTGTCATATTTCTTCTGGAGCCCAAGAGCAATCGAGAGAGCCAATGGGAGTCATTCCACCGTTTTTGGAGCTGTCGACAAGTCACGTGGGACTCGATTATGACAGAATTCGCGATGTTAAATGGGCGCAAGGCGGCGCTGAAACTCACAATATGGCTGGCGAAAGATCACAAAAACAGATCTGTTTACTTAGCCCCCTTTGTATAGATTTAGCAAATTTTTTTTTTCATCTTATTGAAATAACATTGAAGAAATTTGATAGTTAACAAAAAAAATTTGATAGTTAATATTTCTATTTTTTATAAATTTTTTAAAAATCGCACCTGAAAAAAAACAGGTTCACCCGCACACCTCACATTAAAAATATAAAAAAATACCATTAGATAGCAAATTTATTGAAGATTAATGATAGTTGAAAGAAAATGATCGATTGAACAACATCAGCGTATAAATAAATTATTTTCTATTCACTCAACGCAGCACAATTTTAAATCCTCCAATTCTCATTTCAGCCAGTATTTAAATATTCAGCATGTAAATTACGGGAACATCATCGATAGAATAGAGAGCTGTTGTTCTGTGCGTACAACAATCAGCGAATATCTTGCAGCATCATCCTGCAAAATCCTACTGCGACCATCTCTTCCACTGTAAAAATTTGCATGGAACATAGCGAAGCTCATCCTGATTAAGTACGGTTGTACATACAGGTCTAAAAAGGCCTAAGGAGAGTGATCGTTAAATTGAATATGCATTTCAGATTGGATTCACACTGCAAAGTAGTCTATAACACGTATTCATTTCCACGTTACCCAGGAGGTAGAATACACATGACGCGTTTTTTTTAACGTGGTATCCCCAGTAGGCCTAATCCACGGGGCTATATGGAATCTACATGCAAAATATCACCTGGTACCCGATGATGTTTTTTACATGGCGACTACATAGCGCCCAGCTCCCCATTGAAGATGGGAAGCCTGGTGAGCAAGTCTGCACTCCCAAGGGAAGTACAGACGAGCTGACGTCCCCACAGAAGGTGGGGAGCCTGGAGCAAGTTTGCACTCCCAAGTGGAGTACAAACGAGCTGACGTTCCCACAGAAGGTGGGAAGCCTGGAGCAAGTCTGCATTCCAAAGTGGAATACAGACGAGCTGACGTCCCCACAGAAGGTGGGGAGCCTGGAGCAAGTTTGCACTCCCAAGTGGAATACAGACGAGCTGACGTCCCCACAGAAGGTGGGGAGCCTGGAGCAAGTTTGCACTCCCAAGTGGAATACAGACGAGCTGACGTCCCCACAGAAGGTGGGGAGCCTGGAGCAAGTTTGCACTCCCAAGTGGAGTACAAACGAGCTGACGTTCCCACAGAAGGTGGGAAGCCTGGAGCAAGTCTGCATTCCCAAGTGGAATACAGACGAGCTGACGTTCCCACAGAAGGTGGGAAGCCTGGAGCAAGTTTGCACTCCCAAGTGGAGTACAAACGAGCTGACGTTCCCACAGAAGGTGGGAAGCCTGGAGCAAGTCTGCATTCCAAAGTGGAATACAGACGAGCTGACGTCCCCACAGAAGGTGGGGAGCCTGGAGCAAGTTTGCACTCCCAAGTGGAATACAGACGAGCTGACGTCCCCACAGAAGGTGGGGAGCCTGGAGCAAGTTTGCACTCCCAAGTGGAATACAGACGAGCTGACGTCCCCACAGAAGGTGGGGAGCCTGGAGCAAGTTTGCACTCCCAAGTGGAGTACAAACGAGCTGACGTTCCCACAGAAGGTGGGAAGCCTGGAGCAAGTCTGCATTCCCAAGTGGAATACAGACGAGCTGACGTTCCCACAGAAGGTGGGAAGCCTGGAGCAAGTTTGCACTCCCAAGTGGAATACAGACGAGCTGACGTCCCCACAGAAGGTGGGAAGCCTGGAGCAAGTCTGCATTCCCAAGTGGAATACAGACGAGCTGACGTTCCCACAGAAGGTGGGAAGCCTGGAGCAAGTTTGCACTCCCAAGTGGAGTACAAACGAGCTGACGTTCCCACAGAAGGTGGGAAGCCTGGAGCAAGTCTGCATTCCAAAGTGGAATACAGACGAGCTGACGTCCCCACAGAAGGTGGGGAGCCTGGAGCAAGTTTGCACTCCCAAGTGGAATACAGACGAGCTGACGTCCCCACAGAAGGTGGGGAGCCTGGAGCAAGTTTGCACTCCCAAGTGGAATACAGACGAGCTGACGTCCCCACAGAAGGTGGGGAGCCTGGAGCAAGTTTGCACTCCCAAGTGGAGTACAAACGAGCTGACGTTCCCACAGAAGGTGGGAAGCCTGGAGCAAGTCTGCATTCCCAAGTGGAATACAGACGAGCTGACGTTCCCACAGAAGGTGGGAAGCCTGGAGCAAGTTTGCACTCCCAAGTGGAGTACAAACGAGCTGACGTTCCCACAGAAGGTGGGAAGCCTGGAGCAAGTCTGCATTCCCAAGTGGAATACAGACGAGCTGACGTCCCCACAGAAGGTGGGGAGCCTGGAGCAAGTTTGCACTCCCAAGTGGAGTACAAACGAGCTGACGTTCCCACAGAAGGTGGGAAGCCTGGAGCAAGTCTGCATTCCCAAGTGGAATACAGACGAGCTGACGTCCCCACAGAAGGTGGGGAGCCTGGAGCAAGTTTGCACTCCCAAGTGGAATACAGACGAGCTGACGTCCCCACAGAAGGTGGGGAGCCTGGAGCAAGTTTGCACTCCCAAGTGGAATACAGACGAGCTGACGTCCCCACAGAAGGTGGGGAGCCTGGAGCAAGTTTGCACTCCCAAGTGGAGTACAAACGAGCTGACGTTCCCACAGAAGGTGGGAAGCCTGGAGCAAGTCTGCATTCCCAAGTGGAATACAGACGAGCTGACGTTCCCACAGAAGGTGGGAAGCCTGGAGCAAGTTTGCACTCCCAAGTGGAGTACAAACGAGCTGACGTTCCCACAGAAGGTGGGAAGCCTGGAGCAAGTCTGCATTCCCAAGTGGAATACAGACGAGCTGACGTTCCCACAGAAGGTGGGAAGCCTGGAGCAAGTTTGCACTCCCAAGTGGAGTACAAACGAGCTGACGTTCCCACAGAAGGTGGGAAGCCTGGAGCAAGTCTGCATTCCCAAGTGGAATACAGACGAGCTGACGTTCCCACAGAAGGTGGGAAGCCTGGAGCAAGTTTGCACTCCCAAATGGAGTACAAACGAGCTGACGTTCCCACAGAAGGTGGGAAGCCTGGAGCAAGTCTGCATTCCCAAGTGGAATACAGACGAGCTGACGTTCCCACAGAAGGTGGGAAGCCTGGAGCAAGTTTGCACTCCCAAATGGAGTACAAACGAGCTGACGTTCCCACAGAAGGTGGGAAGCCTGGAGCAAGTCTGCATTCCCAAGTGGAATACAGACGAGCTGACGTTCCCACAGAAGGTGGGAAGCCTGGAGCAAGTCTGCACTCCCAAGTGGAGTACAGACGAGCTTAGTTCCCATTGATGATGGGAATGACAAAGTAAGCCATTCCCATCATCAATGGGATGGAAATGGGCCCCACCCGCACCATTTCCGTGAGGTACGTCCTTATAGTACCTCTCCCTGAATCTCAAATGAATAAGCAGAGTCCGACTCCAGAAGGGAGTACAGACGAACTGACTACCCCATTAAACATGGGAAGCCTGGTGAGCAAGTCTGTACTCGCAAATCACGACCCAAAAATAAAATTTGGCCAATCTTACCCGTCCAATGTCCAAGAACTTTTTCCGAGAATAAACTGCTTTTATCAGAGTATTTAACTTTGTTTTTATCACTGTTGGAAGTTCCCGCAGGTTATTAAATATCCCACTGGGTTTTTATGATGATTTTTACGCGTTTTTTATATAAAGAGAAGCTCGGCGTCTGTCTCAACGTGAAAAGTAGCGACGCCATTTTGCCAATCCAAGATGGCGTCAATTCAGGCAGTAGAAGGAATGCGCAGTGGCGCCCTCTATAGTGTGAGTGTCGACAACCGTTTATTTGTTAATTATTATTCATTAATAATAATTAATAAATAATTATATATTATTTATTAACAATAATTAATAAATAATAATTAACAAACAAACGGTTATTTCAGTGGTCACAACACAATAAAATTTGGCCAATCTAACCCGTCCAATGTCCAAGAACTTTTCCCGAGAATGAAATTACTTTCAGCAGAGTATTTAACTTTGTTTTTATCACTGTTGGAAGTTCCCACAGGTTAGTAAATACCCCACTGGGTTTTTATGATGATTTTTATGCGTTTTTTATGTAAATTATGTAAAGAGAAGCTCAGCGTCTCTGTCAATGTGGGAAATAGCGACGCCATTTTGCCAAGCCAAGATGGCGTCAGTTCAGGCAATAGAGGGGATGCGTAGTGGCGCCCTCTAGTGTGAGTATCGACAACCGTTTATTTGTTAATTATTATTTATTAATAATAATTAATAAATAATTACATATGATTTATTAATAATAATTAATAAATAATAATTAACAAATAAATGGTCGTTTTAATGGTCACAACACACGATAAAAATTTGGCCAATCTAACCCGTCCAATGTCCAAGAATAAAATTACTTTTACCAGAGTATTTAACTTTGTTTTTATCACTGTTGGAAGTTCCCGCAGGTTAGTAAATACCCCAATGGGTTTTTATGATGATTTTTATGCGTTTTTTCATGTAAATTATGTAAAGAGAAGCTCAGCGTCTCTCTCAATGTGGAAAATAGCGACGCCATTTTGCCAAACCAAGATGGCGTCAGTTCAGGCAATAGAGGGGATGCGTAGTGGCGCCCTCTATAGTGCGAGTGTCGACTCACATTATTATTTGTTCTTTCTATTGTTTTTTGCTAATTAATAATTATTTATTATAAATAATAATGAGTAATAATTAATAAATAATAATTAACGAATAAACGGTGATTTTGTATCTAATCAGTGATCTAACCTAACCTAGTAGGGTTGAATTGAATCGATCATTTTTTTTCTACTATCAAATAATCTTCAACGAATTTGCTATCTAATGGTTTTTTAAAAATATTTTTTATGTGAGGTGCAGGGGTGAACCTGTTTTTTGTCAGGTGTGATTTTTAAAAAATTTATAAAAAAATAGAAATATCAACTATCAAAGTTTTTTTTTCAATTATCAAATTTCTTCAACGTTACTTCAATAGGATGGAAAAAAAAATGGCAAAATCTATATAAAGGGGGCTAAGTAAATGGATCTCACAAAAACCTAGGTTTTTGTGATCTTTCGCCAGCCATATTATGAGTTTCAACGCCACCTTGCGCCCATTTAACATCGCGAATGGCTGATGTACGAGAGGATAATAATCACAAAGAGCTGGTGAATGTTGAGGAGAGATCTTCGAAGAAGACTTTCGATGATTCTGAATATATTCTAAGGAAACGAGCCCCTTATTCCTTTCCCAAGAGGAGCAAGGACGTTTATGCTACTAATAAAACTGCTTTTAAGGTAAATTATTGGGGGGTAACTTAACCTCAATTATTCATTCATTGTTGTTTGTTTATTATTTTATTTAATTGTTGTTGGACCATTTTTTAAAATTTACTTGAAGATTCTGATGTTTATGGGAATTTTTTACAGTGTTGGGATTTTTTTAATCATAAAAATTTCAATTTTTCGGGCAGTGAGAGACATTTTTGGAGTCAAGTGACAGCAGATGAGTTTGGAAAAAAAATTCGGTTTTTGGTGAATAATTCTAAATCTGAGGGAGATAGAGAAATTTTTATAGAGATCTTTTTTGTAGAGTGGAAAAAAATCTACAAAAAAGGTCTTTTGCTATATTTCATTATTTCTTTTTCGTTCTGAGATATTCACTGAAAACTAAAGTCTGAATGAAATTTCATCATCTTTTTTGTTTATTTCTCTTCGAATCTAGATATTTCAACATTTTTTAAAAAGTCGTTTCACGTAATTTTGTTTTGTAATTAATTTAATTCCATGAATAATAAAAAATCGAATGATTTCTTGAGCTAGTAATTCGTTTTCTTTAATATTCTAACTCTTCTCCAGGCACAATTGAATATTTGTGAAAAACTACTCGATGGAGGAGAGCCAGAGATTATAATTCACGGATTGGGAGCGGCGATCAATCGAGCATGTAATCTAGCTCTTCAACTCAAGAAGAATTCCAATGGAACATTAGAAATCGACGTACGAACATCGACAGTTCATCTCATTGGTAAAGCTCTCTGCAGTATTTATTAATTCTGCAATTATCTCCTTAATGAATAGGTTTAAAAAAAATTGTCAAGAGACCTTTTTTGTGGAGAATTCAATAACCTACAAAAAATATCACTTGACATTTTCTCCTAAACCCACTCATTACTTGAATAATCCACTAATTACAACAATCTTCACAATCCACTAATCCATAATGTATTCCCCCTGTAAAATAAATCATTTCTCCTCATTTCCAGATGACCTAGAGCCCCTGAAGGACGATTTAGATGTTGATGTAAACACCAGAAACAATTCCGCAATCCACATAAGAGTATTTCGAACAGTTGTCATAGGGCCTTTAAAATATGCCTAAAAAATTCTAAAAAAATCTTCCAACATGTATCTCATCCGAATAATGTCTTCCCTCTGAGAAAAAATTCCACAGAATATTTAAAAAAAAAAAAACATGATCTTCTCATTGAACGAACTGGTCCACTGGCTAGGCCTGACGATTTTCGAGATTTGGATAAATCTCGTATCATTAACGATATTCACTATTCTTTTGGCTTTGAAACTCGACGAAAACTATTTCCTTGGATTTTCGGGCTGGTGGATTGTCTTCACTCCCCTCTTCATTGCTGATGGCCTCAACACGTACTTCTGTGCTATAATATTTATCAGAATGCACATGGAGGGAATGATTAAAGTGGGAATTTTGAGGGCTCTCTGGAGTTTAATTTCTCTGCTTCTTGTTTTTGTTTTTAAATATCTTCTGTGTAAAAAATTATCAGGACAGAGTAATCTAGAGTACTCAGAGGTCTTCAGTCCTGTGTTCATTCTTCTTCAGCTTATTGCTGTGAGGGCATGTCAACTACACTGACCAAGGCCTCCGACTGAGGAGAATATTAATATCTACAGGCTGAGTGGTAATCCAGATTTAATTAACAGTTATTTCGCTGCTGAGTTCAGGTGAAATTTCAATGCAATTGAGTAATGTGTGATTTTATTGAAGTGTATTTATACTCGGGTAGATGTTAAGGGATGTAATACATCGGTTTTTTAATGATTAAAGTGATCTTATTAATTATTATTGTATCTTTTGTTAATTTTTTTTCATTTTCTACATTACAAAACAAACTCATCAGTTAATTCCTCAATTATCTCTCCAACGAGTGATGTAATCAAAAAACATGAAAAGACCTTTTTTACGAAGAATTTCATAATCTACAAAAAAGGTCTCTTCCAATTTTCCCCCACCTCCACTCCCATCCAAGATATTCCCGAAATAATTCCTGTAGATTTCACCCTTACCCGTTCTCCTTTCTTCTGAACGATTTTTATTTACAATTTTTTTTTCTCCCCTAAAATCTTCTTGTTTTCATTTCCACTTCTTCTCTTTCTTTAAAGTCGGTCAACCTCCACAGCACTAGGGTTCGAGTAATGATCCCTTCGACCGATTATTGACGTAACGTTGACAGACCTTTTTTTACACTCTATATTTAGATCAAATCAATTATGTACATTGGAATCATTGATTTCAGACGTGATTCATAAATTATTCAATTTCTATAGACAATTGGGTGATAATGAGCTTATAGAGAGGTATTTTTAAAATAATTGTTGTCTATAAGAGAATCAATATTTTAAAAACTCTTCGTCTCAGTTTTTTTTCTCTAATTTACAAATCTTCATTTTTATTATTTCCACGTTTTTCGAGATAATTTAATAATTTTAGTATTCATTATTTTCAAAATATCTGAGAAACTATTGGATTTAAAGAAAAATGTTAAGAGACCTTTTTTATAGTCAATAAAATTTTCTGCAAAAAATGTCTCTTATCAAATTCCTTTAAACCTCTTCCTTTCCGAGATATACCCAAAAACAACTTTAAAATTTTCTAATTCATCCTTGCATCACTCTCTCATTAAATCAACCCCTAAAAAACTGGATAAAAAAAATTCTGTAGACCACAGATATCTATATAAATATCTAAAAATACCCTCAGTGCATAAAAAAATGATTTACCTCAAGAGAAAAATTATTACAAATTACATTGAATCCTGAAGAATAATTTTAAAAAATTTATTTCCTTTTGAAAATCTAAAAAAATTCGAACAATTCCTGAATTCAATACCAGAAATAAACAGTCTAGAAGGCTTTACCCCCTGTCAGAGGGTTGAAAAATATCCATCGATGAACATAGAGTGGGTGGGGGTGTTGATATCGTATATTTCTCCCTCCACACCTCCGGTTTTCCCTCTTTTGAAGAAGATCAATATTACGAGCCAGAGGGGAAGACGGTGAATCTTCCAACGTTCGTGGATGGGTTGGGGGGGTTGCGCCCGCCCGACAAAATCAAATCACCTCTATAGGCAAAGCCTGTTGCTGCTAGTGAACACTTGGCAGCACGTAGTTGAAGTGCTGTTTCCCTCTTCGCCGAACGTGTTGTTCATCTTACAATAAATATAAATAGAACGTACTCGGAAGCCCTTTTTTGTGCTTTTTTTTTTTTTAATTACGAGGGCGTGAGGGGGAGGAGGGAGGGATGTGTCGTGGTCTGCAGGCGAGAGATTATGGATAGACTGGGAAATTTGACTTACGGTAAGTGAAAACACCCCAATCTATTTATTTTAAGGATTTTCTTGGTTTTATCAATTTTTTTTAATTTTTAGGGAATCAATTTTTCTTTTTTTTTTATAGATTTTGATTGATTAATGAAAATTTTGCGAAAATTTGAATAGATGAACAAAAAATAAATTTCAAGGATTAAAGAAGACTAAAAATATTTACATAAAATGATATTAGGGAAAATGATCAAAAGACTTTTTTTATAGAAAATTTTCTCATCTGCAAGAAGAAGAAATTACCAAAAGACCTTTTTTGTATGTGACAAATTTTTTAATCAAAAAAGTCTCTTGACATTTCCTCTCAAAACCCATAATTCTCGATATAATTACCAAAAATTTTATACTCCACTCTATTCGTCCACTCAAAGACACAATTTTCACACTTTTCTCAACTTTTTATCGATCTTTCCATGAATATTTCAGGCACAAATGCAACATCATATCCAGGTCAAAACTGCAGTGGACCATCGCTGGACAAAATCTTGATAGCTCCATCTCTGTCATCAGTAAATGAAGATTTGAAATGGATATTTCCACTTCACAATTATGGCTTCGCCTGTCTATTCTTCGTTCTCAGTTTTTACACACTATTTTCAATTATAAATCTGAGGTAATCGATGAATTATTTTTTAATTGAAAATTTTCTTATTAATTAATTAGTTTAATTTCTCTGCAGATCTTTAATATCAAGTCGACCATTCATGTCGACCATCAACATTTTTTTATGTTTACTCGGTGTCTCAAGGTCCGGCTGTCTCTTCATAGATCCCTACAATCTTCAAGAGGTAAATAAATCCTTCCAATAATTTTTCTTTCTCCATAGAGTCCATGAGGACTCTCCATTCTTTACTTTTGTGATATTATCTCGAGAACCAGAGGAGATTCTGAGATAAAAATGTTGGCGTTGAAAAGCTGGTAAAATTTCCGATTTAAAACACTATAGATAAACCCATTTTGCCCCATACATATAATAGAAATCATGAAAAATGTTTTTTTGTTTGAAAATAATTTTTTTTTTCATGAATAAAAAGCGTTTCTTGGAGATCTTGATATCTGACGGGGCAAAATGGGTGACAGATAGTTCAAAGAATGGGGAATTTTTGTGACTTTCGAACGAAGAAAAAAAAATATCTATTTATAAGCATTTGTTGAAGAGAAAAGTGGAAAAAATGAATAAATTAGAAAAACAGAATCAAAAAATTTTAATTGTTAATTCAATTTTTCTTCAGACGATGCCCAAGATAATTGGCTCAATAATGTGGGACATTGGTTTTCCATGCGTGACCTCGGCCTTCTGTCTCATCCAGCTCGCCTTCCTCCAGTTGACCCAGGTACACGCTAATCAAAATGTAATAGCAATTTACAGAAATTCGATGATGAAAATTACCACTTGATTCGAGAACGAAAATCAATTTTGGAAATTTAACAGGATAATAATCCCCTGAACCGTTGATTCTATGAAAAATTAGCAGAAGACCTTTTTTGTAGAAAATTATCTTGTCTACAAAAAAGGTCTTTTGTCATTTTTCCCTAAAATCATTAATTTCTGTGATAATTACATAATTAAAAGTTGAAACAGTATAATTCCATCGAAATCCTCTAATCCTCTCATTAAACTTTTAATTAAACTTTCGATTTAATGAATTCACCCCTGAATTATCTGATTAAAGCTTAAATTTGGCCCAGAGAAGATCCAAAAGGAATCATGCCTGAGTCTGATAATAACATTCCACTTCACCTGCATAATAGCTAGTGATGTTGCCCTAGCATTTCACAATCACTTTATCACAAAGTACATCGTACAAATAATTTTTCTCACCTGGAGTATACTTTTGTACCTGATATTTCTACACGCTGGCTACAAGATTATGCATCTACTGAGAGCATTACCAAATAATTTATTAACACGTGATAATTCACTGGCTAATCAGAAGGGAATTATGCAGTTAGCAATGCTTGCGCCTTACAATAATCTAGCAACTTCCGTTGCTGCGGCCTTGGTACCTACCTTGCTCAATCCCAAGTACAATAGTGATGGAAATAATACCATCAGTGCTGTGAATGAGGGACAAAGGGGTTCGTATCTATAATTATTTTTGCTTTTTTCATAGAAAATAAGGGATGTTCACTCATTTCCCTTGATTTCTTATGAATGGGGGGGAGGTAGAAGGGTAGAATTTACTCAGTTGAATAGACAGGGAAATTTCCGATTTCAAACACACCAGATAAACCCATTTTACCCCATTATTTCCCGAGATATTCCTAAAAGAAGTTTTTTCATCGATAAAACAACTCTGAAAGTTGTTTTTGAAGATATCTCTGGAGAAAATGAAGATAAAAAGGTTCAAAACTAGTGTTTGGAAACGGGAATTTCTCCAGCTTTCTAATGAAACTATTTTTATTAAAGTTCCATGAATAGTTTTCGGGATAATCAATTTTTTTGTTTAATTCACCCAAAGGTGTATCATCAGTGTTGGTAAGGGGAGACTGGCAAGAGTCCCCAGAGCTTCCACCCTCGAAATTTGATGAGCCAGTAACGTCAACGGTGCCAGAGGTGTACGTACGACCACCTACACCCACCCCATCAGCCACTAATCTTCCAATAATCATGGTGTCAAGTCCAAGCAGGAGAAGTTCAATTGCGAGTAGTCGAAGAGGCAGTGATGTCTCGAAAGGTTCACGCAGAGGTTCTGATTGCAGTGGTAAATTCACTAATGACAATGTCTCCCAGGGGGAGGGGAGTAGACCAATAACACCGGAGGGAATACACAGGAGGCACTCGGACATGCCCACACCGAGTGGGAGTAATAAGGATTTGAGAAGATGCTCGGATTTTACTCATGAGAAGAACAGTCGATCGCAGTTTGCTACGAAATTGAGGAGAAACTCGGATTTTGGGAATAGAACACCAAAGAGAACAATTGGAGCTGAAGCACCGAGACTTTCCAAAGTCCTGGATGTCAGTCCTGCTGGTGAGTTGAAGACTTTTTGGGTCATTTTCATTTTAAAATTTCATAATAAGAGGATTCAACGGGGATAAAACGATAAATATCTTAGAATCCAAGAGAGATATCAAAATTATTAAAGAAACCTTTTTTGTATATCTCATTTCGCTCTACAAAAAAGGTCTTTATAAAAATTTCACCATCTCCCTCGGTCTCAAAGATATTAATCAAAAACAGATTCTTCTCTCAAATTGACTCATCTCATGATATCAAATATCATAATCGGTGAGTTTAGGTTCACGAAGGAATTCAGATATCAGTGGTCTAGCAGCAATAAAGGCACCAGAGTCTCGTAGGAACTCAGACGTATCCTTTCGCCGTAACTCAAACTCCGAGTTCTCCCAAATGCGTCCACAATCAGTGAATCGTCGAAGCAGTGACGTGAGCATCAGAACCCTCGACAAAAGTCCCACTCACTTCCAAACTTCAATTCCAAAAATGGAGATTCCAGAGAAATCAGAGTCTGACTCTGATCATGGAGATTGCAATGAGAAGGCGGCACTCATGGCCATTGATAAGCCAAAGGATAAACCCGAGGATGGAAAGCACAGGAAGAAGAGTTTATCCTGGAAGAATGTTGAGGTACTCAAGGGAGAGGAAGAGATAACAGCTGCGAGCAATCTTTTACCTGAGGGAGACAGAGTTGCGAGTGATTTTACACTTCATGCAATTCTCAATCACATTGCATACGTCAATCGAGCAAAATCGGATATTCCACTTCATATACCGGAAGCTAGCACTGCAGCTGCCAGAAAATCACAGATCAAGAGGGTTCTAAATGTGACTTATGCCACTGCTATTCTGGGAATTATTCTCTGTGTTGCTGATATCGCTAGGATTTTTGGACCTTATGGTAATTATTTATTATTATTTTCTTTCGTTAAAATTCATAAAATATTATTTAAACTATTTTCCCTGTCATGTTTCAGGTCTTCTTGGTGAAGCCATCAGGTACAGAAAGTATTCAGCACCAGTAGAATTCCCAAAACCCTGGCCCTGGCTCATCTACCAAACAATCTGCCGTGCCCTGGAGCTTATAATGGCCTGTGCAATGGCAAGCATAACGAAGCAACCCTCAGTGAGCCCGAGGCATCAGTACTTCAATAATTATCGCAGCTACAGTGCTGGCTTGAAGCAGCAGCCCTTTATCTAAGGACGAGATCAATATTCTACAATTAAAGGAAAATCAGTGGAACCTGCCTCTCGTCAAATTGAATCAATTACGTCAGGTTTTCATTGATTTTTTTATTTAATTATTTCGCGAATTGATTCAGTGGTGAAGTGATAAAAAAACATTGATGATAAATTTGCGGATATCTCTTAAGCTTATGACTTTATCGAAAAATGGCAAGAGACCTTTTTTGTAGGTTGTAGAATTTCTCACAAAAAAGGTATTTTGATAGTTTTCAGTCAACTCGTTAGTTTAAGAGATATTCAAAATTTAGTAAAACGATCTGCAAGAAATTTTGAAATTTCTTCTCCCATTCTCCATTACTTCACTACAGAATCACCAAAAAATTGAATAATTTTCATCCCAAATATATATCGACGATTTGCAATAACAATCTTTCAAACTTGGGAACATTAATCGCTGTGAAATCAAAGTTTCTAATAACAATGTTTAAATATAAAACCCAAGAATTCATAATCTAATCATGACATCCACATAATTGTTTTTCAATAATATTGAAAATAAGGAGAGACACAAGATTAATAAAATAATTATGCAGTGAAAGGTGTCTTTGATAAAAGGAAATAAATTCAAAAAATCACATGTTCATTATTTCATGAATATCTCATAAATGAGTGAATTTAGAAGAATTCATCAAGAGACCTTTTTTGTAGAGCATAACAAGAGTTACAAAAAAGGTTCATACAAAAATTCCGCTATCTCTCTTAGATTCCGAGATTTGAACCATTTCACCAATTCACTGCATAAATAATTCATATCCTCACATGGAACTGAAGAAAAATATCTATTTTAATCGAAATCCATATTTTGAGATTTTTTTATTATTTTTCTACTCCCAAACAACAAATCAGATCAATTTACTTTCATTAATTATCAAAAAGGGTCATCACTAGACTGTAAATACTGCATTATTCCTTGACTCTCAGTATTTTTTATTAGAGATTTTGAATTCATATAAGGATACGTGTCTTGACCGTGCCCCCGAGGTAGAGAATAAACGATTTGCATATGGCAAATCAACTCTATAAGTGCCCTACTCTTTAATTAATGTTCAAAATAATATATAAAAATACAAAAAAAAAAAAGACATTTTAATACTCGAGATTGATAGTTAAATCGTTTTCAACTAAAGTATAGAATTATATTTAATGAGAATTTGTGGCAGTGTTGTGATTCTACATGTGATAAGCATCTCAATGTTTAGATTAGGTAAATCCTACGGGTCTTTTCATGAAATTCATTAATTTTTGACAATTTCGATGATGATAAATTAAATAGAAAAATTTTAAAACTTATTCAATCACTGGAATAAGATAACAAATAAGTCAGTGGTGAAGTGGTGAAAATTGACCCATTTTACCCCTTCTCCATTGGAATAAATCAATCATATAGATTACAAAATCAAATGATAAATGTTTAATGTGCCAAAAATGTAAGAAAATGGTAAAAAAAAAATATTCGTGTTATCTATTTTAAATGTTTAAGAGAATTAAAGACAAATGGATTAATTAATTAACGTTTAAGTAAGAGTATACTAGTTCCAAGTGCTTCTGATACGTTATTTATATATGAGAAAAGGATTGCTAGAGAGATAATTCAGTTGTGAATTTCATAAACATTGAATTATCTCAAGAATGAGGCAATTTACAAGAAAATCTCAAAAGATCTTTTTTAATAAAAATTTAATTTCCGACAAAAAAAGTCTTATGACATTTTCTCCTCAAATCACTCATTCTCGAGATAATCACACAATTAACAAAAATCATTACTGAATTCTTTTATCATAAATGGAGTTTTAGTGATAAACTTCGGAATTCATTATCTTTGGACGTCTTGTGAACATTTTATATTCATTTATAGAGTTGAGTCCAGGCAAGACAATATTAGCACAAGGAGCAGACGCAAAAGAGATTGAATAAGAATTGAACAAAAAAAAAAACTTAAGAACAGTAATTCCTCATTTATTATTAATTGAATGTTATGTAAATAGCTCAATATCAAATTATGGATCTACCCATACCCTGGGGACTCAATAAAGCTGTGAAAATCAAGGAAATGTTCAAAATACGTAGAATAATTTTTTTTTTCAATTGCTCTTTATTTCTTCAGGATTTTTCCCTTAATAACCATAATTAAATAAACCGATTGAATTGCTGGAGCTTCTGAGGATTCTGAGACGTTCGATGGTGTTGAAAAAGTGCCACCTGCGCACTCAAATTATTTTCGTAGCCAAGTGGTGAAGAATGAGTGAATAATCATGAATTTTACACAGAGTAATTTGAAAATATCTCCGAAACTATTGAGTTTATTAAAGAATATCAGAAGAGCTTTTTTATAGATCATCAAATTTTCTACAAAAAAGGTCTTTTGACATTTTTTTGTAAACCTAGCAGTTAAGGAGATATTTACAAAATAATCTGTAATATTCCAAGGCTCATCATCTCTCAATTACTTCTCAACTCGTTTGAACACCTGAAAGTTCTATTAAAGTACATAATCTCCCATAAAAAGGCATCAAACGAGATTATCTCAGTATCATTATCATTATTCTGTTTGTTATTATTCACTGAGGTTCCACAAAAGTCTTTCTCAAGGTGTCTAATCTTGACTTAAAGATCGCAAAAAAAAAGAAAAAAAATTCCCATTAATCCCATTAATCTCTACAACAAACCCAGAGTATAATAAATTATTCAAAAAAAGAAAAAAAAAAGTAATCAGTAATTTTGAAGAAGAATCATCAATCGTTGATGAGGAAAATTGTACCAGTTGAGAAAATATAATTTACGTTAATTTGGAATTTGGAAAGTCGAAGTAATCAATTTCTGGCTCTGGAGATTTTGACGAGGAAGCTGTTGGCTGGAGCTTCTGACTCATTTTGGCAGTTGATGGGAGAACTTCTGAAGTACTAAAGACAATAAAAAAAATTTTATTACCTATAATTATCGAGAGAAGATTCAGAGAAAAATGATTGACCGATGATTATTTGCGAATATCTCCGAAAATACTAGGGTTCTCAAAAAAAGTCAAATAATCTTTTTTGTAGAAAATTTTAAAACCTACAAAAAGAGTCTCTTGACATTTTCCTCTAGACCCAATAGTTTCATAGATATTCGCAAATTAATTGACTCATTCCCCAAAATTCTGATAGATGAATTAAAAATAATGATAAATTGGATAAAATAATTACCGAGAAGTTAAGGTGTTGGTCCTCACAGTATTGAGCATTGGCCTCGGTACTTTTCGTTGGCCATTTTCTCTCTGAACCATTTCCAGTAAACTATAACTCGGTAGCCAGCACTGAAAACCCCAAAAATAATAAAAAAAATTCAAATTCCACAAAAACCTTAATACCTCCAAAATAAGTACCACCAGAGAAAAATATCAAGAGACCATTTTCTCTTGATATTTGTCTCTACAGATTACCCAATCAACTTCATCCTCACCTTATCCTTAACAGCAGTAGCAACAACATTTCTCTTAGGCTCAGCATCGTACGCTTGACTTGCACATCCAAAATGTTCACAAGTTTCATGAACAAACTGTCTCTTATCCCTGTTCATACTATCAAAAGAATAGCTCCTACTCTTTTGCTTCGATGTCTTTGCAAGCTGCACCAATTCACTCAATTTATCATGCACCATTTGACAAAAATGGGGATCTTTTTTTGCCCAAGTTTTCATATGTTCACTGTATCTGGGCATTAGTTTACCACTCAAATCAGGATTGACAATTTGCAGTCCTAGAGCTAGTTTTCTATTTCTTTCAATCAATGCACACTCATCATTACAAGGAAGTGTTTTAAGCTGATTCTGCTTCTTTACTCCCTGTCCAAAGACCTCTTCAAGATCCACCGAGTGTCCAAGCTGCATATCCGCCATTTTACTAGCTAAAATACCACTGGCAATTCTCTGATATTCTTTAGAATTATCAGCACATACTCTAGTGGTACTTCTGTGTCCACATGTACAAGTGACCTTGACATTTTCCTTACAAGGAGTATCAGGACATTTACCCTGATGACAATTAGCAGCACAAGGATGTCCACACATTTCCCTAGGTATTGCACAAGGCTGAACACAGACTTGACCAGTTTTTTCACATGGTCCTGGATGGCACAGAGTTATACACTTGTGTCTTCCACAGGATATGGGTTTTCCACATGGTAAACCACAAGACATTTCATTCAAATAACAAGGTACAGCTTTTCGTAATTCATGTTTCCCATAACACCATTTCTGAGTTAAAACAGTGCAGGGTGGACAATTGGGCTCACTGTGACAGTTGTGAAGGACCTCGTGACCACATGAATGTTGTCTCGAGCAGGGACGACTGCAGGTGGGCTTTCTGGTGCCACAGGGGACTGGTGGATAGATAACAGCTGATCCACATTCACAAAAGAGTTCTTCGAAGCTACTTCTGTAACATGGCTGACATCTACCCTTGTGACAAGTGAGTTCGCACTTGTGACGACCACAGCTGAGTGTTTTGGAGCACGGTAGAGGACAAATGTGCTCAATATCGATACAGCAGTGCTGATTGCACTTGTGCTTTCCACATGAACGTTTTTTTGTACATTTTTTTTCACAACGAGCATCGTCTGCTTTGGTTTTTAAATCGCTGCAGGGTATCTCACGGTCCATATTGCCACATCTGCATTTCACCCAGGTGGATAGAGGACAGGGGGGACAGTCATTGGTGTGACAGGGTGATGCACAGGTGTGGGGTGAACTGGGCTGGCCACACCGAAGGATTTTTGAACAAATTTTTTCGCAAGTTGGGACTGGAGATAGGCAGGAGGTGCGAGGGGTGGTCAAGGGGGTTTGGCTGCAGCAACAGTGGGTGACAAATTCGGGTTTCAGGGGGCAGGCACCACAGGGTCCAGGATGACAGGGCTCCTTGCACTCATGATTACCACAATCAAGTGTCTTTCCACATATCTTCTCACAGCAGAATTCCCTCTCTATCCCCTTCAAACACTCCACCTCTCTCCTCTCCTTTCCACAATAACAAATCTGCTCCACTTTTTTCTCACAGTCTCCACAGGGATCATGATGGCACTTTCTCTCACACTTATCCACTCCACAATTCAGCTCCTTCCCACAAATCTCCTCACACGTTAATTGAACATCAGTACTGCACTTGAGACTCTGTGAAGTTCTTCCACATCCACAGTACTTCATCACCATGGCAGTACAGAGTGGACAGCTTCCAGGATGACACAATAAAGTGCATTTGTGAATACATCCATTTTTAGCTCTAGCCCTTCCACAAACCTCTCCACAAGAGTGTGCTACATCCCTTCTATTCCACTCTGGATCCCTGGTCTTGCCACAGAAACAATAATAATCCTCAGGAATAACTAAATTCATGTTCTGACAAGCTGGACAACGCCATCCACTCTCACTCTGTGATGATTCAGCCCATTTTTTAATACACTTTAAATGCAAAACATGATAACAATTATTACAAGACCAAATTCCATCATTTTGCCTGATATAATCACAGCAAACTAGACACTCTAGATGTCCCCTATTCAACTGATCAGTGAGTCTCTCTTTCTGAGTCTTGGAGTCATCCAATTCACTCCTCTTTTTTTGATTTCTCCTCCAATTTCTCTCATCATTATCCTTCTTATCCTCGTAATTCTTCTTCTCTTCTTTATTATCTGTGTAATTTCTGTAGTCATTGAACTCTTGATAATTCTTACGTTTATCTTTGTATTCAATTTTTCGTTTGTCTTTATATTCAATTTTTCGTTTATCTTTGTATTCAGTTTCATGACGACGTCTGTCATTTGTACCAATGGAAATCTCCTCAACATCATTCTGGGGTGTTCGTCTGTATGTTTCGTCTCTGGGATCATCACTGTATTCTTTGTACTTCTGACGATATTGAAGTGTGGAGGCCTTCTGATTGTCATCACCTCGTGATGATGATTGATCGTTGGATTGATTGAATTGCTGATTATATTGTTGAGTGTATCGATCATTGGCGAATCTTCCATGACTTCTGGGTCTTCTGGTGTTGTAGGCACCTCTGGGAGATTCTTTCATTTGTGAGTTGTTGGTTAATTCATCTTCGTGACTTGGAGAGTTTGAATAATTCTGGTCTGGGGTTGGATAGAATGAAGAGTTTTGTCGACGATTTTTATCGGTTCTGGGGTAACTTCTGGGATAATTGTCTTGTTGTTGAGGGTATTGAGGGTTTCTTTTGGGTCTTGTGTTTCGATTTCTGTTGTCTCTAGTATCTCTAGTATCTCTATTGTCAGAGAAGAATATTTTTGAAGAACCTGAGGGTACGAATTCATCAGCACCAGCATGGAGAGTTGATTGAGAGGCTAAAGTGGAATTTTGGGGATTCCTTGGACGATTGTTCTCGAAGTAAGGTATCGGTTGATGATTTTGATAGCCATTTGTATGATTTGTATAATTCGATTGATTGTAATTGTAGTTGTAGTAGGTTTGAGAGTTTGATTGAGGGTGAGCGAAGTAGTAATTTGGGTCATCGTGAGACCCACCCTGGTAGGAGCCGTCCCAGGTAGCCATTATGGCCCCGTGATGATAGTTTGGGTGCTCCAAGGGTTGATGGTGATTTTTTTAAACGTTTTCTGATGAATTTACTGGAAAAATTGAGGGGTTTTAGTGGCATTCCATCATTTCTGGTAAAGTTTTTCGGGGATAGCGAGGAATCTAGAGGAGATAGCGGAATTATTGTGAAAATCTTTTTTGGAGAGCGAGGAGAGATCTACAAAAAAGGTCTCTTTAAAAATTTCGATATCTCCTTCAAATTCTGAGATATTTCAAGAAAATTGAAATACATAGTTTTATAAATTTACTAGTGATTTCAATATTTAGAGGTATTTTCATCATTTTTACAGGGCTTGGAACATTTTTTTATGAATTGGAGTAAAGAAAGTGGAGACATAACCTAAAAGCTCTCATCAAACGTTCTAATTCTCAAAAATATCTTTAAAAAACACTCGTAATCATTCGCACAAGGAATTAAATTATATTCGAATATCGTAAGAATGAGAATTGATTGATCCAACAATTTTAACTCATCAATTAACCCAAAAATCAAGAAAATACTCACCAACTCAGTCCAAAGAGTCCTCAGCAACTGTGGCAGTTGTCTTGAATCAGCATAAATCATATGACAAGTGTGTAAAAAATGGCGTCACGATCAGTTATTTAAGACTTTGACGGGCATCAACAGACCCACCATCCCCTGACAAACATAAACACTCCAAAATTACAATAAAATTCACAACAAAGGATAAAAGATTCTCATAAACACCTCAAATTTCACAGTACCCCTGAAGAAATAAAAAAAAACCTTCAGCTAATCCTTGAAAGAGGTTAGAATCACGAAGAATCGGAGCAAACTCTTAAAAAGTGAATTAAAAAAAATTAGGAATGACAGTAAACCTCTCAACACTTTAAAAGTCCTTTAACAACCCAAGAAAATGTCATCAGAAGAAATAAATCGAACTGCAGCAGTTCCAACTGAAGAGGCAGGACAATCAGTCTCCTCAACATCAGCACAGACACCTTCAAACAGTGATGTGACCTCTCCGAGGCCCCCAGACCAGGCAAGTCGCCAGAATAATCTCCAGAGGATCCAACAACGTAAACAACATGTCTTCAACTGGCCCCAAGTTAAAAAATTGTTGAAATTAGCGAATTACAGTGCTTGTCAGGTAGAAGAGTGCAAGTGCAATGGTTGGAAGAACAGTCAGCAGGTACTCAAGAGTCCTAAAAGTGATGTTCAACCGATCGCAAATTTCTCAGGTTTGTTTGGATATCATTAAATGGTCCTGCTAAATCTCTGAATGTCATTGGGAAATAGTATTATTATTAAATAACAAAAATATTACAATTACAGAGGGAAGTGAAAAAATGTAACATGACAAATACTCAATTATCTCGAGAATAAGTGGTTTGAGGAGAAAATGTCAAGAGATATTTTTTATGTAAAATTTTATTTCCCACAAAAAATATCTCTTGACATTTTCTCTTAAAATCCTTAGTTTTCTAGATATTTGAAAATTTGATAAAAATTTAGAATTTAAATTCTTAGAAGATCAATGATTTCATAAAAATTTGACATTTGGATGTTTTAAAATTTTTAGATCCATGCAGAAGCTGTACACATACCCTAGAGAGTCACATAAGTCACTTACCAAAGCAGAATGACGACGAGATCAATAAATTATTGGGAATGGTGGTGGATGTTGATAATATATTTATGGGCATGCACAGGGAGGAAGACTCTGACACCAAGAAGGTGTATTATTACTTGTTTAAATTGTTGAGAAAGTGTATTTTATCAATGACAAAACCGATAATCGAGGGACCACTGGGACAGCCACCGTTTGAGAGACCGAGTATTGCAAAAGCCATAACTAATTTTGTTCTTCATAAATTTGGACATTTGACTCAACGTGAATGGCAGGCGATGTACGATTTAGCCAAGATGTTCTTGCACTGCTTGAATCACTGGAATTTTGAGACCCCCAGTGCAAGAAGAACAACTGGAAATGATGAGGAGGCACCTGCTTATAAAATTAATTACACAAGATGGCTAGTTTTTTGTCATGTTCCTGCATTTTGTGATTCTCTGCCACATTATGACACGACTTTGGTATTTGGGAGGACTATGTTGAGGGCTGTATTCAAGTCTGTTTGCAGGCAATTGATGGACAAGTGTCATAGTGAACGAGACAGAATGTCTCCAGATAAAAGAGTGCTTGTACTTACGCATTTTCCCAAGTGAGTATCGAGAATATCTTGGGAATGAAGGGGTTTACAGAAATTTTGAAAGAGACCTTTTTTGTAGGAAATTTCAAGAGCTTCAAAGAAGGTCTTTTGTCATTTTTTGGTAAACCTACTAGTTTCCAAGATATTTATAAAATAGTTATTTTTTAAATTCCTCAATGATTAATTCTCTTTCAGATTTCTCTCAATGCTAGAAGTGGAAATCTACTCAGATTCTCCAATCTGGGATCCAGAATTTAAACAGGTTCCCCCACCACATCTGCACGTATCAAACGACTCAAAGTCTCTACTTACACGTCGAACCGGAGAATTTGAAAAAGTTATTGTTCCCCCGAACGATTCCTCCACTTACACAACCATCAATATCTCTCCAGGGATAAAAAAATTAACAGAAAAACGTCCTCATCCTGAGGGTCGTCCAGATGCAAAACGTCGTCGAGTTGAGGATCTCTTTGAGGATCTACCAGAGGACACAGTTTCCGAGATAATAGCCACTATCAATGATCCCAACTACATGTGTGGCCCAGACGCAGTTTTTCCTCCAAATGTACCACGAGATGAGACAGCAAAGCTAGAGGAGAGTCGAAAGATCATTGAGTTTCATGTTATTGGTAACAGCCTCACCCAACCCGTCTCCAAGCAAACCATGCTCTGGCTAATTGGTCTGCACAATGTCTTCAGCCACCAGCTGCCCCGTATGCCCAAGGAATACATCTCACAACTGGTCTTTGACCCAAAACACAAGACCCTCGCCTTGATCAAGGATGGAAGACCAATTGGAGGCATTTGCTTCAGAATGTTCTCCACTCAAGGCTTCACTGAAATTGTCTTCTGTGCAGTGACCAGCCAGGAGCAGGTCAAGGGCTATGGCACCCACTTGATGAATATGCTGAAGGATTATCACATAAAGAATAATATTCTCCACTTTCTGACGTTCGCTGATGAGTTTGCAATCGGTTTGTAATAATTTATTATTGATTAATTAATTAATTATTTCTTAATTAATTATTTCTCCACAGGATATTTCAAAAAACAAGGATTCAGTAAAGACATAAAACTCCCTCGAGTTATGTACCAAGGCTATATAAAAGATTACGAAGGAGCTACATTGATGCATTGTGAATTAAATGCAAAAATTGTTTATACTGAGTTCACTGCAGTCATCAGAAAGCAGAAGGAGATTGTCAAAAAATTGATTCAGCAGAGACAGCAGGAGATACAGAAGGTGCATCCTGGACTGACGTGTTTTAAGGAGGGAGTCAGGGGAATACCTGTGGAGGCTATTCCAGGAATCAGGGAGACTGGATGGAAGAGCTATGCACAAACTAGGACTAGAGGTGTGGCTAAAGGGACACAGGGACCTGAACCCATGGAAGCTTGTCTCGATATCACTGATTCACTTTATAATGCACTCAAAAATGTACTGAATAGTGTGAAAAATCATAGCACTGCCTGGCCTTTTCTCAAGCCTGTGGACAAGAATGATGTGCCTGATTATTATGATCATATTAAATATCCTATGGGTAAGTGATTGATATTTTGATTGAAATTTAGTTTTTAATGAATATCTTGGAATTGGAGAGAGATGGAGAAATTTTTATAGATACCTTTTTTCTAGCCCTCTTTATTCTCTAGAAAAAATGTCTCTTGATATTTTCATGTAAATCCTCTCATTCGCGAGATAAAAACATAATTATTCAAGGAATTTTTTTATTCAAAGTTATTAATTGATTTATCTCTGTTTCAAGACCTCAAAACAATGTCTGATAGACTAAAAGCACGATACTACGTAGCCCGTCGTCTCTTCATCGCCGACATGACCCGAATATTCACAAATTGTCGCCTCTACAATAGCCCAGACACCGAATACTACAGATGTGCCAATGCCCTCGAGAAATACTTCCAGACTCGTATGAAAGAAATTGGTCTCTGGGACAAATGACTAGAGTTCAAATTTTAATTCTCTTTAATAAAACAACATATTATTTTTGATTCCAAGTCCAATTGAATTAATTTGCATGAAATTTCAATTTTTTTTTTTCGGTGAATTTTTAACTCATCAATGAGAAAATTCATCCGGAATTGTTTGGAATTGAGTATTGATGCTGTCGAAAGAGAGTTCACTGGGTAAAAAATTATGAAAAAAAAAAAATTCTATATTTATATCCAGTAAAATTGGAGTAGCACTCTTTTACAGCCTAATTAATACTATCAAACAAAACCGTTAATTAAAGGATGTAATCTCGCGTTTATAACGAGTATCCCCACCTTATTTTAAAGGTGTATATATACACGTCTTGAGAGTTACTTAATGGAACGACGATCACAGCTCAACGTTTTTTTGCACAGCTCAACTCGTCTTTTGTTGATTATTACTGACGTGAATATTCTTCAATGGGAAATTTTCAATTTCTTGAATTATTGGCATTTTTGTGTATATCTCGAAAACTAGTGGATTCAGAAAAAAATGTAAGAGGACCTTTTTTGTAGATGAAATTTTCTACAAAAAAGATCTTTTGACATTTTTCTCTAAACCTACTAGTGTTCGAGATATTAGCAAGGGAAATAGGGAGGAGAAATAATTGTAAATATCTCTGCAACAACTAGGTTTATGAAAAAATGTCAAAAGATCTTTCTTGCAGGAAATTTAATTATCCACAAAAAATGTCTTTTGATATTTTCTCCTAATCCTACTAGTTTCCAAGATATTTGGAAATGAAACGTAATCTAGGAAAATTTATTGATGAAATTTTTCTCAACATCCTCCACTTTGTTAATTAATCGATCTTTTTTGTCGTTATAATTGACTCGATTCGACGTAATTGATGATCAAATGAACGGAATAAACGAGAAATAATTGAACAATTGTTTTTGTTTTATTACGAGTCGATCATTTCCTGAGAATGAAATAAATAAAATTAATGTGGAAGGATAAAATCAACACGACAAGTTTACCTTCGGTATTTGACGCCTTTTAGGGTCGAAGGTGGAATCATCGAATGTATCGATTTGGTTTTATCCATTAATCAGGCCATAACAGATATATAAAAACGTGAAATGTGACAAATCGAGGTCAAGGACGGATTAATGAGGTGTTGCTCTAAATTGCCAAATGTTACTGAGGATATCTTCAATTATTAGACTTTTATCATTCCCACAAAATTATTAAATTGCTGGATATTTTTCGAGAAATTCGTTGCAATTTTTTTTATAAATTATTCATAAACATTTTCCTCGTCACAATAAAATATTGTAAATCTCTCAGTTCTGATGAATGATTCCGATTTATTTGATGAATATCTCAAAAACTAGTGGGTTTACTAAAAAATGAGAAAAAGCCTTTTTCGTAGAAAATTTCAAGAGCTACAAAAAAGATCTTTTGACATTTTTTTTAAAATCCATCAGTTCTCGAGATATTTACAAATGACAATAATCAAGTTTCTATCGATTTCTTTTCGAAAATATTTTTTCATTTCCTTTTTTTTATGAATAACTCAGGAACTATCAAGTTTGGAGAAAAATGTCAAGAGACCTTTTTTGTACAGAATTGCACAATCTACAAAAAATACCTTTTGTCATTTTCTCCTAAACCCCAAAATTCCCGTGTTATCCCCAAAAAACTCTCCCCTCTTTCGACTCAGTAAAAAAATGTTTCATTTGAACTAAATAACACCCACAATTTTCCTCTTTCTCGTGAATAAATACAGCCGTTTGCATGCTCTGGTTAATGCTTGCCGGCTCCATTCATTCTGGGATCCTGAAAAAACACGAAAGACGACTAATTGGTCATTGAAATATCCAATTAACATAAAATGTCCATTTAATCGACAATTTAATCCCCTGTAGATTAATTAATCACAACAATCATCTCCCATCCATTTATTCACCTTAAAATGAGAGAGTTTACATTACTGGGAAGGAAAAAACTCTTGGGGAAATCATTTCATTATTAGCATATTGGGGGAGTGAAACTAGTTGAATATGAACAAAAAAAGTTGACGATAAAAAAAAAATAATAATTGAAGAGGTAAAATTTCAATTGTTTTGCTGAGACAATTGAGTGCATTCAGAAGACACAATTATAGACAGAAAAAAAATTTGTGAAGATACGTGTAAAAGGCTTGTGAGATTATTTAGAGCAAGAGTGTTTGTACGTACATTTTACCATATATGCTCTGGGTACAGACGTGTAAGACGTAGAGGGGAGTTGATATAAAGAGTGGAACAACTGTCCCAGTGGCCACTTTGTAAAGACATTCAACGAAATTACTAAAAATATATTTTTTTTCGTGCACTCTAGTCAATCGTTGAGGATTTACGGATTTTTTTTTTTTAATTCAACGGTGTGAGAATTTGAATTATTGTGGAGATATCATGTGCGACGACGATGTGGCTGCACTCGTGGTGGACAATGGGTCCGGTATGTGCAAGGCTGGGTTTGCTGGGGATGATGCACCCAGGGCGGTCTTTCCCTCCATCGTGGGACGTCCGAGATATCAAGTAAATTGATCATTTTTTTTCTTCTGTTGAATTTTTTTCGTTTTTCATTATTTATCGAGTGAAGAAAAAACGACATTATTCAATGTCACTTTATGATCTTTCATTGGAAATATCTAGGAATCTGAGAGTGATGTGAAAATTTTTGTCAGGACTTTTTTTATAGAGCTAAGAGAGATCTACAAAAAAGGTCCTTATGAAAATTTCGGTATTGCTTCTAGATTTAGAGATATCTTGAAAAAACTGGTTTCTAGTTTCGATTGAATGTGATTATTAATTGAAAAAAAATGGAAAAAAAGTGAATAAAACAAATTAAGAGATTAACAATTTTATTTTCTCCATTTTTAATTAAAAAAAAGGATGAAATTTTGAATTTAATCAAAAAAATCAATCAATCAACAAAAAATCTTTTCTCCTCAATTAAGGGCATAATGGTGGGCATGGGCCAGAAGGATTCATACGTGGGTGACGAGGCCCAAAGCAAACGAGGTGTTCTCACTGTGAAATACCCAATTGAGCATGGTATCGTGACAAATTGGGATGATATGGAAAAAATTTGGCATCACACATTCTACAATGAGCTTCGTATTGCCCCTGAAGAACACCCAGTACTTTTGACCGAGGCACCTCTAAATCCCAAAGCAAATCGTGAAAAAATGACCCAAATTATGTTTGAAACTTTCAATTCACCAGCAATGTACGTTGCCATTCAGGCTGTTCTATCTCTCTATGCATCCGGAAGAACAACTGGCATTGTTTTGGACAGTGGTGATGGAGTTTCTCACACTGTACCCATTTACGAAGGTATTTGACTATTTTACAACTAAAATTAAGGAGATAAACATTTATTTTCTACAACTATAAATGGAATGTAGTTCTCATTAATATTTTTTTTTTTTGGTGTGTGAATTATATTCCATTAATCATTTATTTATTGTTTCAAGGGTATGCACTACCACACGCAATACTACGATTGGATCTTGCTGGTAGAGATTTGACGGATTATTTGATGAAAATACTTACTGAGCGTGGATATTCATTCACAACAACTGCTGAGCGTGAGATTGTTAGGGATATTAAGGAGAAATTGTGCTACGTTGCCCTTGATTTTCAACAGGAAATGGCAACTGCTGCGGAATCTAGTGCTCTTGAGAAGAGCTATGAACTTCCTGATGGACAAGTAATTTTTTTATTAACATCATCAAAAGCATTTTTTGGGGATATCTTTGGAAGGGTGGGGTTTAGAAGAAAATGTCATAAGACCTTTTTTAAAGATCGGAAAATTCTCTACAAGAAAGGTCTTTTGACATTTTTTGATAAACCTCATAGTTTCAGAGATATTTCTAAATTAGTTTCAATTCAATTTTTTCAACTGAATCAAATTAATTCATCAGGTAATTACCATTGGTAATGAACGTTTCCGCTGTCCTGAGGCTATGTTCCAGCCCAGTTTTCTGGGTATGGAGTCGTGTGGAATTCACGAGACAACATACAATTCAATAATGAAGTGTGACGTTGATATTCGTAAAGATCTTTACGCAAATTCAGTACTGTCTGGTGGTACAACAATGTATCCTGGTATTGCTGATAGAATGCAGAAGGAGATCACTGCACTTGCTCCTTCAACCATGAAAATTAAGATAATTGCACCACCAGAGAGGAAATATTCAGTATGGATTGGTGGTTCAATTCTTGCGAGTCTCAGTACATTCCAGCAAATGTGGATATCAAAGCAAGAGTATGATGAGTCTGGACCATCAATTGTCCATAGAAAATGCTTCTAATAACAATCACCATGATCAACTGTCCCTCAGACTTTTAATCAAAATATATTTATTTATTATTACCGACTAATCGAGATTATTAAATCTTCAAATTAATCTCTATCTCTTCATTCGATTAATTAAATATTTCTCTGATTTACAGGAAATTTGTCACTAGAATTTATCAAAAATTTGGCTACATTTTTTTTTTTTAGTGGTAATCTATTAATTCTTAAGAGCCTCAAAGTCTAAGTGAAAATGTAGCGCAGTTTGAAATATAATATTCACTGTTTCAATAATTTTTTTTGTGTGATGGATTATTTTGGTGATTTAGTGAGAGATTTTTTTTTTAAACCGTGAATATCTTGGGAAATTGTGGATTTAGGGGGAAATGTCAAGAGACCTTTTCTGTAGAGAATTTTGTGGACTACAAAAAAGGTCTTTTGACATTTTTTGATGAATCTAGTAGTTTCGAAGATAATCGAAGTATTATCTCATCTCTTTTCGTTGTTTTGCAAGGAAATTAAATTTTACATGTTTTTAAATGAAAAATATGCGATGAACGTTTAACTCAATCATTTTCTTTTATTCTTACATATTCCTTCATTCTTTATATTTACAAATCGTCATATTGTACTCTCTTTAGGCTGGTAAAATCTCGATTCATCAAGTCCTTGTAATTTTTTTTCAATTGGACGGTCAATCGATAATTTTTACAATTTCAGTTACTCACATATTGGAAATATAATTTCAATTATCAGATAAAATTACTGGGAATTAGTTGATTAATGAATGCTGATTAAACTGTGACGAATCGATCTGTTTAGTATTTTCTCATTTTTCTTTCCAAGAAATTGATCATTTTCTTTTTAGAATACATCACAGAATTCTGCTTATCACTTTTAATTATTATGTTTATGGGTTTTTATAATTAATTTTCACTCGTTTGATAATTGATGAAAAACCAAAAACCAGAAATTTTTAATTAAAAATTACAAATCCATTATTTTCCAAATATTTCCGAAACTGATGGATGTATAAAAAAATGTCAAGAGACCTTTTTTGTAGCTCATAAAATTCTCCATGAAAAATGTCTTCTCACATTTTCCCCTAAACCTCTTCCTTTCAAAGATATCTTTAAGATAATCAGTAAATCCCTTTCAAATCACTAAATTTTGGTTTTAAATAATTTATCATTCTCTCCCTAAATTTAACATCATATTCTCGTAAAAAAAAGTCATGTGAATTCAATAAAAAAACTTATTATTGAACATTAATGAATTAATTGGGCTGCAAAACTATCGATAATTGCAATAAAAATTCCACACACACTTTACCATTATACAATAATTCTTTACATCATATCTCATTCTTACACTCTTAAATAATCTACAAATTTCTTTTACATTTGTAGAAAAAAAAAAAATGTATAATTATTCTTTTTGAATTTTATTTTTCAAATAAAAGTCGATATGAAAAACATCACTAATTAATATAAATCAAGGAAGAATTCAATTACGGTTTCCCTCAACACTTTATGTATTCAATTAATCATAGGAAGTTGATATAAAATTGCCCTGGGTACATATTTATTTAAAAATTAATATCTTGTGATTATTCATTGAAGAAAAAAAAAAGTGTAAAAAGAATTAAATGACAAATCTCAATATTTTATCTCTTATGATCCGTTCGATAAAAATGGAAAAAAAATAATAATATCGAAGTATAAAAAAATATCTTTGGTGCTCTTCTTGCACAGCTGGAGGGAAATAATATTAACAGATTAACAAGATTTTTTCTCCGTTTTTGAATTAAAAAAAATTGATGAAATTTTGAATTTAATTATAAAAATTAATTTATACGTTTTTATTCTTATTATTATGCTGTTTTTATCTCCTAGATTTTCTTCTGCCTGATGATGATCTTTTTTGTCTTCTACCCTTGATTCTGCCTGTATGTAACCAGGGTAATGAAAATTCACTGTAAAAAAAATTGAAACTCAAATTAACATCGAATTATCTCGATAATGAGTCATTTTAGAAGAAAATGTCAAGAGACCTTTCTTGGAGATGGTTAAATTCTCTACAAAAAATGTCTATCAACATTTTTACCTAAGCCTCTCCTTTCAAGAGATATTAACAATATAAACATTGAATAAATTTTAATGTCATCTTGATTTTGTCTTTTTTGAGTAGAGAATCCTCTATGGTTAATTGATTAATTTACCTAGGAGTAAAACTAGGAATGGATGCCCCAAAAGCTGAAACAGGTAATTCTGAATCAACTTGTAGACTCTGTATTTGATCCATTTCAGGCCAAAGAGTGGTAATTGTCTCTTCCTCAGCTGTTGAGGGACAAGGACCAGTGTGATTTGTATTGTAACAAGTTGCCTGATGATTCTGTCTCTCTTGTCTCTGCTTCAGTTTCTCGATATGCCTTTGTTCCCTGAAGAAAAATATCAATTTATTGATAATTCATTAGTCAACTGGCAAAAGACAAGAAGTAAATAAAAAGCAGAAAAATAATTTTACAAATATCTTTAAAACTAGTGAATTTAGAATAAAATGTCAGAAGACCTTTTTCATACAGAATTTAATGAACTACAAAAAAGGTCTCTTGACATTTTCTCCTAAACCCAACAACACCAGTGATATTCCCCAAATAAAACTCATACCTTATCCTCTGCACGTCCCACCGTTTTCTCCTCCTCTCATCATTCTCAAGTTTATGATGTCGTTTATTAAAAATTTCATCATCCAAATTTTCAGTACCCTCCATGGTATAACAGCTCGTATAAACCTTAACCCTCCAATTGGGTACCTCAAGATTATCCCTCTCCTCGTCTTCTCCACCCTTGACTGGTTTAACACACATACCAAAATTAGGATCACCCACTGCAGTGTAATAATGTTCCTCAGTTGTGAGAAAGCTCTCTTTCTTGACAATTGCCTTTCCCTTCTTCTCACTCTTTCTCCCTTCGTGCCCCTTGCCCTCTTGCAAAGTAGATGATGAATTGCTGATTGTTGATGAACAAGATAGACCTCTTTTCCTCTTGCTGGAGTTGTTTAAATCCCCAGGATCAGATCTCCTCTTTTTTTTACCATCCCAATCTAGCCTCACCTCACTCCCAATAATCTCCTTCTCCTCCTTCACTTCCCTCTCACAAGGCTCCTGTTTAACCGTTGTTATACCACCACTAGTGTTCAATCTAATTTTAAATGTCTCATTAAACTGTGGACCACTGTCCTCCGACTGACTTCTCACATTATCCACAGCCCCAAGACTCACAGAGTGTAAATTTGGGGGTGAACAAGGGCCAGTATTGTCCGATGCTACTGAATTCTCAGTAGACTCGGACCTCAATTTCTGTAGATTAACTCTCCTGTCCATACGCTCCAATCTCAACTTTAGCTGTAACAATTTTACTCCCTTGTACATTGTCAACATTTTTTTAAATTTATTTATAATATCACAATGTAATAAACACACATATTTTATTCTCACTGACAACATACACTGTTGACATGGTGCCATGAGGTTAACCATTGATAAACATCCCGCCATTTGTGTTTGAATGATAAAAGAGGAATTTTGCTTTACCGATTGGGAAATAATTGAGGAGAAATTGTGGAGGGGATTTTTGAATTGATTTATTCATGAAAATTTATGGGTCTCTTGATGTTTTTGGAATAACTTGTAATTTCCAGACATAAAATATATTTTAGTTAATTAAAAAATTTTTTTTATAATTAAATTTCGTTTTCTGTTTTTATTTAATTGTAAATTCATCGGAAACAAGTGGATTTGTCAAAAAATATTGAGAGACATTTTTTGTGGGAAATTTTGTAAACTACAAAAAAGGTTTTTTAACATTTTTTGATAAATCTATCAGTTTCAGAGATATCCCAAAAATACTTTTTTTTTAATTCAACAATATCTCTTGAACTGTAGAGTTAACAAAAGAATGTCAAAAGACCTTTTTTATGCAATACAAAATTTTCTATAAAAATGATTTCTTGAGTTATTTCTCTGAATCCATGAGTTCACTGGATATTTACGAAATAACCAAGAAAAATCATTTAATTGTTGAAATTCCCGCCATTTTTATTTGACAATAAAACCTGCATTACCAACCGAGTGAAGCCCTTGGTCCCCCGACATTAGTCAGCGAGTGCAAATGCATCCCATCGAATTCGAAAGAAAAACCGTCTAAAATCCTTGAAGAAAAATCGTGTTTCACCCCTATTCACACCACCCCCCACTGAACTAAACTACAAAGCTTGAAAAAAAAAATCTCAAAATATCATTCATAAATCCAGAAAAATCAACCTACCGTCTCATTCTCTTGTCTCATAGCACTGAGCAACTTATCCTTGGTAACAATTTGCTCCGATTGTTGTTGAATAAGATCCAAATGGAGTAACAATAGTTCCTTGAGGTGTTTCACCTCACCCGGATCATTATTTCTCGCCTCATTACCCCTCAACGGACTAACCCCAATAGTATTACCCGTAACAATACTCTGTGAATTATTTTTTGTACCACTGTCGGTCATACTTGCATACATGTGATCAAAATCACAGGGAAATGTTAATATACCAGCTGGTGGTGGTTTAACGTCTTCGTTATCAATAACTTGGCATGTACTTGTAAAATCACCACTTCTTATATTTTTTCTTGTATTATTAGTCGTCGACGAGGACGACAAGTGTTCGTTCATCGCCGCTACCATGTTGTAGGCGGCCGTAGCCGCTTTATTTTTTAATTTACAATTATTTAAATTTGTTACAATTGATGATGATGATGATAATGATGAGAGAGACTCGGTATAGTCACAATTAATATGTTCAATTTGCACTGTTGTACCACTGTGCGATGGATTATCATCAATTTCTGTAAAATCAATGTAATCGAGTATTTCTGTATTATTATCACCGTTCACAAATTGTGACGGCGATGTGTTTGACATTTTCTCAAATTTAATTTTTTTTTATTATTTTTATCCATTTGTGGTCGCCACTTTGAGCGTACCACACAAATTACGTACGTACATTCGAAATTTATTTTATTTTTTTATGTTTTTTGGGTATTTTTCTTTTTTTTTTTTCAAGTATCCACTTTGCTTGACACTTGAGTGGTAAGTTAGAGTCCTCCTTTCCACCCACCCACCCTGCTCCCCCCGCCACTCTTTTCCACCCCCTTGCTAACGACGAAATTCACTCCACCGCCCACTTTATCAACGCCGATGAGAACAGACCAGAACTGAATAGAACACTCTGATGGTTTTTTTTTTTATTGTTTTGGTTTTTGCTCAATTTTTATTTCTTTTCATTTGATGGAGATCACTTGGGTTCAACACTCGAGTTTTCTCACTTGTTTGGGGGTGATTTTGGATTTTTGGGGATTGGAGGAATTTTTTGAAGCACTTGCGGGTGAATTTTCGAGCAATTTTAACGTGTTTTTTGGGTGAATTTCAGAGTTAACGACACGAGGTGTTTACTGACGGCCAGCCAGTGCGTACAGCGGCGACCCGTGGACACGGCGTTATTCCAGGGGGAGAAGAACTAGTGGTGACATCTAGGGGCATTGGAGGGAAAGTGTTATAGAGGGGTGGGGAAAGGGGGCTTCAACGTGGGATGCGCGCAGCAAGTTTGGGAAGCTAGATTTCCCGCTATTTTCTCGCGAGATGTCACGTGATGAATGGGAAGGCGCGAGATATTTTTGGCGGGAGTTTTTGAATTGCGGAGCATATACCAGGAATTCCAAGATTTTTGACTTTTCATGTATTAATATAATTTTTACTCCAACCAAACAGTAGAATGATACATTATAATATTTATCATTTTATAATTTGATTTTTTTGATAGATATCTTGTGTCCATCAGCAGAGCGTGTTGATATGTGCGTGACTAACCGCAAATTCTCGAGTTTCATCGTCGTTGTCAATTCATAAGATCGAAGGAGGTGTGCAACCATAATTTTTAGGAGTACCATTGCATACCGGGGTCCCACGCAGCTTCTTGGACCTCCGCTGAATGGAACGTATGCGTAAGGATGACGATCCTTTGAGTTTTCTGGAGTGAATCGCTCGGGTATGAATTTATCGGGCTCATTCCAGTACTTTGGGTCTCTATGCACTGCGAACGGTAGCATCATCACGGAACAATTTTTAGGAAGCGTACAAGTACCTGAAATTGTATATTGAAGAAAGATGACAATTTTTTAAAATAACTCTCATGAGCAAACAATAAAAATTACTCAGTTTTATTTCGTCGGTAGTTTTTCTGGGAAGAATGGGGCCCACAGGGAAAAGTCTGATAGCCTCTCGAATCACCATATCCAGATAATGTAACTGTTTAGTTTCCGCTTCATTTATAGTTTCGTTTTTTATCACATTGAGCACTTCTTCTCGTATCTTCCTCTGGAAAGGATTGGTTATTGAAAATAATAACGGCAAGGGAGCTATTGTAAGGGAGCCATGCAGTACAATATCGTGAACAAATTTTTTTGCATACCTGAACTTCGGGATGCATCGCTATCATCAGTATCAGAAGACAAGACACACTTTCAAGTGTCTCGAATATCTAAAAAAAACAACGAAAAATATTTCTTTTAATTTGTCAACAAATTCATTACTCGCATTACAATAACTCAAATCTATTGAAGATCCATACTAACCCCAATAAAAAGAGTTATCAGTTCGTACCGAATCTCTATCGGTGTCAACTCATTAGTTTTCATCATATGATCAACGAGAAAGTGTAATATAGGCATGTTAATAAGATCTTCGGACTTGGCTGGTTTGTAATTCCTCATCGCTTCAGAAACATTCTGGAACGATCAAAGACTTATAAACTGGATAGCACAGTAACACTCATATTACGTACATTGTCAATGAATTCATGTGCGTTTTTTATGATTTTCGAGTACTCTCTTCCTCGCTTTGTAAGACGAAAAATGGAGAGAGGATACAGCCATGGCCTTGCCATCCGATGTATAGTAGCATGTAGAGCTCTGCAACAGAACATTTGTCAAAAAGAGTAATCAATATCACATGGAAGAGTGGGGAAAAATGGGAAAATTAATGGGTCATAAATTTGTGACTTACATTTGAGTATCTGTCAGAAAAGGAACGACTTCTCCATTCTCTAAAATTGCTGAACGTCCATATAATGTCTCTGAAAGATCATCACGATTATTCCCAATGAAAAACATTATTTGCAATTGACGATGAGTTACTGACCGAGAGTAATATCACCAATGCAAAGAAGAATTTCATCACTAGCGTCAAATTCTCCTGCCCCAACTTTCTCCTCAAGTCGTTTGACAAGTGCTTGAGTTTTCAAATTAAATAATTTTGCGAATCTATCCATCACTAGACCACCATTAACCATGGGTTGTATCAATTTTTTGTGAGCTCTGTAGACAGGACCTGAACAAGCGATGATCCATGAATGAAGTGCATAAAACATTATTTCAAGGTGATTGATTAGATTTTTCACTCATCATTGCTATTTTTAGATACTTGCCATTTGCATTTATGAGGCCGTCAACCACACCAGGCTGCATTAATTTGTAGACGTCATCTTTGTAAGCAGCTTTCGAGGACGATATGATAATCTAACAAAAAAAATGTGGTAATTTCTATATTCACCTAGATAAATCTGATACTAAAGCTTTAAACACTGTACCCTACTTAATTATACTAGTTCAATCGAACGAACCTGTATATCATCAGGATCAGGAACAACAACTTTGAGAAGAGGTCCCAGCCAGAATCGAAAAGTCACTCCATTCATTTCCCGACTGATTTTAGAAATAGTGAGAACAGCTTCTGTAATTATTTCACCTCAATCAACAATTTCCCGGGGATATTTATCTCAATCGAATCTTAAATTAGTAAAGACAAATTACTGTCGCTGTCCCTGATTGCAAGGGCATTTCCGATGATCGGTAGAGTCGGAGGGCCCGGAAGGGTCGAAGCGAGCTTGATGAACTTCTCTCTGTTGTCTAAAAACTCTTGAATATACCCTCGATATTGGAATAGTCCTTTTAGGATAGTTAGGATCACGAGGAAAAAACCTACAGAGAACAACACTCTTCAATATGCATAATCAATCAAATAACTTGAACATATATTTACCTAATGTAACAGAAGTCGCAGTGGCCTGCGTTAGAGAAAATGATGCTAGCCAGGTCATGATTGATGTTCGCAAGAACATTTGATTTTCCGTAGCTTGTCAAACGACAGTTGACATACGACTAAGCTACTAGATAGCGAGTGTGGATTGCCAGTGCAATCATAACAATTTTTTTTTTCTTTTACAGCTCATAATCAATGTACCGCCGATTATTTGTGTCATGAGACGGCCTCTAGGAAAAAAGTGGTTTGCGTAAACTGACCTTACTCGTTGCTATCCAGCGTCAATATCGTTCATTCTAATGTAGGACAAATGTAAATATATTTCTGCAAACGTTTCATCTTCCATATATCGACGCTTGGGATAATTCAGAGGTTGAGGAATAGCTGGGAATTCATGGAGAAATAATTGTATAACTCATCAATATTTTATTTGTTTCTCTCTTATTCTTCATCAATATTCAAAAGACTTACTTTTAGCATACAATCATCAGAACTCACTTAATCATAGAAAAATATAAAATATGGTAGACTGCATCAGAGGACAATAATCTTCGAGAAGCACCCAAATATTCTCTCATTTTATAATTTGATCTTCTTGATAGATATCTTGTGTCCATCAGCAGAGCGTGTTGATACGTGCGTGAATAACCGCAAATTCTCGAGCTTCATCGTCGTTGTCAATTCATAAGATCGAAGGAGGTGTGCAATCATGATTTTTAGGAGTACCATTGCATATCGGGGTCCCACGCAGCTTCTTGGACCTCCGCTGAATGGAACGTATGCGTAAGGATGACGACCCTTGGAGTTTTCTGGAGTGAAACGCTCGGGTATGAACTTATCGGGCTCATTCCAGTGTTTTGGGTCTCGATGAACTGCAAAGGGTAGCATCATCACGGAACAATTTTTAGGAAGCATACAAGTACCTGAAATTGTATATTGATGAAAGATGAGGATTTTTTAAAATAATTCTCATGAGCAAACAATAAAAATTACTCAGTTTTATTTCGTCGGTAGTTTTTCTGGGAAGAATGGGACCCACGGGGAAAAGCCTAATCGTCTCTCGAATTACCATATCCAGGTAAATCAATTCTTTAGTTTCTGCCTCGTTCATAGTTTCGTTTTTCATTACATTGAACACTTCTTCTCGTATTTTTCTCTGAAAATGGTTGAGTATCATTTAGAAAAATAACGTGATTTACAAAAGTAGACATGTACTACAAAAAAAATCTTCTGACAGCATTTTCTCATACTTGAACTTCGGGATACATGGCAATCATTAGTACTGCAAGACACGATATCCCTTCCAGCGTCTCGAATATCTAGAAAACAAAATGCTACTGGTCAATAATCGTCATTAACCATAATGAATGAACATAGCCATTAAAAAATGGTACAAACTCCAAGGAAAAGATTGATTAGTTGAAATCGGATTTCTGCTGGTGTCAGTTCCTTAGTTTTCATCATATGATCAACGAGAAAATGTAATGTAGACATATTGATGAGATCTTCAGAGGCTGCTGGCTTGTAATTTCTCATGGCTTTAGAAATATCCTAAAATGAAAGAATAAATTATCAACTGTATAGTACATAATGTCACGTTACGTACATTATCCATGAATTCATGTGCACTTTTTATGATTTTTGAGTATTCTCTTCCTAGTTTAGTAAGACGAAAGATGGAGTAGGGATACAGCCATGGTCTTGCCATACGATAGGTAGTAGCATGTAACGCTCTGCAATGGAAACAAAATTATTATAGTACCTATAGATTCTGAGTTATGAATTATTTTGAAAAAAACTTTTATGCCAACATATTTCAAATGATCATCTTTTTTTTAAATGTTTGACTTACGTCTGGGTGTCTCTCAGGAAAGGAGTTACTTCTCCATTCTCCAAAATTGCTGAACGACCAAGCAATGTCTCTAAAAATAAATCATCATCATCATACATTGGCAGATCTACTTACAATTGATGATGATTTACTAACCAAAAGTAATATCGCCAATGCAAAATGGAATGTAATCAAGAGCATCGAATTCCCCTGCACCAGCTTTCTCCTCGAGTCGCTTGACAAGTGCCTGAGATTTTAAATTGAATAACTTTGTAAATCTATCCATCACTAGGCTACCATTGAGCATGGGTTGTATCAGTTTTTTGTGAGCTTTGTAAATGGGACCTGAGGAAACGATTGTTGATGAATTAAGTACAAAAGACTTGGCATCGAGGTAATTGATTATATTCTTCATTCAAGGTTTTTATCGTTAGATACTTGCCATTAGCATTTATGAGACCGCCAACTATACCAGGCTTCATTAATTTGTAGATATCATCTTTGTTTGCAGCTTTCGAGGACGTTATAATGATCTAACAAAAAAAATGTGCTAATTCTTGAAACACTATCTAACTTAATTCTGCTAGTTCTATAGCACGAACCTGTATATCATGAGGATCAGGAACAACAACTTTCAAAAGAGGTCCCACCCAAAATCGAAACGTCACTCCATTCATCTCCCGACTAATTTTAGAAAGAGTGAAGATAGCCTCTGAAATGAGTCCACATCAATCAACAATTTCACATAGATATTCACCTCAATCAAATCCTTAATTAGCAGAGCCAAATTACTGTCGCCGTCTCTGATTGCGAAAGCATTTCCAATGATAGGTAAAGTCGTTGGGCCTGGAAGGGTTGCAGCAAATTCGATGAACTTCCCTCTGTCCTGTAAAAACTCTTGAATATGCTCCCGATATTGGACCAGTCCTTTCAAAATAGTTAGAATCACGAGGAAAAAACCTACAGAGATCAAAACTCTTTAATGCACAATCAATTGAATAATTTAAACATATCTACCTAATATAACGGAGGTCACAGTGACCTGTGTTAGAGAAAGTGAAGCTAGCCAGGTCATTTTCGAAAATTGAAAGTGTTTTTCAATGTTTGTTGACCGACAGTCGACTCGAGACTGAATTACTCAGTGAGTGTGACTTACCGGCGTAATCGCAGATACTTCTCTTTTTGCCCCTCGTAATCAATGTAACTGATTAATTCAGTCGTAAGATAGTGTTGGAGAAATCGATTTGCGATAACTATAGACATTTTCTGTTGTATAATAATACAAATGCAAATATATTCTACAAGCGTCTCTGCTTCTCTACGTCACCGATTGGAATATTGAAATAATGTAACAAGTCTCCAATATTTTATTTCAATCCTTTTATTGTATTCTTTTTTAATATTCAACCAAGCTGACAATCCGTGATTCTTAATTTTTTTTAAGGGATAATTTATATCCATCAGAGCTCCTAGTTGATATATGCGTATGCAAACGAATTTCATCAAGTTTCATCTTGGTTTCTAGATGATATGATCGAACAACGTATGCCACGAAAACTTTGAGACTCATCATGCCGTATTTTGACCCTGGACAGCTTCTGAAACCACTGCTGAAGGGGAGATAGGCGAATGGGTGACGGTCGTTTGAGTTTTCTGGAGAAAAACGCTCAGGAATGAATTCCTCGGGCTTCTCCCAGTAACGGGCATCCCTGTGAGTTGCGAAGGGCACCATGTATAAGGAACAACCCTGCGGAACTGTGCAGGTTGCTGAAAGATCGAGTAAGGTATGATCAAAATTATTTCTTCGGTTATAGGAAAAATTTGGCTAAATGGAAAATATTACTGAGTTCTATTGGTTCTGTGGTTATTCGAGGAAGTAGAGGACCCACTGGGAACAACCTTATGGTCTCTTTAACTATCATGTCGATGTAATCCAATTGGGAAATCGCTTCAAAAGTTAATTCTTCTTCTCCCACTATTTCTCGAACTTCAGCTCTCGCTTTTTCCTAGTAAATGATTAATATCGTTCAAGTCGATCGTCCGTTAATTTCTGAATTAATTTATTCGACTGATAAAATGAATCAACGGGATTTCTCACCTGAAACTCAGGATACATCGCGAGCATTAACGTAGCGAAGCACAAGAGTCCTCCAATTGTATCATTCAACTAGAAAAAAAAGAATACCATTTCCATTCATTAATTATTCAAAATTTTAGCAACTGAATTTGACGGGAGTCAAGAGCGTACACCAACAAAAACTGTAGTAAGTTCGTCCCGAATTTCCGGCTCTGGCCATTCACCAGTTTTCGTCACATGGTCAATGATAGAATCCACCACCGGAGTCATAACTTTCTCGTGTGATGATTCGTATTCGCTCATTTTTTTTTTTATCACCTGGAAAAAATTGTATTCATGTAATTCGAAATATTAAAGATTTGAATGATGACGATATTTACACTATTGATAAATGTATGCGTCATTTTGGTTATTCTGTAGAAATTTCTTCCTCGTTGAGTTAATTTGAAGATAAAATTTGGGTATAGCCAAGGTTTCGCCATTCTGTCTATGAAAATGTTTAGCGCTCTGTGAAAAATTTAAGCTTTACTTGATTAATTGTTTATTTTTTTTATTCAACCATTTTATCAATTGAATATAGACTTACTGGTCAGCTCTCTCCACAAAGGGCTTCTGATCTTCGGCTGTCATGGTTTCTGCCATGCCAAGTATAGTTTCTGGAAAAATTTAAATGCTCTAATATTCGTATTTGATTTTTCGGAAACAATTACTCACCGAATGCTAGATATCCAATAGAACGCTTAACATCCTCCTCAATATCAAATTCACCAATGTTGACTTTTTCTTCTAAACTTGCGATGAATATATTGGAGTAGCGATTGAACAGCTCCACATACTTATCCATCACTGAACTGTGATTCAATATAGAAAGCAATAATTTCTTATGTTTTCGATATAAAGCACCTAAGAAAAAAACAATTCTAATTAGTGCAATTTATTAGATCCGTTTTATGAATGGTTTTGTTACCTTCCGCGTTGAGGAGGCCATTTTCGACGATTGGTCTTAATAATTGATAAATTTGATCCTTCTGTGTAGTTTTCGCTGATGAAAGTATTATCTGAAAAAATGTTTATTAATCTCTAGAGATTTGAATTGTATTTTCTTATATTTGTCATTAGAAACCTCAAAGTCTCGAGGATCTGTCACTATCACTTTTAGAATCGGTCCCAGCCAGAATCTATATAGTGTCACATTCAAATCACGACTGATTTTAGTGAAGATCAATGAAGCCTCTGAAATAATTATTTATAACAACCATGAAACTCATTCGATAACTATATAGTTTGTTACACCGAATTTGTTATACTTAGAAATTACTATTGCTCTCCCACAATTCCAGAGCATTGCCCAGAATCGGTAGTGTTCGAGGTCCTGGTAATGTCTCAGCAAATTTTATGAACTTTGCTCGTTTTCGAAAATAATCGATAATTCTACTCCACCATTTTATTCCACTCAAGAAGAGAAGTGTTGATATTAAAAGTCCTACAATAAAATTGTAATTGAAATTTTCTAATTCGGAACAACAATCGAAAAATTAAAACTTACCGAATGAAAACGAAATCTTCGACAGAACTTCAGACCTTTCATCGATGAAACTCATCTTTCAACCAAGAAATTATTGAATTTCGATTTTTATTTCTTAAAGTAGCTGTTGACTGTAGGACCATTGATTATAGAATGAGAAATATTTTACGAGGGCAGACAATCGCTTGCAAAGGAATTCAGTGCCAAATTTCGTTCATTTCTTTTATTTTTCATGGTTTTTTGCTCCAAAACAGGTTTTTCGGGTGGTGATTGACCATGACTCGACTGAATATCCCACCCTCTCACACACATTCTGCCTTCCCACTCTCCTGAATCGAGACGTTAACTAACCATTATACTAAATAAAGTGGGCTAAAATTTATGAATACTCGAAATACATTCCATAATTGAATTTTTAAACAATGTTGCAGCATAAATTTGCAGACTGTTGACCCTTATAGCAAGATTACAAAGAACTCTATAAGCATTATGATAGTGGACGTAAGACAAAAGAGATGGCACAAATAAATTAGTTGAAATTTGTTTCAGTTTTAACATCATTTATTCAAGTAAAATCCACTAATATACAAAAATCATCAAACTCAGTCATTTATCTCTTAATTTTCGTAAGCGTAACGCGGTAGCCATCTACAGATCGCGTGGAAATATGCGTATGTATAGGCATCGTGTCTAATGCCATTGAAGTTGACATATTAAATGTTCTCACGATATGTGCTATGACAATCTTGACACATACAATACCATATTTGGGCCCTGGACATATTCTCGGACCAGCGCTGTAGGGTACATAGGCAAAGGGATGACGATTCTTGGAATTTTCTGGAGTAAATCGCTCGGGGATGAATTTCTCAGGATTCTCCCAATATTTTGGATCTCTGTGCGTTGCATACGGCAACATGAATATGGAACTGTCTTTAGGAACGGTGCACGTTGCTGGAAGAAGAAAACATATGTTCCAACAGTTTTGGGGATTTTTAATTGATTGTTAACTATTGTTAAAGAAAACGTGATTATTTTTAATTGCGATTAGTTTAAGAAAAAAGTCCTATTTACAAAGTTTCAGCTCCTCAGTTATTTTTCGAGGTAAAACAGGTCCAACTGGAAAAAGTCTTATTGATTCTTTGATGACCATATCGAGATATTCCAAACCCGTTGTTTCAGAGTCAGTGATATAATCATTCTGAATGGTACTATTTATTTCTGCTCTGACTTTATCCTATAAAAAAGTGACAAGTGAATAAAATGACTAACTGAACTCCAGAAAAAATGCAGTCAACATACCTGGACTTCTGGATGCATGGCTATCATCAATAGAATCATACAGCATAATCCTTCTACCGTCTCGAATAACTGATGAGTTAAAAAGTTGTTCATTATTCAAAGTTTTTTATTAAACAAGGGTGATGTGACTTACACCGACGAAAAGGGTAACGATTTCGTATCGAATTTCTTCGATTGTTAAATCGTTTTTCCTCATCATGTGATCAACCAGGTAGTCAAGGACAGCTAAATGAGTGCGTTCGTCCGAATGGATGGGTTTGTATGCTTTTTGTCTTTTCATTATCTCCTGAAAAATGAAGTTTCAAGAGATAGAGATAAGTGGTTGAATTTGAATCGTTGAATTTCTTTGTCGTCTCACATAGTCGATAAATGAGTGGGCGTCCTTCACAATCTTCATGAACTTTCTGCCACCGTTAGTGAGCCAAAATATGAAATTTGGATAGAGCCATGGTCTCATCATTCTATAGCACACTATATGCAATCCCCTGAAAAAAAGTAAGTTTCTATTATATTTTGTTCTGGAATACAATGAATGACTAAATTGTTGAGCGAATTGATTTACTTACTCTTGGGTCAGTTTCAAGAAAGGACTTGGTTTTCCTTGTTGTGCGGTCCCCGGCATTCCCGTTAATGTCTCTGGAACAAAAAAATTGATCTCTTGAATAATTAATCAATATGTTAATCATTCAAAATTTTCGTCATCTTCAATTTGATATTCACCGAAAGCAACATCTCCTATACAAAATCCAATATCTTCATGCATATTGAATTCTCCTATTCCAACCTTTTTCTGAAGACGTTCAACGAGGGTATATGCTTGATAATTGAATATTTCTGCATATCGATTGACAACAACATTGCTATTAATTATTGGTGTCAATAATTTTTTATGAGCTCTGTATATTGTACCTGGAAATGTGAAGCTTCTTCAGGAAAACGAATGACAATAATCATATAGTTACGTAAATGTGCGATATTTGTCTGAGAAACTTGCAGAACTACATATTTTTAATAGTTATAGTATTGTTATTTCCACCTTCTGAATTAATTAGACCATTGATCACAGCGGGCTGCATCAATTGGTAGACATCATCTTTCTTTGTGGCCTTTGAAGACATCATGATGATCTGTCATTCAAAATAATTATAATAATAATTTTTTAAACGATATATTTCTTCAAAAATTGAAGAGAAGAAATATCAACAAACCTCAAGGTCATGGGGATCAGTCACCACAATTTTTAGAGCTGGTCCTAGCCAAAATTTGAACGTGCTCGCTTTTATCTCGCGACCAATTCTTGTTAGTGTCAGCACAGTTTCTAGAATCATTAACAAAAAATCAGTTGATCATCTAATATTTCTATAGAATGAACGATTAATTTTAATTTTGAAATTACTATCAGTTTCCCATAAGGTCAGGGCATTCCCAAAAAATGGATAGGTTCGAGGACCGGGAAGTGTTTTTGCAAATTCGATGAAGATTGATCTGCGCTGCAAATAATTTCTAATAGGTTTCCACCATCGTAATCCAAATAGGATCGTCACAATTCCGAAAAGAAATGCTGTAATAATAATAAAAATTACGGATTCAAGATATTGATAAATATGATTAAAAAAATTCTACTCACCAAATGCAGGAGAAATGGATGAGAGAATATTATTAATAAAACTCATTGTTAAAAAATTATGACAATATACATAATATATTTATAATTGAATTGTGGTAAGAGAATCTTGTCAGTCATGAATAAAATTGTAAACTACCAAGAACGATCTTGAACGAACTAATGTCATGTTCAACGAGGATTTATATTCCGATCGGCAAAAAGATTCGAAGGAGGTGGAAGTATTCATTATAATTTCATTCATATGTTTCAACAACATCTCATTTACGCAGTCGTAGATATTGTAAAGATGCTCCAGAAGGGGAAAATAAGATCATTTTATGGGAAAGAATAAATAAACAATATTTCAAGTTACTGTCAATTAATTAGTGATGATGAAAAAAATTGAATGATGAGGATGATTCTATTGATCATATCTGACTAGGTTGAAATTTATGGGAGGAATTGTGGAATCAACTTTGTTGCTGGGAGTTGATTAAATTGCATATTTTATCAGATGCATGACTTCAGGGAAAATCGGAAAGATGAATACATTGTGGATGTAAATTCATTTCATAAAAAACTAAATTATTAGGCATTGTATATATTTTGCAGCCACATAGATAAATTATTATTTTGTCATAGACATTGCCAAATCAATATTAGTATATATCGGACCAAATTTTATGTTGTATCTTATACTATGATGAGAAGGAAAATTGAATATTAAATTCTCGTTAAAGAAATTTGATAACCCTCCAAACTTCTCGAAGAAATATGCGTGTGTACACGCAACGTTTCCAATTTCTGGCTTGTTTTTAATCTGAACTTTCGAAGAACATGTACAAGAATGGTTTTGAGGCAGACTATAGCGAATTTGTTCCCTGGACAACTTCTTGAGCCTGCGCTGAAGGGATTGAAAGCGTAGGGGTGACGATTTTTGGAATTCTCGACTGAAAAGCGATCTGGGTCAAATTGGTCTGGGTTCTTCCAGTATTTTGGGTCTCTGTGGACTGCGTACAGCAGGATGAATAGAGAACAGTCCTTTGGAACTGTACAGGTAGCTGAAGAAAAAGTGTTTTTTCTAAAAATTGATGGCTTTTCTTTTGGGCAGATGAAATTACTTATCGCTTGTGTTCCTACCAAGTTTCAGTTCATCTGTTGTCTTTCGACCTATCACAGCTCCAACAGGAAACAATCTTATAGTTTCCCTAATTATCATTTCCAGGTATTTTAATTGGGCTATTTCCGTGTCTGTTACGTCGTCATTACCCACTACATTTTGTACCTCTTCTCGGGCTTTTTCCTTGAATATAAAATAAGAAACGAATTTCATTCAACATTTGAACACTTTTGAGTGATTGAGGAATGAAGAATTTATATGATATTGGAAGAAAATTTATACAAGTTCAGTCAATGGGCTTACTTACCTGAATTTCAGGATGCATTGCTAACATTAATAACACAAAACATCCAGTACCCACTAGTGTATCATGTGCCTGATTAAAATAGAATTGTGATGAAAATAGTAAATTTGCTAATCCAACTCTAGCCACCGTAAACATACCCCAATATAAACTGTTATAATTTCATCACGAATTTCCTCATTGGTCCATTCATTCGTCTTCTCAACGTGATCAATGATGAAATCAAATATCGCATTGCTGTCGTTTCTAACATTTCTATTCACTGCTCTATATTTCGCCCTCTTTTTTGAAACTTCCTGAAAATCAATGAAGTCACGGAAATTATGAATTATTAAAATTTCTCAAATATATTTTTTGTCAGAAAATGTACATTATCAATGTATGCATGTGCCTCCTTGACAATTCTTCGGCATTTTCTTCCATCTGGGGTGAGGAAGAACATGAAATCAGGCCAGAGCCAAGGTTTCATGAATCGTTCAAATGTGATGTGCAAAGCTCTAAGAGAATTGAATATTTATTAATAATTGAAAGTGAAAAAAAGGAGTCATAGAAAATTAGAAAATAGACATAATAATAATCATATCTTCAACTCACACGTCAGCTAATTCAAAAAAAGGACTCACGTCACCGCGTTGAGCATTGGCAGGTAATCCATAAACTGTCTCTTTCGATGGAAGGAAAAAAATGATTAATGACATCAATAAAGATCTAGTTTTACTGGTATTCATACCGAAAACGATATCACCGATGCATGCTTCAAAAAAATCCTGCATATTGAATTCTGGCTGATTGACTTTATCCTCGAGACGTTCGACAAATATAGCAGCCTGTTTATTGAATTGTTCTAGGTAGGATTTCATCAGAAAATTATTGTTGATGAAATTGAGTAATAATTTTTTGTGAGCTCTGTACGTTAAACCTAAAGATTGTAATCGATTATTAGTATTATTAATTTTTTAATGAATAATCATAGATTCTTTTTATGCACTTACCGAATGAATTGATGAGACCATTTCTGACAGCGAGATGCATTAATTCATAGAAATCATCTTTTTTTGACGCTTTCGGACTCAATAACATAATCTAAATGGCAAATAAAGTCATTAATATCTTATAAAGTCATTAAATCAAAAGGAAATTGATTATGAAAATTAAAAAAACACCTCAAGATCATGTGGATCGGCAACGATGAGTTTCAAACTTGGTCCCATCCAGAATCGATAAGTCGCAGCTTTTATTTCTCGACTTATTCTAGTGAGTGTATATACAGTTTCTGAGGAAAATTTATAGAAATTGTGATATCAATTTGATACAGAAATATCCGATTACTTTGTTCATTGTTAAATCATCAAAATATCACAGACATCTCGATAATGAGATGTCCTGATATTGCTCATTATCATTACGAGATAATTAAGGCAGATTCTTTTTTAAATAGGTAATCATCTCGATGATGAGCGGTTATAGGAGGAAATATCGTGACACTTTTTTGTTTCAACTGACGAAAAAATTTAAAAGAAAAATATCTCCTCACATTTTCCTTTAAAACGTACATTATTTCATGTTCAATTAAACTAATGTCTTTATAATTATTGATTTGAGAAATTACTATCAGATTCCATTAATTCCAGAGCATTTCCAAAAATCGGCACTGCTTTAGGTCCCGGCACTGTCTCAGCAAATTTCATCATCACTGATCGACGATTCCAATACTCTTGAATCTTCCTCCACCATCGAAAGAGACCCAGCATGATCATCATTAGTAGAAAACATGCTGAAATGATGAAACATGGATGTAAAAATTGGATTTTAATTAATAGCAATTCCTACCTGTGACTGGAGAAACAGATGAGAATAATCTCGATCGATGTCCGAGCATTTTTATGAATGAACTCTACTCCTTCTTATCAGTCTACCAGCCTGACTCCAAACATGGGTGAAAAGGGACTAGCAACCGAAGTTTTCCAATATCTTGATTTCAAATGCTGAATTTCATTTTCATGATACGAATTTACCAAAAAAATTTATAACTCTGAATACTAACTGGATTCATTTTAATGGCTTTATTGACCTCTCGCAACCTAGAGCTGTAATAAAATAATCGTAAAGTTGGGAATGATCTTCTAAAGTTCAGAGTAATCAATTATTTAATTATCGTTGGACTAGGGTGATACCAGCACCCGTTTTCATGTTTCAGTGCTCTATCTTTCAATTTCACTGATATCTCTGAGTCCTGACCTGATAAAGTGGAATACCCACACAATATTCCTACATTTTTTAAACCCTCTTGAATTGGTCTTCAGGGTCGCTTTGGCCTTTTGGTATCGCTGATCCATAAGAGAGACATAATTATTAATTATATGCTTATTTATTGAAAGATCTTTCATTTCACCTATTTCGACCAATCACTTAACAAATGGAATAAATTTCTGAATGATTATATTGCTTTCAGAGTTATTTTGTATCCATCAACACTTCTCGCCGAAATATGATTATGCACTTGTAATGTCTCATGTTTCATTGTAGTATTTAGGTCATAATTCTTGAGGACGTGTGCCAGGATGACCTTGACACACACCATACCAAACTTTGAGCCAGGACAGCTTCTCAGACCTCCGCTGAAGGGGATGTATGCATAAGGATGACGTTTTTCCGAGTTTTCAGGGGTGAAACGCTCTGGAATAAATTTTGCTGGCTCGTCCCAGAATTCGGGATCCATGTGGGTTGCCCAAGGGAGTAGGAATAAGGATGTGCCCTTTGGTACAGTGCAGGTACCTACAAATATTCGAATTAATAAAAAATAGTCATTTTATACGTCCCATCATACGGATGCGAACGGGATTCATGTAATTCAATGTATTTACTCAGTCTTAAATCTGCGTTAAGTTTCCGAGGCATCAAAGGTGCAACTGGATAAAGTCTTATCGTCTCTCTGACTATCATCTCCACATATTTCAAATCTGCAATTTCGGCTTCTGAAATGTCATCACCCCGCATCACATTTTTCACCTCTTCTCTCGCCTTTTCCTAGAAAATATCGAGGGTTGAGAATAATTCCGATCATCAATAAATGATTCACAATGAGTGGGTGATTGTATACTCACTTGAACTTCTGGATACATCGCCATCATCAGTAGCGCAAAGCAAGCTATACCTGTCATAGTCTCGTATGACTAGAAAATTTAATAAATGTCAATCATTAAAAAATTCCTGAATTCAACAAAATATAGAATAATGAAAATGAATTATTAAATAGATAGAAAAAACGTACGGCAACAAAAATCGTGACTATTTCGTATCGAATTTCCTCTTCAGTCCAGTCTTTATTTTTCATCATGTGATCCACGAGAAAATCGAATAGAGAGAGACTCGCTGTTTCTTCTGGATTTAAGGTCTTGTGATTCTTTTTCTTATCAGCAATTATCTAGATAAATTTGGATAATCAACGGATTTAATAAATTTTGATCAGTTTTCCTCATCAATTGCTGAGTTAAATGGAGAAAGAAATGATCGAATCCAGTCATTATTATTCATTCACAATGAGGATCGAGAAAGCGGGGCAAATCGGATCATCTCCGTTTGCCTCATCCTCCCTCATGTATGAATTAAATTTGACTCATTCCAATTTTTTTTCGTGCTTACACTATCTATGAATTTATGAGCATCTTCAACAATTTCGTAGTACTCCCTCCCACGTTTTGTCAATCGGAATAACAACTCTGGGTAAAACCAGGGTCTCATCATTCTATAATAGACGGTATGCAAACATCTAAAAAATGTGAAAATTTTTGGATTTTATTACATAATTAAAACTTTTGACTTATGAAAAATGAAGAAAAGTTTCTTACGTCTGAGTCAGTAAAAGGAAAATACTGGGCTCTCCCAATTGGGCTGTTCCAGGAATTCCAAATAATGCCTCTGGAACAAAAGTTGATCAATTAATTTTGTCTGACCATTTTTAAAGATGAATTATTAATATCAATTATTTACCGAAAACAATATCACCCAAGCAAAAATTGAGATGATCATGCACATCAATCTCTCCACTCCCAACTTTTTTTCTCATCAATTTAACAAGTAATTGCGATTGATTATTAAATATCTCAATGTATTTTCCCATCACAGAATTTCCATTTATCTGTGGCATCATCAGGTTTTTATGTCTTCGATAATACGAAGATCCTGGGGTGATAAAAAGTCTTGTATATCTGTTTTTTCTAATAATTTTTTTGTTTTTTTCAGCAATATAAATACCTGGTGCATTAATGAGGCCATTTATCGTTGCTGGCTCCATGAATCTGTAAACATCGTCCTTGTCCGCAGCCTTTGATGACATCAGTGCTATCTGAAGTACAAAAAGTGTTTATATGGTCATTGGAAGTTTGTCATACTTGAAATTTTTACCTCTAGATCATTGGGATCAGTGACGATGATCTTGACGACACTGGGGCCTAGCCAAAATTGGTAGAGTCTCGAGTTTATTTTCTGGCCAATATTCGTGAGGGTATTCACAGTTTCTGGGGAAAAATATTATGATTATGGGAAAAATCATAAACAAGAAAAGATGAATGAAGAGAAAAAAGTTATAGAGATCAGAATGAGGAGTCGATAGATTATATAGACATTGTTGTCTTGATATGTTAAACACGATTAGATTTAGAAAGACATCAGATAATTTTTTCATTTTTCTCAAAATAAAATTGAACAATCATCACTATTTATGAATCATGAATTTACTATCAGTTTCCCATAATTCCAAAAGATTTCCAAGAATAGGTAGTTGTGCAGGTCCTGGTAATGTCTTGGCAAATTTTGAAATTCTCGATTTTTCTTTCCAAAATTCATAACTCCACCATCGTAATCCCAAGATTACTAGAACACTCGTAATCAACACTCCTGAAACAATCACAATTTATAAAAACTGTACATTTACACAATTTAATGGTGATTAATAATTCCATATCACCAATTGCAGGAGAAATTGATGAAAAAATCAACGTCATTTTTACTCATCAATCAACAATTGAAAATTTCACTATAAATAATCTATTATGAGTCAATTACTCAGAGAAGTTGCAATGGAGTGTCGAATGAAGCACAACACTGATCTGTTCTAATCTCATCATTGTTATTGGGTGACTCTACGTGACCTCTCACTCTTCATGCGAAAAAACTAGTTCCAAGATAATTACTCAGAAATGTTGCATTTGCAGTGGAATAAACCTCATTACCAGTACGATAATGCCACAAAAAATACAATATCATGCGATTAGAACCTGTCACATTGAACTCCTAATGGATCCATAATTAAAATGTATAATCGATTATTCCTGATGATTTTACAATTTATTGAAAACTTCTGTCATTACATCTTTTTAATAATTCACTCATTAAAATTATCCCTTGAATGATTATATTGCTTCCAAGGTAACGGGATATCCATCAATACTTCTCGCCGAAATGTGATGATGCACTCTCAATGTCTCATGTTTTATTGTGGTGCTCATGCGATAATTCTTGAGGATATGTGCTAGGATAACCTTAACGCCCATCGGGCCGTACTTTGAGCCAGGACAACTCCTCAGACCTCCACTGAATGGAATATATGCATAAGTAAGACGATTCTTTGAGTTTTCTGGAGTGAAACGCTCGGGGATGAACTTGGTTGGCTCGTCCCAGAATTCGGGGTCCATGTGAGTTGCATAGGGAAGCAGAAATAGAGATGTGCCCTTTGGTACGGTGCAGGTACCTAAAAATATTTGAATCATCTTGATTTAATTATTTTTTTTCGTTTTTCATAGTTTCATTTTATATGTCCCATCATACGAATGCGAATGGAATTTATGTAGTTCAATGTATTTACTCAGTTTTAAATCTTCGCTGACTTTCCGGGGCATCAATGGTCCAACTGGATAAAGTCTTATCGTCTCTTTGACTATCATATCCACATATTTCAAATCTACAATTTCGGCTTCTGAAATGTCATCACCCCGCATCACATTTTTCACCTCTTCTCTCGCCTTTTCCTAGAAAATATCGAGGGTTGAGAATAATTCCGATCATCAATAGATGATTCACAATGAGTGGGTGATTGTATACTCACTTGAACTTCTGGATGCATCGCCATCATCAGTAGCGCAAAGCAAGCTACACCTGTCATAGTCTCGTATGACTAAAAAATTTAATAAATGTCAATCATTAAAAAATTCATGAATTCAGCAAAATATAGAATAGTGGAAATGAATTATTAAATGGATAGAAAAAACGTACGGCAACAAAAATCGTGACCATTTCGGATCGAATTTCATCGTCAGTCCAGTCTTTATTTTTAATCGTGTGATCCACCAGAAAATCTAATAGAGAGAGACTCGCTGTTTCCTCTGGACTTAAGAACTTGTGATTCTTTCTCTTATCAGCAAGTATCTAGATGAATTTGAATAATCAGCGGATTATTAATTTCACATTTGAAACTCATTTGGAATGTTTTTTTTTGTACTTACCCCAGATAAATATGTATGAGCCTCCTCACAGATTTTGTAGTATTCCCTTCCTCGCTTAGTCAATCGGAATAATATATCCGGCCAGTACCAAGGTCTCAGCATCCTATAATAGACGGTATGCAAACATCTGGGAATAGCAGAAAATTAACAATATTAGAATAAATAAAAATTTTTGAGTTATGGAGAGAGAAAAATAAAACGTTTATCACGTTTGAGTCATCAAGAGGAAAAAACTGGGATTGCCCAATTGTGCAGTTCCCGGAACTCCAAATAATGACTCTGAAACGAGAGAATGTAAATTGGAAGAATTCATTATGATCGTCATGAATTTATAAACTATTAATATTAATTATTTACCGAAAACAATATCACCCAAACAAAAATTTATGTAATCGTGTAAATCAAACTGTCCACGCCCAACTTCTTTCCTCATCAATTTAACAAGTACGTGTGATTGATAATTAAATATTTTAATGTATTTTCCCATCACAAATTTTCCATTTATTTGTGGCATCATCAGATTTTTATGCCTTCGGTATTCCGAAGATCCTGAGAAGAAGAAAAAAATTATTTACTTAATTGGTGATTTTAGTATTTTTTAGCAATGTAAATACCTGGTGCATTAATGAGGCCATTTATCGTTCCTGGCTCCATAAATCTGTAAACATCGTCCTTGTTCGCAGTCTTTGAGGACATGAGTGCTATCTGAAGTGAAAAAAAGTGTTTATATGGTCATTGGAAGTTTGTCATACTTGAGATTGAAATTTTTACCTCAAGATCTTTGGGATCAGAGACGATGATCTTGACGACACTGGGGCCTATCCAGAATTGGTAAAATCTCGAGTGTATTTTTTGGCCAATGTTCGTGAGGACATTCACAAATTCTGAGGAATAATATTATGATTATGGGAAAAATCAAGAAAAGATGAATGAAGAAAAAAAAGTGAACAATCATCACTATTTATGAATCATGAATTTACTATCAGTTTCCCGTAATTCCAAAAGATTTCCAAGAATAGGTAGTTGTGCAGGTCCTGGTAATGTCTTGGCAAATTTTGAAATTCTCGATTTTTCTTTCCAAAATTCATAACTCCACCATCGTAATCCCAAGATGACTAGAACACTCGTAATCAACACTCCTGGAACAATCACAATTTATAAAAACTGTACAATTACACAATTTAATGGTGATTAATGATTCTATCTCACCAATTGCAGGAGAAATCCCAAGACTGTTAATCCACGTCATTTTCATTCACAAATTAACAAATCGAATTTGTTAAAATTCTGGAGTACTCGCAGTTAATCACTCAGAGAACTCACAATGAAGTGATTATGATGAAGTGACAATGAAGTCATTATATTAGCAGGACCTACATGAATATTTTCTACATAAATTACCATTTTGTACTGAGATGTACTTTTTGCAAGAAAAATCACTTGGAATAATTAAATTCAATGAAAAACCATATTTAAATAATTGTATTGAGATACTTCATTCTAGCCCAAAGTACATTTTTCTCTCAGTGTGAAGAGGATCTACATGACCTTTTACTACTTACACTATTTATCATGCAAATAACTAGTTTGTAGAGATAATTGCTTAAAAATGTTGATAGATAATTGTTTAGAATTCTAAATGAGTTCATAGTTGAAATCCATTTCGATGGGTTGAGATAAAAAATTTCATTGTCACACGTGTTTCATTGTCGTTGATATTGCATGAATGGAATCGATAGACTAAAGGAATACCATGCGAGTCATTTAATAAAAATTTTCAAATTAATTCCTTTTAATAATTTTATTAAAAAATCAATTTTCTTCATCAGTCGACAACGTAGAATTTTCCTGGAAGCACAATTTCCATGCGCGCGTTTATATTTCAAACTACACCCCCGCAGTCTTTCTCCACACTTTCAACCCTTCGGACCCCTACGACTCCCTTCCGAATTTAATAACAAAAATATTAGAAATTCGTTGGTAAAGTGGTGAAATTATTCAATTCGATATTTCTGCATCCGCTAATTATTGAATTATCTCGGTGATTATCAATTTTAGAGGAAAAAGTGATTAAATATTTTTTGGAGGAAATTTTTCCCTCTATAAAAAATGTCTCTTGACATTTTTTTCTAAAGTCACTCATTCTCAAGATATTTACTGATTAAATTTGTTCCTAATGAAAAAAAGAATTTCAAGTTGAAAAAATGTGACCAAATGTATGAATTCGAGTCCTAATGGGAGAGTAATATTCGCAAAATTAATTGATAGTGTTTTAAAAAATGGCGAGATTCATTGCAACCCTTAAAGCAATAATAACTCGTCTAGTCTTTGCATCACACGGATTTATCGCAATTTGGCAAGTGACAACATTCACAAAAAATCCACTCTACTGGTACCTGAGTTGTCCAATTATTTTGTTATTCTTCGAGGGACTATTTACCCTGACGATAAAGGAAAATCAGGAGTGGAAATGGTGAGGAAAATTTTATCTTTCAATTTCCCTAATAAATTCTATGAAGACCCAAATAAGGTGAATTTTTAGGTCACACGTGGGGAATTCAAAGTTTTTTCTTTTTCCTAGTTATGACGGACAGTCGGAAATTGTACATTAGGGGTAGTCTCGGGTGGTTTCCGGTGAAATTTGAGACTCATCGAAACTCTTTCATTACATTAGTTGATGGGATTGTATTCATAATTCATAAAAATGTAACGAATTTGATTTTTTAAAAAAAGGATTTAGCAAAATTTATCAGATAATTTTTGTTTTTTGAATTTATTTCTATTAATAAAAATACAATTCATCAATTATTTTTCCCCCAGGTTCTGTCCCTCAGTGTTTCTCTACCTCGCCAGTGTAGTTCCAGCAATATGGCTCCTGGAATTGGACAAATTGGAGCGAATAATGAGGCCATCACCTGGAAATATGAACATCTCAAAGACCTTGGATTTGACAAACCTAGCAGCCAAGGATTTGGCGCACCTGGAGCAAATGTTTGGGGTAAAAAGAATCATCACCTTCCCCCCAATTATCCCCTGGAACCTTCCAGAATATTCTAGACAATTTTCCTGATTTAACCATACATTTTCTCAGGTAAAAATGCAATTGCCTGATATTCAAATATCCACAGAGACATGGGTGACTCTCATAGAGCAATTCCTCATGCTAGTTCTGATTGTGGGTAGATGGATGTTGCCAAAGGGTGATCTTACTCGTGATCAACTCAGTCAGCTGTTACTTGTGTACATTGGAACAGCTGCGGACATCATAGAGTTTTTTGATTCCTTCAAAGAGCCCAGTATTTCCTCTGAATTTGTCCTTGTTTATCTTACACTTGGCATTTGGTCATGGTCTTTGATTCAATTCACTGTTGTTTTGACTGCCACCAAGTCCAGAAAGTCGAGGATGTCCTCTGGTGGCACCGTCAGGATGAAAGTACAGAGTGAGACTAGTTGCTGCAGCATTGATGTCTGGGCAATTGCTTTAAATATAATCCTTCAGGTATTTCACATTTAGAAAACATAAAGCATGATTTTTAATTATAGGATATTCTTATTTTATCAATTACTTACTATTTTTATTTGTTCTTCATCATGCAGGACGCACCATTTCTAGCATTTCGATTGCTGATCATCATTCACTACAAGATTGTCAGCTACATGAACATCTTCTTCACGTGCAAGAACACTCTGGTGATTCTTTTGCAATTGTATAGACTCTATGTTGTTCAGACTGAGAAGAAAACTAGAAATAGGAAGAGGAGGAGGAGAATTGATAGGGAGGAGATGCCAAGCATCAGTATTGTGTCTAGAGGGGATATGTATGGGTGTGAAAACTGCAGAAGTGGTAGAAGACGACGGAGGGAAATTGATATTACTTCGGAGTCAGATCATTCTGAGGGAGATAATCAATATGAATTGACACCTAAGAAATCTGACAAGTCTAAAAGGTATTGATTATCATAATCAATTGAATAATCTTTAATTTAATTACTGAATATTTATAATTATCGAATTATCTTCGTAACTATCGATTTTAGGAAATAATGTCAAGAGACATTTTTTGTTGGAAATTTTCTCAGCTATAAAAATGGTCTTGTAAGATTTTCCGCTAGAATCACTCGTTATCGAGATAATTAAGTAATTAGGAGAGTGTCTTTACTCGATTTCAATGAAAAATTGTTTTTCGAGATTTTATGTCTTTTTTTCAAATATTCTTACGACAGAAGAACAAGAAATGACACAGGATACTCCACCTCCAGCTCCAGAAACTCCTCGAAACACGAAAAATATCACAAAAAAGAGGTGAAACGTAATTCTTCAACACGAAGAGCTGAATTCAGTAAAAATGAAGTGACTTATGAGGATGAAAAACGACAATCGAAGGGGGATAAAAATAAATCGAGAAAGTCCCAGAATTCTAGTTCCAATAAATCATCGTTGAAAATAAAAACTGAGGGAAAAAAACGAAAGGAGAGAGAAAAATCGGAATCTGCAGAGGAAGATCAAAGCTCGAATGAACATTCTGGGGAGGATAATAAAACTGAGAGTGTGAGTGAAGGGACTGAGTCAGAGTCGGAACAAAGGTCAGATTGATTTTCATCCAACAATAAATTTTTATTGTTAAGAAAAAATTATAAAACTAAGTTATTAATTATTTTCTCATCTTGCAGATATCAACGTCGTAAACGTCGCAGTAGAGAATGACATCGAAAGATTGGTGTATTCATATTATCAACTATTTATTCAGCTATTTTAGCAGTATGTGTTCTGTATATTTATGCAGGAATTAATGGAGGAATTATTCTTGCATCGATGAATCATCCAAAACCAGAAATATGAATTGATTATTTATATTATTTTATTTATTTCTGAATCAACTGTCAACTGAATAATCTCATTGATTAATCAATCCATTAATTCTATCATTAATCGTAATTAATTTATTTTTATGTGAAATGATGAAAAAAATGCATTCTAACGTCAATTTCTCCAGTTTTTTTCGAATATCTCGTAAAGTAATAAGAATAGAGAAAAATGTCAAGAAACCTTTTTTGTAGGTCATAAAATTTTTTATAAAAAATGTTTCTTAACATTTTTCTCTAAACCCACTCGTTTTCAAAATATTGATGATATTACGTCTATAAAAAAAAAAATTCTCACCTTTTTTTCACTTTCACTTAAAAATTCTTCATCAATTATGTTAATTATCTCGAAGACGAGTGATTTTACAATAAAATGTCAGAAGATATTTTTTGTAGCTAACAAAATTCTCTACAAAAAATGTCTCCTAACATATTCCTATAAAATAACTCCTTGTCGAGATATGAATAAAAATCAAAAATCATGTCATCTACCAAGATTTCTCAATTCATCATATCAATCAAATACTGTAATTAATACTCTGTAATCATCGAATTTCTGCACTCACTAATATTTAAATTATCGAGATAACTGATAAGATCGTCTTGATGCACACCCATCGATGTACAATACAAAACAGCAGTGTCTGCAATTAATTCTCTCAAACTTTTCTCCTTTTCTTTCTCTTCCTTCTCCAAATCAATTTTCCTCTCCTCTATTTTCACATTAATCTGTGTTTTCTCCTCTAGAGAATTTGGGATTTGAATTTTTTGGTCCATTTTATCGGATTGTGGAGGAGAAATACTCGAGTCTTTTTTCAAATTGGGATCTGATGTTTTTAGTAAAATTAGAGTATTTTTATTTCCTCTTCCTAAAACTTGTTGAAGTTTTGCATGATTTTTAATGCACATTAAATTCATCTGAGGCTTTTGCACTTTGGAAGGAGTCTGAGGAATTTTCTCGGGAATTTTCTCTTCGTAGATTCGATTCTGGGGGTTTTTTGCCTCTGGTTGGATGAAAATTGTTGGGGGTTTCGATTTTATGATCTTCTCCTCGATTTTCTTGTACTCTGGAGTCATTATTGAGGCAGCATAAGAGAGGACTGAGTGAAATGTCCAGTGCATGCAATTTTCGAAGGAGATTTTTTCAATTTTTCTGAGCTCTGATACCTTTTGTAATGGATTTTGGAGGGCTGGAGGGGGAATATCGTGGTTTGGATTTTTTGGAATTTCTTGATATGATTCGCTGTCGAAACTTGTGAAACAACGACCGATGAATTCAGAAGCGAGGCCCACCTAAAGTTAAAAATTTCATTGTTTAATTTTTCATTTTTGAGAGAATGTCTGTTTATTCTGTAAATATCTCAGTAACGAGTGAGTTTAGAGGAAAATGTCAAAAGACCTTTTTTGTAGCTGATAAAATTTTCTATAAAAAAGGTCTCGTAATCACTTCTGCTGGTTGCACTTATTACCGAGATAATCCACTAATTAATAAATTAAAATTGAGTAATTGATGCAACAAAAGACAAATCACGAGTTTCTTGTACATTATTTTGCAAATATCTCTGAAAATATCGAGTTAAGAGGAAAATGTTAAGAAACCTTTTTTGTAGATTATAAAATTCTCTACAAAAAAGGTTTCTATACATTTGCTCGTAAACATAATTCTTCCAAAGATATTTCACACTACATATCGAAATTGAAGAAATTATTTAAACAAATTGAAAAATTAAATTGTTTAATCATTCCAAGAGTTACCTGAGGATGATAAACAGGCCTCTCGTGCATTCCATGTGTCGGCCACTCTCTCCACTCAAACTCCTCCTGCATATTTGGTACCTGTAGAGTAGCTCCAACGTTGTACAATCTCTTGGTCACTGATCTGGTGTTCATATAAGGTACATCCGATAATTTCAGTCTCTTTTCGTCCGGCAAATTCTCATCACTCTCTTGACGTTTCAAAGCCAAGAGTCTGGGACGTGGATAATCCTCGTCAACTTTTTTTCTTGACAAACGAGATGGATTTCTTCGAACTTGTGAATATCTAAATTTGAAAAATTCCAATCATTTTTTTTTATTAGACAATTAATCGTTTAAAAAATTATAAAACATTTTTTAAACAACAATTGTTCATTCCCAGAAGACAAAATTATTTTTTTTGTTAATAATAACGCTTCAATAAATTATTTAAAAAATTTTTTGTGAATAATTATTGGTAAAAAAAATTTTTTCAACAGAATTTTCTTTTAAAAAATCATTAAAACTAATTATAATTTGACAATAATTTTTTACTTGTTCTTTTCAGGTTGGACAACTCGTTTATTCCCTTGCCCATTAATTTGCTGACTGAGTCTCTTTCTCAATGAATTAATTGAATTTTCCACAGGTTTTTTAACAATTTTATTATCCTGTTTAACAAGAATTGTTCCAGGAGGTAATTTGGGGATGAAAAATTCCTTCTCAGAGGTGTCCGTCATCCTGACGCAGTAGTGAAGCTCTCCACGAGAGTGCTCTGACCCCTCGACGACTCCGTCGACGTTGTACTGACGATGGAGCGCCATTTTTGTCATTTTATCCCCCAAATCTATTATTTTGGAGTTTTCGACAGTTTCTCCAGAATTTTTAAGGGTCAAAGCTGTAGCTGAAGGCTCCGTGAGGATGATTAACTTGCGTTTTGGAGTTATGAGGACTTTTGGGGTATTTTTTAACACTGAGTCATCCATTTTAGGAGTTTGAAGACTTTTCAATGTTTTTTTTCGTCTTTTGTCTTTTTTTTGTTTATTCAGAAACTGATAATCGTTTATGATGCTCGTTTATTTTAATGACCAGGGGGGGGGGGGGAGGAAGGGTGTTGATTCGAATTTGTTTTTACTTGAAACAACGAAGTTGTGAAGTAGTAAAACACTTCAAGTCAGACGTAAATTGAGTCAGGCAATAAATTCTGAATAGAGTTCGAGATTGTTTTGCAAATATCTCGGAAATGAGTGGATTTAGAGAGAAATGTCATTTAACATTTTTCATGGGAAATTTAGTGGGCTACAAAAATGGTTTTTTGATATTTTTCTCTAAATCTACTAGTTCCGGAGTTATTTACAAAATAATAAATAGCGAAATGTTCAATTTGTTTTATTAATTGCAGAATTCATTGTTAATTATGCATTTATCTCTTTAATTAATCATTTAAGGAAAAAAAGTTATGAAACCTTTTTTGAAGAGGAGAAAATTTCCTAGAAAAAATGTCTATTGACTTTTTCCCGTAAAATCACTAGTTAACGAGATAATCCCATAATTATTCACATTTTCGATGATTTTCTGTTAAAAATGCATTCTTTATTCAAATATTTATCAAATAAAATTCTACTTACAGTGTCTAGTGTGTCTAGTAATTTTGTTTAATACAGGTACCACGAAAATACGAATTGTTTATCTTTCGTATTGCACGTTTGACTAGATTAAATAACTAAAGTATTCTTTGGGTACATCTGGTAAATTACTTGTTGAATAGATATTTACAACACGAATAAATGAGAATTGTTTTTTTTTTTCTTTCAATGTTAATTCAAGTTGTCTGCTGTGAGAGTTAAAGTCGTTAAGCTTGATCTTCGATTGGGATTAACTCCGAGGTTCTCCCAATTTATCCAGGCAAGACGAGCCATCAGATCTGTAATGAAAAATTGTTTTTTTCCAACAATTTATTTCATTTGATTGAATAAATTATAAAAAGGTCAAATTAATTTTTTTCTCAAAGAGATCAATTTAAAAAATTTAATTCTGATAAAAAAATTAATTTAATTAAAAAAGGAGGAGAGAAAATAAATTGAAACATTGAAAAATTGTCAGAAAAATCAATTTTTAATGAATAAATTGAGTCAAAAAAAATTGAATTTGAGTGAAAAAAAAAAATTGAATATTTACCACTTGTATTCCATTCAGCCCTCTCACTGCTCATTTCACCCCTGAGGCACATCTCGATGTACGTCAGAGGATCAACATTTTTAACTTTGAGAACTTCAGTCAAAAGTGCGATGTAAGCAATTGCAAGTCGAAGTGTATCAATTTTCGATAAACGTTTTTCATATGGAAAGGTCGGCACGTGGCCTCTGAGTGCGTCGAAAGCCGAGTTTATGCTGCTAAAAATTTCAATCCCACTTAGAATCCAACAAAACTTATTAAAATCCTTCTTCAAGAATTTTTTTTAAAATCATCAGGATAAATTAGTTATCTTACCTCAGCATTCGCCGACGCTCACGAATATTCGCTGCATGCCTCTGAATTCTGTAGGGGCTTCCATTTGGGTAGTAACCCTCGTCCACACCGTTCATGTCATTCTCATTGTGATCTAGAATTTTTTTTAATTAATTCCAAAAATCATAGATTCATTGAAAAAATTAATTATTTATGAATTTTTGAAAAAAAAACACAATTTTCAAATTTTCCCTTTTTATCTTTTAAAATTATTTTTTCATCAATTTTCTACTCTCAAAAAAATTAAAAATAAAAAAAATTGCAAATACCTGCAGTAGAAATAGGCATATGATAATGCAACGGTGAGTGTGTATGCGGTGATGAATGCGTATTTACATGTTGCGAGGATCTCCCAGCATAGACACACGACGGCAGATCGGCGAGGTCCTCCTCACCAATGTCACTGCTGCCCCCGACATAATACTGAGAACTAAAAACCCAAAAATTTGATGCAATTCACATCTCACTAAACATTGAATTATCTCGATAATGATCGACTCTAGAGAAAAATGTCAAAAGACCTTTTTTATAGCTGATAAAATTTTCAACAAAAAAGGTCCTCTAACATTTTCTCCTAAAATTACTAATTATCGAGATAACTCGATATTCAATGAAATCTGAAAAATCGCTCTATAATTACCTGGTGCAAATACTGTTATCATTAGCCTTGGAAGGACCCCCTCGGTGTCTCCCATTCATCCTCTGCCCCCTCTCCTCATAATTATACCCCAAATGAGAAGCCATCCCCCCGAAATTCACCCCCAACCCCCAAAAAACGTCACCAGAGTAAAAAAAAAACACAAAAAATCAGATATTCATCACCAACATTTTTTCTCTTCAGAACCAAACAAAAAAAATTTATTGCACCAAGATAATGACGAATAATAACTATCAATCAATTATCTCAATTAACAATTTGTTAAAAAAATCAAAATAAAAATTTTCACAGATTTTTCAAGAACAAAAATTGAATTATTCAATCCAAAAAAAAAAATTCAAAATTGACTTTTAGAAGAAAGATGAACAATCACAGACATTCAAGCGCAAACTGTCGAGATTTCCCTGGAGATTTCGTATTTATATCCACCCTCAACCCTCAACGGTAATTGTTGAATCGATACCAACCCCTGGGCGGAGCAAGTACAACCAATGGTAGCCCTGGAAACTTGCAATTATTATCATCCCCTTGTCTCATTGGTCGGTGAGAAAATAGCGCAATTTATTATCGTTGAAACACAAACGGAGAAGTCTCACGCTGAGGGAAGTCACTGTGGCTCAGAGTCATTTTATTTACTGAGGTGTGTTTAAATGCGTTGGTGAGGAGGAGGAGGAGGGGGGGGGGGGGGGAGTGCCTGGGAGCCATCGCTATTTTATAGTCCCGGAGGAGGGGAATCATTTCAATTTGTCCGAGCTATTTCACTCAAATTGCTTTATATTATTCACTCGGTTGAAAATTATTTGAATTATTTTTTTATGTTTTTATGGAGGAGTGGGGGTGGATCAATTCTCCAGTGATTAATTTATTGGGAATTATGGGATTTTTTTTTTTTTATCAACAGTGAAACCATTGAAATTAAATTGATTTTTTTGTCAATTAATTTATTTAATTATTTATCCATTATTAATTAATTCATCTCGAGATTTAAAAATGATGATTTTCAATTTTTTTTTTTATAAATTATTTATTTTTACAAAAAAATATTAATATTTTTTTATTCAATTAAATTTTTATTTTATTGAAAATTTGTCAATTAAAAATGAAATGATGAATTTATTTCAATTTTTTAATATAAAAATGATTGAATACGTCAAATCATCGGTTTATGAGGTTCATTGAAATGATAATATTACAACCGACAGCCTGAGAAATTGACCGGATCAAATATTAGCCTTATCGTGTGTATTTTAATTCAACAATGAGAGATTGGAATATTTAAATGAGCCAGTGGTTTTCAATCGTACCACAGCTCTTCACAATTATACGAGGTGTTAATACGATGACAATAAGTTTTCATAACGGGGTGGATTGTTGGTACATGGGGTAGGGGGGGGTAACAACAGGCGCCGGGTACTACAACTTTGTTTAATCATCCAGAACTTTGACTAAGATCCTCAAAACTAGAAGGCTATTGTTCTGTTTTATTGGATTTAAGTTTTCCAATTTAATTTTACAATTTTCATTTTTTCATTTCAATTTTTTTTTAAATTGAAATAATTTTTTTATTGTTTCAATTTTCAAAAAAATTTCTTTTTTTAAAATTAATTTAATTTAATTCAAAAGATTTTTTTTTAATTGAAGAAAAATTAATTTTATTTTTTTTATTTAAATAATAACAATGATAAATAAATGAATAATAAAAATCGTAGGAATTGTGTTTAGTTCAATTTTTTTTTTAATTTGTCAATAAAGAAATTATTTTCAATTTTGAAAAAAAAAATTGGTTTAATTTTCTTTTTTTTGGTTTCTCTGTTTTCAAAAATATGTAAAGATATTTCATAATTTTCAGACAGTTTTTCTTCACTCAAGTGTGCCTAAACTGTGGCCAATTCGCTCCTTGACAAATCGTAACACTGGAAAAAAAAAATCCAGTATTCCTTGCTTTTTGGCACTTATGGGCTTGGCAGAGTCGTGGCAAGTACCCGTACACCCCTCAGCTCACGTGTCTAAAAACGTGTCTCTTTGCTCTTGAATACTCACTGGCAAGGTTGGGCGGATTCTAGTGACGATTGAACGCGCTTGTGGCACGTGTATCAAATAGGCTTGGTGGTCTCTACTGTGTTTGCGGGGGTAGTTTATACTATTGTAAATTTTTTTTTTTTATTAAAAATCACTCTGCAAATACTTTATTCATCCATCCGACCCATCACTCGAAGGAAAAAAACATTTTACTGAATTTCTTTAACAATATTTCAGATAGAGTAATTATAATTGTTGGATTATCTCGATAACGAGTGGAGTTGAAAAAAATTATCAAGAGACCTTTTTTGTAGAGAATTTTGTCAGCTACAAAAAAGGTTTTTCAACATTTTTCTCTAAAATCACTCATTAACGAGATAATCACCTAATTAACAAACGTAATTTTTTTTTTTGTCAGAAAATCTTGATCAACTGATTGAAAAAAAAATTATTATTGTTTATTTAATGAATATTATAATTTATTATCATGGAAAAATTGTAATTTTTGTTATTTTATTAGAATAAAATAAATCACTCGTCCACTTGAAATCTTCACCCCCTCCTTTCATAAATTTGTCAACTACATAATTTACCTTGAAAATTGGCCATAACCATGTCGATATAAACATACACGCTGGAATTAATGATAGACCAGTTTGTTACGCGTCAGTGAATTTTCCCAGGGCACCAGCAGGGGGATAATAGCAAAAGGACTCGCCGAGTTATTTTGGGCATGGGAGGGTAACTGGCTGTGTCACTGTGGCTAATTTCAGGGATGAACACAACGTTGACGCGTGTTGCCACAGTTAATGGAGTGTGTTTAAATCAATTGTTGATGATGGAGGACAAAAAAAAAGAAATTTTATCTGTTCAGGTATTCGATGGACATCAGGAATTAATGAGAAAATGTTTAACAATTTTTATTTTACAAAATTCAATTTTTTCACATTTTTTTTTCATGAAAATTAGTCACAAAAAAATTTAAAAATGAGTGATTTTTTGATTTTTTTTAAATTTTTATGGTAAAAATATTTTTTAAAAATTAAAATAAATGTGTTGAGTCAGATTAATTGATAAACCACAAATGATACAAAAATATTTCCCATCACTCGATTTTTCTCTCCCCCCTAAAAACGTGACAAATTGAGATAAATAATCGTTTACGTCGGATACAATACTGAGGTACTTGAGTGCAAACTGGTTCGCATACTTGAAAATTTATTTTACGGTATCAATGACAAATTCGATTGTTATCATTTCATGTCATCCCTTTTATCAATTCACCCTCAAAATAATAAAAAAAAAATCGACTTTCTTCATCTACTCAATTATACAATAATAATTAATAAACATTAATTAAATAAAGGAATATAGTTTCACTGATTTTGTGATGTTTTGACTGGAATTTAGTATCATGTTAGTTTTGCAGTGTTTTTTGCTCTATAATTTGTTTTTCAAAATTTTTTCAATTTCAACTTATCTTGATAATAGTCAAATACTATAACTCCTTCATGTTTAAAGTTAAATTTCTTACAATAATTGGCATTTCATCAGTGTTTACTATACAATTTCATACATAACCTAGAACTACACTTTTTATTTGACAAATAAAGTACAATGAGTTTTTGTCCTGATGAGGGTTCTCCGTACTGGGACCGAAACGTCGACGAATGGCTCAATGACGATTATTTGAGTGTTAAAAATTTTTTTCATGACCGCAAGGCCAAAAAATATATTCCTTTATTGAATATATACGGTCGAAAATTTAAATTATTAATTAATTAAATAATTTCCAATCCATTTTTTTTTTAAATCGCAAAATTATTTGTTTTTCCCACCGATTAAAAAAGCCTCAAATCAAACAAAAAAAAAAAAAAACCGGGATTTATGGTAAACCATGTCCAAGTACTTGTACATAACCATGAGCATATTTGACCAATAAATAATTTAGCAAACAAATTGATCCCCCGGGACTATAAACAGATACTTAGCGGCACGCGTTCATGTCAAAAGAGCGGCAAAACATTTGTCCGAATCACTTCTCTATTTTCCTTTTATTAAATAGGACAAATAATCTTCGACGTGATGATGGTGGGAGGGGGGGGGCACCCTACTGTGAGAACCCGATCGGGCAAGGGCCCGCGGCGTGAAATCTCTATTATGGGATTCACTGGTTATACCCCCTCTCCACCCTTGTTCCTGGTGATGACAGGGGGGTACTTCTTGTGTTACTCAACTATCGTACGAGAGAGAGAGAGGAAGGGGGGCTGGGGGGGATGAGTGTAATCGTGAATTAAGTGTTTGCACGGAAATCTGAACCACTCGGGGAAATCCGATTCGAGTCGTTTTCAATTATTTGTCTTTGGGTTTTGTTAATCAAATCGAGATATTATCAATGAAAATCAGAAGAATTTGTGAGAATTTGAAGATAATTAATTATTTTAATAATAATTTTGTATTGTAGAGAATTTGTAAAACGGTTTAAGTAGCTTTCAACTTATTTTACGGTAAATATCTCGATATCTGAGGGAGATAGCGAAATTTTTGTAATGACCTTTTTTGTAGAGAAAAGTGAGAGCTACAAAAAAGGTCCTTATCAAAATTTCGCTATCTCTTCAAGATCCTGAGATACACATGAAAAAGTGATCTGAAGATGAAATTGACTTGAACTGTTTAACCAAATTAACTGTTTTTCTCACTTAACTACGTTAATTATAATCTATCATAACTTCAAAATCTATAATATTGACCTGTTCATGATATTCCCAACAATTGACGTAAATAGGTCGAAGCTGCCTCACCAAATGGACACAAATAAACCCATCCGTCGGTTGTAACTGTCGTAGAGAACTCTGGGGACAATGAAAATGTCAATTGCATTGAAATGTTCTTCAAACTGAGGTGTTTATTAATTAATTAATAAAGATACAAAACGCGTGAAGCCCTCAGATGTTTGAATGAAAATATACAGAATAGCCTTCCAAGCTTTATCCTCTCTCTCTCAGCCTCTCTTTATAGGTGGAGGTGTGCTTGTGACGTGAATTATTAGCCCTCGGGAGGGTGAACGCGTTTATACGTAGAACTGAAACGATCGCCAGGGGGTTGGTGCGGGCGTGGCTTAAACACTGGAGTGAGCGGGGGTGGCAACAGGCGTGGCATTTCTCCAGTCGCTCGATTAACTGAAATATCAATTTTATTGTTGAATAAATATTGTAAAATTGTTGATGGACAATGTCATTTGCCACTGCAATTTCTATTTTTATTTCCAGGAATTATTCCAGGAGCCAAGTGGTCAAATGGTGCAAGTTAATTCCATCCTGGAATCAGTTTTCAGCGGATATCTCGGGATCTGGGAGGGATAGCGAAATTTTGATGAGGACCTTTTTTGTAGAGCAGAATTAGAGCTACAAAAAAGGTCTCTATGAAAATTTCGATATCTCTCATTGATCTCGAGATATTGATCGAAGAAGAATTCACTACTGATTTTATTTCTTCAGAATTTCATAATTTTCTGAATTACGAATAAATAATTTATAAAAAAAATTCAATGTAATTAATTTTGATGGATGAATGAATTTTTGTTTGAGTGAGCAATAATATTTTTATTTTCCAACTGAAAATATTTTTTTTGTTCTCTGTATTCTTGGCTCACTCGTTTGTACAGTGGTAATGGGCTGTCAGATGCAGACGTTGCCTTATATACCGACACCATTCCACTCGTCCAGCCATCCTCTGCCGTTTCAGTGGTTCGACCAACCCCGTCACTCTGTCTCTTTTTCTTTGTGATGTAAAAAATTTTGTAAAAAAAATTTCATCACTTTTTATTGAATTAATTGTGTAATAATTCATTTCAGAATTAATTCATCAAAATAATTGAATTTCATATTTATTAATTTACAATGAAAAAATTGGATAAAATGAAAATTCAAGTTTTTAAGAAGTTGCGACCGAGTTGAAGAAAATGGAGATGCTGCGTTATCCACTTGTCCTCCACCCTCATCTCCTCCTCCCACCGTTCGAGATGTGATCAATACTCTGAGACTCCATAAATTGAATACAACGTCAGCAAATTTTTTATCTCTATTTTTAAGAATTCCTCGAGCTATGAAAGTAGTTACAGACACATCCGAAGACGATGAAAAACGATAAAATACATGTTTTCGCAGTGACCAAGAGTTCAGATTATAAATTTAAATTATTTGTCAAGTGTTTATTAATTTATTTTTGAAGATAAATTGATAGACGATTGGATAGAGTGGAAATCCGAGAAAAGAGATAAATCCAGGATTTTCATCCCTTTCATCACCCCACCCTTTTCCCGCTATGAGAATGATCCATCGTCGACAAAATAGTTTCATCCCTCACCGACAGATAATCCTCAACAATATGGCGCCCCAGCGCCTTTTGTATTCATCATGGCGTCCGGGGGTTAGTGATCAATTGAAATAACCTGGATATTCAATCTTCTACGCCATCAGTGATCAAAAAACCCCTGAAAATATTTATATAACTCTCGAAAAGTCCTTCGAACTCACCTCACAATCATTAAAGTCCTGAGAAGTGGATAAAACCAGTGAAAACCGATTTATTTTCTCCCCTCGTGGACCTTGCGTTTGACACTTCTAGTAAAACCCTTCGTTTTTATCATTTAAACGAGAAAAATGAATTCTCGAGAGGAATCAGAGAGTCCAGAGTGCGATACACTGGACCTCAGTGGCCAGGGATTGAAAAAATTGAGTCGTTGTCCATCAGATGCAGACATCAACACTCTGATTGTTGATGATAATGAACTCCAGCGCCTTGACAATCTTGACAGTTATCACAGAATCACTAAGGTATTTTTAGAATTTTATTTGGGGTATTTATTCACTTGGCACGACAATAGTTATGTAATTGGAATTTATAAATGTCGTAAATAATATTGAACTCTTTGTCATTGGTGAGTTGTGGGATTAATTATTTTTGAATGAATTTATGGGTTCTTTTGGGAATATCTCGATAATGACGTGGTTTGGGAGAAAATGTCAAGAGACCTTTTTTATGGAGGAGGAAATTTTCTATAAAAAAGGTCTCTTGATAATTTCTTGTGAAGCTACTCATTAACGAGATAATTCGTTAATTGAGAGGGAATGAGTGTGAAATCGGTTTGTAGGATGTTTCAGGAAATATCTATGAAAGTATGAGGTTTTTTAAAAAATGTCACGAGACACTTTTTGTAGTTTATTGAATTCCCCACAAAAAATGTCTCTTGACATTTTCTGTAAACTTTGTCATTTCGAAAATATAAGCTGAATTGTGTGTATGAATTTTTGAGATTGTTTCCTGTTGTGATTTTTCCATTTATTTTTTTCCACTTTCATTGGAAAATGATTGATTTAATGGAGATTGATTTTTTATCAGTTATCGATAGTGAGGAATCAATTACTGCGGATGTATGGAGTCTCCAAGTTGCATAATTTGGTGACTCTGAATCTAGCGAATAATGGGATATTGACGATTGAAGGCATTAAGGATATGCCTAATTTAACAACTCTTTGTTTAGCAGGAAATAACGTCAAGGTACTTGTTATTCTAATTATTCATTTCCCGCGAGAGATGAATTAAGTTTCTTAACCACTAATTTCGATTTTAGTCCATCGAACATCTTCACACCAACACAAAGCTGGAGCACTTGGACCTGTCTGAGAACAGCATAAGTCACGTTTCTGATATTTCTTACTTGAAAAATTTAAAGGTATTTTTATCTCAATTTTCTATACAAAATTCCGAACCATTCAGTAGTAAAGGTATCGAACGTGTCAGCCGGTACATGAAATTTCTCTCAATAAGTCGATTATCTCAGAACAGAAGGGGTTTGTGAAAAAATACCAAAAGACTTTTTTTGTTGAGAATTTTCCGCTCTACAAAAAATGTCTCTTGACATTTTCCTCTAAAATCCCTCATTACCGAGATAATCAAGTAATTAGCGATTGGGATGAGTTAACTCCACCGAAACATAAATTTCAAGTGAATTATAGAATTATCTCAGTAACGAAGAATCTTACGGAAAAATGTCAAGAGACCTTTTTTGTAGATGACAAAATTTCCAACAAAAAAGGTCTCTTGACATTTATTTCTAAAATCACTCGTTACCAAGATAATTAATAAAATAGAATGAATAAATTCACCTCAACTCAATAAAAAAAATGTTTCAGGAATTATTTTTGCACAATAATCGCATAATAACCCTGCGACAATGTGAGAGGTATCTCCCCACGTCCCTGGAGACGTTGACCCTTGCCAACAACAACATAACAGATCTCAATGAGATGTGTCACCTGGGAATCCTTACGAACCTCATAAACTTCTCAATAGCCAACAATCCTTGTGTCAGTGTCAGTGGTAACAGTATGTATCCTTTTTTATTCAAAATAAAAGCCTCAATGAACTATCATTAGAGCAGTGCTATAGTACAATAGGCCAGACCAGTACTTAAAACACTGAATCATTGAGCACAATCAATAACACTCTAGATTAGATCTAAAAAAATAACAAAAAAAATTGAAATAATAGAATAGTTTAATTCTTAACAACTAGCACGTAGTGGATTCGACTACCGTCCATTCGTTATTAATTGGTGTATGAGTCTCAAATCAATCGATGGATATCCAGTTGATCCAATTGAAAGGTGAGTCCACGAAGTTAATAAGAGAGTCAGGAACACTTGAAGGAAAACAGTAGTGAAGTGGTGAAAATTGATTTTTGATTTTTTTTATGAATATCTAGAGAAGGAACAAATTTACGAAAAAATGTTAAGAGACATTTTTTATAGGTCTTGAAATTTCCTACGAAAAATGTCTTTTGTCATTTTGTTGTAAAATGAGTGATTAATGAGATAATGCAAAAATTCATAATTTCATCACTTCTCGACTAAAATTGGGGATTGATTGATTCAGTGCTATAAAAAAAAAATTGGAAAAAAATTCCTAGCCTCAAGGCAGAGTGGCTGTACTCTCAGGGACGAGGTAGACAATTTCGTGTGGGTGAGCATTCGCAATTGGCCCAGTATCTGGCCTCAGTGTGCCCATTATCAGGTGAATGCCTTGAGAATGAAACTGACAGGAAGTTGAGATTAATTCTGAGCAAAGCGCAACATCATCAGCAGCAGTTGAGTCAGCAGGGGGACACAAGCAATATTCATGGTATGAGTCCATCTCCAGCAGCTAGGAGGAGGCTGGGGGGTGATCGTACGAGCTCTCCTCGACGTCCAAGTAAGTTGAATTGTCTTGAGATTAATTGATTTGTTGGTGAAGGGGTAGATGCGTAATTATCAATTTATCTCGTTAATGAGGGATTTTAGGAGAAATTGTCAGAAGACATTTTTCGTGGGGAATTTCCTCACCTTCAAAAAAGGTTATATGATATTTTCTTATACAAACCCTCATTATCGAGATAAATCAACATTTGTACTGAAGGTTCCAATTTCTAATTGAGGGATTAGTTCAAAATGGTTTCATAGATTATTTTGAAGATAACTTCAACACCGATGGGTTTAGAGAAAAATATCAGAAGACCGTTTTTGTAGAGAATTTCATAAGCTATAAAAAAGGTCTTTTGACATTTTTCTCTAAGCCCACTAGTTTTCGAGAAATTGGTAAAATTATCTTCTGTAAAATCGTCTATTTTACCACTTTACCACGAAATTGTAAAAGAATTCTTTAAAAGTGATAAAAATCCACTTTCTTAGAATTAATAGATCTTTTACCTCCTTTCTCTGATACTCGTGGGTTTTTTCTATGTATAAAATAATAAATTTTCTCCAGTTTTTCCTTTGTGGTCATATCACGAAGATAAATACTATACACCAAAAAATAACGAGAAACAATACTGGTACAGCTCGCCACCTCCGACAGGTACATCACGATTGAAAAAAAAAAGAAGAGTCGAATTTATCATTCTTATCAATCAACGTTTCCTTAATTTATTTAAATGTTCAATTTATTATTCAATTCAATTATTGATTACTCGCCGAGATATAGTTTAGCAGTTGAAATCCTGCTTTCTTCGGCTTCTAGACCCTGAAATAATTGATTAAAATAATACAAGAGGTAGATTATTGACTAATTAATTAATGATTTAATTAATATTTTGTATTAAAGTTGAGTAGATGAGTGTAATTATCATTTTTCGTCAGTTCAAATCAGTAGTTAAGTTGAAAAGAAGGAATATCTCTGAATCTAGAGGGGATAGCGAAATTTTTATAGAGACCTTTTTTATATATCTTTGCCTGCTCTACAAAAAAGGTCTTATCAAAAATTTCGATATCTCTCTTAGATTTCGAGATATTTCAGTAAAACTGAACAAAAAACTTTAACACTTTATGACTGAAGTTGATTAATACATTTTAATTTGCACGCTTTCATTGCGTAATAAAATCTGATGTCTTCCATGCACATATTCACTAATCTTGATTTTAAACTCAACATTCAACGCTCAATTAGCTTCAATCCATTTAGGTGTCACGAGAAACTCGATGAGGATGAGATCGCCTGACAGAATGGTTGCAAGCTGTCACACCGAGACGATGGCCATCTCTTGTCATGGGGCACTGGAGAATCATGAACCCCTGATGACCCAGAGTCTTGACCCCAACATGTTATGCAATACTTTTAGCAGTAAATTGAGGGATTCTGGGCTTCAAGATGTTGAGGGTGAGCATTTTTCATTTATATCTATCTTTTTTCGAGAATTCGCTAATAGTAATTAATGGATTATCTCGTAAACAACTGATTTTAGAAGGAAATGTCAAGACATCTTTTTTATAGAGCATAAAATTCTCCACAAAAAAGGTCTCTTGACATTTTTTTCTAAAATCCCCCATTACCGAGATAATCCAATATTTAACGAGACGTGAAAAATGAGTTACTTACTAATTTAATTACTAAATCTCTAATTAATGACCCCACACCCCCAAATTTATTTATTCCAGAAAAATCAAGTCCACTCCAAGCAGCCACCAAGCTCGTCCCAGTCCCCGAATCCCTAATGAGCCCAGACTTTCGTCCTCCCTCAGGCCTCTCCCGAATTCTCCCAAAGACTCCCCCAAGTCGTCTCTCCTCCCCAATCACCACCCTGATCCCCTCGAAACCCTCTGACCCCCTAAAATCCCACCCCCTGATAACCCCCACCATCCCCTCCAAACACTCCACCCCCTCCTCCCTAAAATCCACCCCGACACCCCAAAAATCGAGCATAACAAAGCCAATTAATTCCACATCGAATGGAAAATGTCCTCAATCAGTGAAAATCAATAATTACGTACAATCAAAAACAATGACCCCCAGAAAATCATTAAAAAATTCACCAAATCTTCCAAGAGCTAAACCAAAAAATCAGAATGACAAAACGATAAAACAACAGGCAAATGGCTCTAAAAAACCAAAAGATGATGAGAATATTCCATCGAGTGACGAAGACAGTGAATTTTGTCAAGCTAAACTCGATGGAATTCGTCATCGAGCCAACCAAAGACGTCAGGAGGACACTAATAAATCAGAGGATCAGACTGAGAAAGCAGCATTGGTTATACAGAAAATATGGAGGGGATACCACACGAGAAATTTGAATAAAAAAGCAACCAATGTGCTAAAGACTATTGAGATGATGAGGACAAATAAATATATCCAGAAGCTTTCCAGTGACATGGAGGCGACGAGAACAGCTCTGGAGAGTGAACACAAGCTTCAGTTGTTGCAGATGCAGGTGAGAATTGTCAAGATTTCTTGGTTTTTGTAATTGTAGATTTAATTTTGATTTTAAAAAAAAAATCCCTTCCAGGCGATAAACGCTCTCTGGAAAAAAGTGGTGAGTCTCCAGCCCGGAAAAGACGAAGACAACACTGAGATTGTTACAAACCTAGCACAGACCTGCAATCTCCTACACACTCAAGTCCAACAGCTCCAAGACTCAATGAGTGAAATCAAGAGGTGTATGTCAACGATGCAACCAAAATCCTCTGTTGATCAAGGAGTAGCCACACAGACTGAAATCTCAGCTGTTCACACACCAGCAGGAGAGGAAAATACTTTTCCCTATGGTAGGACTATTCACAGGCCTCAATCCTTATCAATTCATCAAACAATTCATGAAGGAACTGAGAGCAAAAGTTTTGCCACTAATTTAGTCGATTCTGTACTTAAAAAAGTCTCACAGAGCACTGATACCACTGATGATGAGGTCAATACTGATATATTAAATTCCAGTGGTAATCAGGAAATTGGGGAGTTTGATAGTGGCAAAGAGGGGGAGGGGGGCAATGGGGAGATGTTTAAAAGTTGTGAGGAAATTGAGGGGTTGAGAGATGATGGGGTGGAGGGGTTTGAGGATGTTGTGGAGAGTGAAGAGGTACTCTGCAAGGAACTCCAGGGGATGATTGAGAAGGAGGGGGAGGGGGTGGGGGTTTGTGATATGGTGAAGAGGGAGGGGGAGTGAGTTGAGGGCTTGTAGCTTTATCACTGACTGTGCTCACTGTATATAAATGCTCGCAATGTACCAAAGAGGAGTTTTTTTCTGATTGGGATGAGAAGAAAAATATAATTGAGGGGAAGAGAATATTTTTTCGAGAGCTTTTGGACGATATCTCTGAAACTTGTGGGTTTAGGGGAAAATATCAAAAGACCTTTTTTGGAGATTGTTAAATTTTGGAGAAAAAAAGTATCTTGATATTTTTTGATAGATCTACTGGTTTCCGAGATATTTATGAAATAAGCTTTTTTGGATAAAATAAAATTCTTTTTCCAGTTGTCTAGATTTCAATAGTTGAATAATTCTTTGGTAATAGGAAAGATTATTTTTTAGAATTTTTTTTTTCGGTGAGTTCTTATTAGTTTCTGAAATTAATATGTTTATTGATGGTAATTAATGGGATTTGGTCATTTCAATTAATTTTTTTTCTCATCCTTCAATCACATGTCTGCAAGCTGACAAATACAAAGATTAATAGGGCTATCAGGTTTAATTGAGACAAAAAACTGAAACGAATTTCCTAGGATTTTAAACAGCAGATTCAATTGCTCAGTTAATGATACAAAATACTCTTAATAAAACGACAAAATTACTTTTTTTTTTTTCTCAATTATTTGAGTTTAATTGATGGAGATGTGGAGATAATAGCGAGAAGGAAGAATATTCCAAAAATTTCTGTTTATTCTTCACTTTTGTGAAAATTATAATTAATTAAGGGGAAACAGTGAGATAAACCAGTGGGAACGATTCAAGTGGAATTTACTCATTTCTAATTAGGAGATTATCTCGGTAATTAGTCGTTTTAGGGAAAAATAGCAAGAGACCTTTTTTGTAGATTATGAAATTCTCTATAAAAAAGGTCTCTTGACATTTCCGCCGAAAATCACTAATTACAGAGATAAATGCGTAATTAAAAAATTCCAACGTTGACTTGAATCGTTCTATCACTGGACCAGTAAAATAGATTGTTTATAAATTTAATATTCAGTTTAACGAGTTTTTTTTTTATATATAGCTCTAGTCAATTAGTTTATATTCTACGTACGAATATAATTGAGTTATAGAAGTCGTTATGTAGGTTGAAGTTTCTCGTTGGCATTAAGCCCCTGGTGATTTTTCCAAATGATGATTAATTGCAGCAGAATGGCGCACAGATTTTTATGCGTCACTTTGTTTATTTCTCTTTAATAACCGGAGTTTGCTATTGACTATTGACTGTTTTACGTGCGAATGAGATCAGTAGTAAATTGGTAGAAAAAAAATGGAGATGAGTCTGAAACGAATCCAAAGACTAATTTGCAAATATCTTTGAAAGGACGAGGTTTAAAGAAAAAGGTCAATAGACCTTTTTTGTAGAAAATTTAATAACCTACAAAAAGTGTCTTTTAACATTTTTCCATAAAACCACTGGTTTCAAAGATATTCACAATATAATGCATGAAAAAGCCTGAACTCATCTCCCATTCACCATTTTTCTACGATAAATTCTCAAGATCATTCCTCTCGATGTAGCATACGCTCAGTATTTCCTCAGTGTTCCATTTATTTATTCATTTATGCTTAAATTAAAGATAAACAACAGTGTGCGCTTAGGATGAATGATATCCAAGGAATATAAATGCATTTTCGAGTGCAGGAAAAAAATACAAATTTTTGAATAAAAATGTGTTCTAAATTTAAAAAGAGATAGACTATTTTTTAAAATCCTTTCACCATTTAATTCACGACTTTAATATTTAAATGAACAATTGTGGCAGTTGAATGAATATATCTCTGTGTTTTATAATATTTTTAAAAAATATATTTTTCTTGAGGGCAAATTATTTTGTTAATTACCTGTCTAGTTTGTACTTGGGGCAGTCATTTTCAGGATTTTATGACACTTGGAACATACGTTTGCAGGCAGTTTTTTCAATATCCAAGTACGATCTTATAATTCCCTTGACTTTCTCCATTTCTCTGAGGATACAAGGATTATTTGGAGTAACAGTATCAGCTGTTTTGAGGTCATTTAGACCAAGTTCGTATTCATTGAGTCCCATGTACGATTGGCTACGACGGAATAAAGCTTTGCTGTTGGTTTTGTCAATTTCCAACACCTGAAAGTAATTAAAACATATTGATGACACGATCTTATCAAGAGTATTTTGTAAATATCTCAGAAACTAAGAGGTTTATGGAAAAATATCAAGAGACCTTTTTTTTAGTTCGTAAAATGCTCTACAAAAAAGGTCTCTTGACAAATTCCTCTCAATCCACTCATTTACGAGATATAGATAAAATAATGAATTTCATTTTTTAATTATCTTTTTTTTTTTCAAGTTCACTGCAGAATAATTTATAAATAAAGGGATTAATGAGAGATTTTTCTACTTACAATGTTACAAAGTTTCAATGCCTCCCGATATTTATTCAATTTCAATTGCGCTGCAGATAAATTCATCATTATTGATAGCCTCAGGCTCCGAAGAGACTCGACAAGATTATCTGGAAAGCCATCAGTCTTCACGAGCCAGTCGTGATAACGCAATGACTTTGTATATTTTCTTCCAGCTTTTTGAAATTTTTTCTGGTCGAAATAATGATTCCCAGAGGTTTTTATTTGTTCTATAACATCCATAACATATTTGCACTGAAAAAAAAATTAAATTGAAATTAATTCAGAAATAGGAAAACTCAATTAGACATCAATTTGAGAAATAATGTCAAAAGACCTTTTTTAAAGCTGACAAAATTTTCTACAAAAAATATCTCTTCACATTTTTCCCTAAAGTCACTCATCACCAGAATAATTAAAAAATAACGAACTTTCGATTTTTTTTAATGATTGAAAAATCTATTTACATCGATTTTTTTTTCATCCGTATTAAGTACATAATCCCAATCCTCTGGATGAGGGGGATAAACATCCACAGTTCCATCATCCTCACAAATACCCCAATTATCTCCTTCTTTGAGTTCTCCACAGTCAATGATCTCCACTCTCTGAAAAAAAAACTCGAAAATTAATAAATGAAAAAATCACGTTCACTCTCTATTCCTCAAATATCTTGCAAACCCTTCGATTTACGAAAAAATACCACGAAACCTTTTTTGTAGCCCTCAAAATTCTCTACAAAAAAGGTTTCTTCATAAATTCTTCTAAACTTCATAATTTCCAAGATATTCACTAAATAAGATGATGACAAGTTGTGAAATTATTGGATAACTTCAATTTTTAATGTAAAAAATGAAATAAAATTGTTTCTCGATGCAAAAATGTTATTTTTACCTCAACAGGTATATCATCAACAACCGATACCCCATCATTCACCTCCTGGGCAACTCCAAGACCCTTTATAACCTTTCCAAAGACGACATTAGTGTCATCGAGGTGAGGGCTGGGTTCTGTCGTTATAATAAACTGCGAACCATTTGTATTTGGTGTTCCCTCATTCACCATACTGAGGAGACCCTTTACAGAGTGACTTATCTTGAAATTTTCGTCCTCGAAAGGTCCTCCATAGATACTCTCACCACTGGTGCCATCAAAATTTATTATATCGCCTCCTTGGATCATAAACCGGGGCACAACTGCTCATTGAATTCAATTGAAAGAATTTTTATGTTAGAAAATCCAGTGATTTTAATTAAAAAATAGAAATAATGATTTATCTACCTTTATGGAAAATTGAGCCCTTGTAATGCAGCTTCTTCCCATTAATCCCAATCCCCTTTTCACCGGTGCAGAGGGCCCGAAAATTTTCAGCTGTCTTGGGAACTATGTCCTTGAATAATTCGATGATAATTCGTCCAACTGATGATGAAAATATTGAATAATTTCGTGAAGAAATCATAGAAAAACGTGAATTGAATAATTTTTCAGACATTTTTCGTGAATATCTGGGGAATGAGTGATTTTAGAGGAAAATGTTAAAAAATCTTTTTTTTAGATCTTGAAATTTACTACAAAAAAGGTCTCTTGACATTTTCTCCTAAACCCCTTCACTCCGAAAATATTCACTGAAAGAGATCCAAGTGAGTTTGTATTAAATTGAATTAACACCAAAATTACTGAAATTCTCTCATAAACTCAAGAAAATAATTCTCAAATGAGTATCTTTAATTATAATATATCTTAGAATAAATATCAAAGTATAAATGAGAGTGAAAACTCTGATTTCTTTCTGTAATATCAAAAAAAATATTAATAAATACAATTTGTTTACCTTTTTCCCCATCAATTGCGATGTCAAGGTACACAATAGGATTTTTACCGGTGTTATTGTCATCACTGTTTTCCAATGGTCGCTTCATGCCTTCCCTGGCTCACGTACACCAAGAAAATATCAATCTATCAGATATATCTGAATTAATAATCTTGAAAAACTATTAAAAATCGTCAATCGAATTATTTTATCTCTGCACGTACAAGAGGTTGTGAAGCCGACATTTTCCGAGCTCCCCCGAATCTTCCCGAACTCATTAATAAATATTCATAACAATAAGTAATCAAAATCCCCTGAAATATCAATTTTAAATAAATAATCTCATAAAAAATTACAAAAAAATATGAATTAAAAAATTTTTCAAACACTTTTTTGAAAATATCTCGAGAACAACTTGATTTGCCGGGAAAAGTTAAAAGACCTTTTTTGTAGGGAATTTTATTCTCTACAAAAAAGGTCTTTTGACATTTTCTCCTAAACCCCTCGACTCCGAAGATATTCTCAAAATAATGAATAAAGTGAGGTTTATAATTCGAATGGAATAATTTACCGAGTTATTCCGAACCTCCCCGAAGTAATTTTCTCGTGTTCGGTGACTGTCACCACCTCCCACTGGAATGGCGCGTCAATGACGTTCACCAGGAGACAATAGCCCTGATGATGATTGTTGATCATTGAGTGATTAAATGTGATAATAATAGTGAACGATTGTTCTTCTTTTGTTTTTTTCGTTTGTGTTGTCGATCAAATGTCGAATATTGTGCCAATAATGAGCTCTCCTCTGTCACTGAGTAGCTCCAGTGCCTCCACTGGAGCTCCTGGAATGGAAACTGTTGTTGCTGTTACTCTAGGGGCTCTGGCTGCTGTTTTTCTGGGTGCTCTGATCGTTTTGCTGGTCATCTGCAGAAGGCAGAGGTGTTATTATGTACGTTGATCATGGAAAAAGGTCAATAAAATTACTGGAGAATTTTTAAAAATTATTTTACACTGATTGTAGAATCAGAAAGACTCCAATGATCTCAATTCTGATCTCCTGGAGGGCGAAAATGGACTGGGACTCGGGCTGGATGTGTGGGAGGGTGAGGAATGGCTTGCTGGAGCTGAAAGGTTGGTGTTCGTGAATATCTCTGGAAATAATGGATAGAGGGGAAAATGTCAAAGACCTTTTTTGTAGCTTATAAAATTCTCTACAAAAAAGGTCTCTTGATATTTTTCTCTGAACCTCTTCCTTTTAGAGATATTTGCTAAAGAATCTATCAATGAGTTGTGAAGAATTTGTTTTTCTACAAATTAAAGTCTAATGGAGTCATTGATCTCGGTTATTAGATGGGTCGATGATGCCACTGGTTTAGCACCACCTTGCATTGCTGTCCTGAGATCCTGTCATTCACTAGCTGCGAGTCTAACTGCAATCGCTGGAACAGTTAACAGTAATACTGTTCCTCTGGAAATTGTTGATGTAAGTTTCAAAATTTTTACATTTTTATTACTTTTCAATTTATCTTAGAAAAAAGTGATTTTATGACAAAATGTCAAGGAACCTTTTTTGTAGAGCGGGAAATTCTCCACAAAAAAGGTCTTTTGTCACTTGTCTCTAAAATCACTGATTATGAAGATAATTCAATATTCATCAAGACGTTTACAAATTTGCTGCTGAATTGATTGATTATCCACTTTGTAAGGTTGCGAGACGCATTCCTCCACGTGTAGACGATGTAGTTCGCAGTCTCTATCCTCCCCTGGATGCCAGGCTCCTCGAGGCAAGGGTCGCAGCTCTAGTACTGGCTGTAACTCATCTTGCACTCGTTACGAAACACGGAGTACCAAAGAGTCAAGCTCGTAAGCTTGCATTCATCGATCAGGCATTACAGGATATGGATTCTCACCTTCTTGTCCTCAGAAATGCAGCACTTGCACAGGAGACAGCTTGCAGTATACCTGCATCCACTCCAGTTTAATCTCTTTTACTCCAAAAAATTAATTGACAGTATTCTCTAAATATTACTGAAATTATTATTAATCATCACTCTCTATTATTTCTATTCCCTATCGAGGATATTAATATCATAAACAATGATATTAAAATATTACTAAAACGTTGTATATATATTTTTTTATATAATATTCACTCGAATGTTCTTCCAAATAATCTAAAAAAAAAGGAAAATCAATGAGAAATCATGAAAATGGTAAAGACCTGCAATTTATTTCACGAATATCTCCGAATGTGAGAGATGTAGAGTAAAAAGTCAAGAGACCTTTTTTGTAGAGAATTCAATTCTCTACAAAAAAGGTTTCTTGACATTGTCCTCTCAACTCAATAATTCCAAAGATATCAACAATTTAGTCTTTACCATTTCATTAAAATTTTCAAAGTCTTCCAAGTTTTTATAAATGATTGTTAAGAACGAAAGAAAAAATAATAATAAAATATTATAACATTATTTAATGCTCCCTCAATCAGTGTATATTTATTTAATACAGTATTAATTATTTTAAAATTTCATTAATCAATTTATTATGTTCCAGTGTGGGAAATAAAATGCTCATGGGCATTTAATGATTAAATGCATTCACACAATTTGAACCACACGTTTATCACCATTTAAATTTCACTGATGACAATGGATTATCGCTTGTGGTATTTGTCAATTGCAAATTCATTTTTCTAATTCCATTATTTAAATAAATTAGCTAGATAGGCATTAATCAATTCGTTTAAACGCTACATAGCAGCGCAGCACGAGACGATTAATGATTTTTGTAGGATGTATTTAATGGAACCAACAAGTAGAGGATATCGTTCATTTTAGTGGATTTTTTTTTCTCCATTTAGGTTTTTTTTTTCAGTTAAAAAATAGGGATTATTGATTATTTTACTTTATTTGCAAACTCCTTTTCTCTTTTCTGGTTGTCCTTTAGAACTTTGTTCTTAAGGTGTTCCTTGTAGTTCAATATTCCACCCTGCCATTTTGTCACTGTACCATTTTCACATACCCAGATTTCTTCGGCAACCTGAAGTCATAAATAAACATTTTCGATCAATAAAAAACAGAAAATGAAAAAAAAAAAAAAACATCAAAAAATGAACTTGATGTTTAAGTTTTTTTGAGAATATCTTAGGATCTAGGGGAGATGGAGGAATTTTTGTAGAGAATCATTTTATAGCTCTCAATTTCCTCTATAAAAAAGATCCTTGCAGAAATTTCAATATCTCCCATCAATTACGAGATATCTTTTAAAAACTTTTCTTGAATTGAAATTGAGAAATTGAATTTTGTAATTATATTAATTTAAATAATCAGTTGATTATTGAAATTTAATTGTTTGATTACTCACTTGATTAATGAGTCTGAAATCGTGAGAGACAAGAACCATTCCACCATCAAAATCATTGATAGCATCAGCAAGTGCATCAATTGTCTCCATATCCAAGTGATTAGTAGGTTCGTCCAATAGCAGTAGATGTGGTACTTGCCATGCAAGGTATGCAAATACTACTCTGCAACGTTGTCCATCAGACAATTGTCTAATTGGACACACCTGTCATATATCAAACAATAATTAGAACATATTCAAACATTTTGAGATAAATTAATTCACCTGTTGACGACCAGTGAGTCCATAACGTCCAATAATTTTCCTCATCTCCTCCCTCTCTTTCACTTCGGGAAAAGCCTTCATCATGTAGTCAAGGGGTGATATATCGAGGTCCAATAATTCATGAAGATGTTGATGATATCTGGCAATTCGAAGATGAGAGTTTTTACGAATCATTCCACTGCTTGGCACCAACTGAAAAATATCAATAAAAAATTATATCATTATTTTGTTAATATTTTGGGAATCAGTGGATTTATGAAAAAAATGTCAAAAGATCTTTTTTGTAGAGAATTTAATTCTCCACAAAAAAGGTCTCTTGATAAATTCTTCTAAACCTATTCATTCTCAAGATATCTCCAAAAATCAAAACCCATTTTAAAACTCAAATTTCTGTTTTTCACTGAATAATAAAAATTACATAGAATCAATTGGAAAAATTCTTACATCTCCATAAAGCAATTTCAGCAATGTACTCTTGCCTGCACCATTGGGTCCAACAAGTGCTAGTCTCGTATCCAGATCAATTCCAAACTCCAGATTCTTATAAATCCACGGTCCATCATCAGTGTATCGAAAACTGACATTTTGCACCATAATAACAGGTGGTGGAATTCCCCCACAACTCGGAAAATAAAAGTTTAGAATTTTGTCACTAGTGACTTTCTCAGTGAGTCCTTGTGCCACCATTTTTGCCAACGTCTTCTCCTTGGACTGAGCCTGTCTAGCAAGTTTAGCTGATCCATGACCAAATCTAGCAATATAATTCTTCATATGAGCAATTTGATCTTGCTCCCAGTTGTACTGCTTCGCCTGATTCTCCAGTAACTCTGATCTCGTCTTAACAAATGCTTCGTAATTACCGGTATAATACTTGAGCTGTTTCTTATTCAAATGAATTATATTCGTGCATATACCTGTAAACATTAATCATAAATATTGATAAATAATTTATTTGTCATGATGAATATGAAATTATCTCGATAACGAGTGATTTTAATGGAAAAAGTGTAGAGACATTTTTTGTAGGAAATTTTTTCACCTAAAAAAAATGTCTCTTCACATTTTCCCCTAAAACCTCTCATTACCAAGCTACTTACCATTAAGAAAATCCTGTGAATGAGAGATGATGACAAGGATTCGTTTGTACGTCTTGAGTTCTTCCTCAAGCCACACACAGGCATCAAGATCAAGGTGATTGGTGGGTTCATCAAGAAGAAGTAGATGGGGTTTAACATAGAGTGCACGTGCCAGAGCAATTCTCATTCTCCATCCACCAGAGAAATCTTTTGTTGGAGTTTTTTGCATTTTAGTTGTAAATCCAAGACCATGAAGAATGTGTGCAGCACGTGCTTCAGCAGTATCAGCTGACATGTCATCCAATCTCTCATAAACATCCATCAATTGCTCTTGGGCATCCTCCTCAGGACAATTAACCAACTCTTCAGCCAATTTTTCAAGCCTAATTCGCTCCTCATCTACTTCCATTACACATTCCAGAGCTGTTTTGTTGCTAGCTGGTATCTCTCGAGACAGATGGAATATGTCTATTGCCTCGGGTATTGGTACTTCACGATTACCCACCACTGAGAGAAGGGTGGATTTGCCAGCACCATTGAGACCCAAAAGACCATAACGACGACCACAATTCAACTCTAACATAGTGTCCTGAAGTAGCTCACAACCGTGAAATGTTATCGAAAATGTTGATATTTTTATATCACGACTGCGGGGATGGGATGCTAGGGTGCCTGTGCATGAACGGGCTTCGGCATTCAAACGGGCATCAGCCTCGAGTTTCATGCAGAGAGCCTCTGAAAATTTTAGTTTTGTTTATAAATAAAAATTGTATAAATAAAATTAAACATTGAATTATATTGATAATGAGTGAATTTAGGAGAAAATGACAAGAGACATATTTTTTAGGAAATTTTCTCATCTACAAAAAAGGTCTCTTGACATTTTCGTTTAAAATTACTCGTTGATGTGATAATCACTCGATTGCTGTTTGATAAATTAAAGTATTCAAATATTTAGACAAATGTGTTCACATGGAGAAGGCATGGGAGTCATATTGAACACACACACGGCAAATGTGAACCTCTTCAATATTCGAATGTTCCTTACGTTGATTCTATTGAATTTAAATCAACGTTTGGGTATATTCGGTAATTTCCCCGTCTAATTTCCCATTTTCTCAAACAAAAAAATGATTTAACAGTTACAAGTGAAAGATGAGTATCTCCTAGATGTTCAATGAAGCAGAAAACTTTTTTATTACCTTCAGCAGAGATAGATCCATTAGAAATGCCGTTTTGTACATCTCCAGATGGTGAGCCTTCCTTTCCATCCTCAGGTTTAGTTGTTTCAGCCTGAGTTGTTGGCTTTTTACCTGCCTGCCTCGCCTTGGCAGCATCCTTCTTCTTCTGCTGTTGTTTCTTCTTAGCGTCGGACGGCATTTTAGTTCAACTAGAAACCAAGAAAAAAATTATATTTACGTTAAATTATTGAAAAATAACGAAAATCCCAGGATAATAAATCGACATTGATTTTTCACGTTTGATAACTATCGGATTATCTCGATAAAGAGTAATATTAGAAGAAAATGTTGGATAATATTTTTTGTTGGAAATTTTATGCTCTACAAAAAAGGTCTCTTGACATTTTCCTCTAAAATCACTCATTAACGAATTAATCACTTAATTAACAAAATCCTTACTTTTCACTTTTCATTCTTCTCTCTTCTCAATCATTTAACAATTATCAAATTATTTCAATAACTAATAATTTTACGGAAAAATATCACAAGACCTTTTTTAGAGGAAATTATCTCAGCTACAAAAATGGTCTCTTGACATTTTCTTCTAATATCACTAGTTTACGAGATATATGAAGGATTAATAAAATGGAGAGTTTCACTCGTCAGGGTTTATCACTTTGATGATAAATTGAGATATCACATGATGAACAGTGAATAAAAATTATCTTTCATGGAAAATTGACAATTTTCAAGGATATAACCTGTCAAGGATTTTATTTTAATTATGTAACGAGTGTTGTAGGGTTGAGATGAGGGTTCGAGAGGATTTAAATAATAAAATGAGTGAAAATTGGGGATTTGAAATTTTGGAATGATGAAAAATCTCAAAGACTCAAAAATAGACGTGCAAACCGCATGTTAACGTGGACTCGTTAACGCACGCCGTTTCGCCTGGTCATGAGAAACGTGCGTTCGACCTCCAGCTGGGATAATTCAGAGGTTTATTAGTCTAACACGAGAATTTTTGAGGTTGGGGGGGGGTTTGATGATGTTCAGGGGCACTTGGGAATGGATTTTCAAAGGGTTGATTAATTAATTATGAAGGTTTACCTAATTGTGCGCCAAAAAGAGATTCCAAAGACACAGCAGCTTCACGTGTATGGATGAAAGGGCCCAAAGCCGTCAAATAACGATGGACTACGTCGATGGTCAGAGGGCAGCACTGGTGAGAACCAATGGATTTTCCCGATTTTCATATCACTTTTTTAGAGTTTCTGGGAATTTTTTAAAGGATAAAGTGAGTCTAATTAATTAATATTTTAATTAATATCATGGACTTTGATTTTGAGGTTTTTTTTGCACTATTTCGGATTTCTCTGGATGTGGGAATTTGAAGTGTTATCGATTGTCGATCATTCAGGAATTGTTGAAATGTTTTATTTTCAATAAAAAATGTCAAAAGACCTTTTTTGTAGATTATCAAATTACCCATAAAAACGGTCTCTTGACATTTTCCTCTAAATCTCTTCCCCTCGAAGATATTTCAAAAATAATCTCGGAATTCTCGAATTTACTCGTTTCACCAACTGAAAAACTCTCTTTAACAAATTCAATAATTAATTATAAACAATTTTGAAAGAGTAATTTTATCCTCACAAACGATTAAACAATTCAATCCACCCAAACAACAACAAAAAAAATTACAGATGCTGACAATTTATTATTTATTTATTTAAACGTTTCATCATTTTTTTTTTCTCGAGAACATTTTAAAGAACTAAGCGAACATGTTTTTTTTCTTCACACCGAGCATGATAGTAGGCTAATAGTAGGGTAGGGGGTGATCAAATTTGTATTTAATATTTTTTTTTATTATTTTTCTCTTCGAAGATACATTAGTAATTCGTAAAAAGGATTCGAACGTATTGATAATAATAAATGTTTAAACAGAGGAAGAAAAGAGAAAAAAAATGGGGAAAGTGATTAAACACAAATGTACAGACGAAAATACAATACGGTAGATATTTCACATATTTTCTCGCCATCTCACTTTTTTACACTGTTTTTTTAAATTTTTAATATAACTTTTTTTTATTTATTTTACGAAATTGGCGCATTTCAATCATTTCCGTAGTGTTTCACCGTATTTACCTCTCGCAATGAGTAAATAAACAAAGAATCAGGCAATTTGAATATTCCTACGTTACAATTAGGAAAAAAGAATAATTAAACTTGAATCTGGGAACATTTTTATAATTCAATGAGTGACATAATTCGATGAATTTGGGTATTTAAAAATAGTCAATTGAATTATTTTCAATGGTGATTGATTGCTGAAAAAAAACATCGCAATGGTCAATCATTATTATTTAATAATTATTAATCGTTATTCATCATTATCAACTCATTGAATTCAGTAGTTGAGTGATGAAAAAAAACTGAGCTTGAATTTTTGATTAATATCTCTGAATCTAAGAGAGATATCAAAATTTTCATAGATATCTTTTTTGTAGCTCTCATCCTATTGTACAAAAAAGGTCCCCATTAATATTTTGATATCTCTCTCACATCTCAAGATATTCATGAAAAACGAAAAAAAAAAAATTCAAAACTTATTATTTGAATTATTCTAATTTCTCACTCAACCACTGAATTAATTAAAAATAAATATTCTCAGTAATCCGATAAACACATGTGTCCATCCCCCACCCATATTTTTCAAATCGATGTACATCATAACATTACGCGTACATGTTTGTCCTCATATTTTTTTTTTTATATATATTTTCTCTTTTTTTACATTTTTTTTTTCCATTTTTTGAAAGTATTAATTTGTTTCATCATTTCCCTAATCTTTGTTGATTAGCTGTTGTTGCCCTGTGAAAACTGCCTTCTGTCACAACACAATAATACTTGCGTGGTGTTTTAATTATTTCATTAATCATTTCCCCCCCCCCCCCCCTATCATTTGAATTCTAACATTCTCAATACACCAGCAATTGTCGCCTTATTTTAACCATTTCTTCTTTTTCACTATCGTATCATTTTCACCTGTCAAATAGTGAAATTAAATTCTTATCCCTTCATTTAATTAATTAATTCGTTTGGCGGTAGAATTAAAGTCAAACGAATTAAAGAAATTAATTGAGAATTTGACAATGGTACAATTACGATATTACGTGTATTTTTTTTTCTCATCTTCATTTCTTGTATTTGAAAGTTTGTGTTACTTTACTCGTTGCATTGGTGAATAGTTATTGTTGCGCCTATGATTTGTTGCCTCGTGATGCATAACCTCCACGACTACCTCCACCCCTTTGACCACGAAATTGTCCACCACGTCCACCTCGGTCCATTCCAGTGCGTTCACCACTTCTTTGTCCACCTCGTGATCCAGTATTACCACCACCAGTGCCACCACTTGGACGTTTAAAGCCACCGTTGTAACCACCTGTGCTGCCGTCGTTGTGATAATTACGTTGATAACCGTTCTGATAATTATTCTCGTGTCGGTAGTAATTGGCTGAAAATTAATCAATAAAAATTGGTGATTTACCATCAGTTTTTCGAGGATATCTCGAAATTGGAGGGAGATGGAGAAAATTTGATAGATACCTTTTTTGTAGAGCAGAATGAGAGCTACAAAAAAGGTCTTTATGAAAATTTCTCTATTTTCATTGAATTACGAGATATCCAATGAAAACTACACGTTAAGTTGAATTAAGTGATTTTTAAAAATAATGTATTCACTTGGAGAAGGCATGGGTGTTATATTGAACACACACGCGGCAAATGTGAACCTTTTTCAATATTCGAACCTTTCTTACGTTGATATCATCAAATGAAAATCAACGTTTGTATAAATTCGATAGTAATACACATTTGAAAAAAAAAAAAATTTCTCTTCTAATTCTGGATGTTTCAATTTTTTTTTTTTTTTCAGCCAAGCAAATTGAGAATTTGTAATTAGTTAATTAGCAATTTAAAAAAAAAACAATTGAATAATCATTCTAATCGTGATATCTGAAATATTAAAAATATATAAAAATTTAATAATTACTTTGACCACTTCCACGTCCATTCTGCTGATAACCACCAGTTCCACCCCTTCCTCTGCCATTGTAACCATTGGAATTTCCTCGTCTTGCTCCACGACCCCTGTAACCACTTCTCTGCTCACCCCACGCCTGCTGACCACTCTGTGAATCCTGTTGGCCCGATTGTTGATCGACGTCTGCTGAATTCCATTCATTTATTGGAGTGTTGTCAGTCATCTGGCACCAGTCCAATGACTCTGTTGGGCGATCAACATCTGTTGTTGCAACTGATGTATCGTCCTGATGTTGTTCAACCTTCTCCTTCATTGATAAACATCAGAGGTCAATTGATAATTTACTTTAAACAATTTTATTCGTATTTTTTTCTTTCAAATGTCCACAGTTTAAAATAAACTTACCTCTGTTATTTGTCCCTCAGCCTCACTAATCCCCTCATACCCCTGTCCTTGATACCCAGCTGGATGTTGTGGACTAAACTGGAGTGTTCCCTGATGCGATGGTGGCATAGGTATAGGTGGTGGTGGATTTGGATTAGCAAATCCAGGAATGTGGCTCATATCCTGACTAGGATGTGGATAAATAACTTGTTGTGTAACTGGTGGACCACTGAAGCTCTGATTGGTGAATGTCTGAGTGGGTATTGGTGGATTAACAGTTGGAATGTGTGATACAATGGTCTGTTGTGTATTCACCTCGGGTGCATCGAGTTCAGACTCTTGGAGGAAAAAAAAATTTGGTGTACCACCAATAACATCATTAATACGTGGTGGTTGTGTTGGTGGTTGTGATTGATTCTGTGGTGGTACAAATGCAGCTGCATTGGCATAAAAATTTGTCTCCACTGGGGCATTATGGGTGGGCATTGGTTGATTAACAACTGGAATTGTTGCTGATACAACTGGAACAACTGGTGTCACTTGTACTGGAAAATTGGGCATTGGAATCATTGATTCTGGTGGTGGAATGTGTACATCGCTTGTCGTATAATCATCAGATGTTTCTGGTGGATCATTAACTCGAAGCTCTGTTACTGTTTCAGTTACAACTTCTATTGTTGCTTCAGTCTCTTGGGCTTGAGCACGATCGAAGTAGCCACTTTGATTCACTGTTGTTATTATCTCTTTGAGCTTTAGGTACGTTGTGCCCACAAATTCACGGTGCTTTCCCTCGATTATTGCAATGTAGTGCTCAGCTGACTTTTGAAGCTGCTGGGGAAAGGTAGTGTCTGGGGTGTCTGGATTACGTTTTGCTGTTATCTCGTTGTAGAGATCGTCTAGGTACTTTAGGTCCTCTTCGGTGAGTTTTGAGGCACCATTTGTACCTGCGAGGAAATCCTCACGGGCGGCCTCGGCACCGATGTTGTTGAGGACATCCTGGATGAGGAGGACTTCTTTAACCTGTGATATAATTGATTGAAGAGATTATTTGAGGATTTGAATTTGAGGAAGTTGGAGTTTTTTGTTTTGGGAGATATCTCGGAAACTACTGGATTTAGGGGGAAATGTCAAGAGACCTTTTTCGTAGAGGATTTTGAGGGCTACAAAAAAGGTCTCTTGATATTTTTTTGTAAAACTAGTCTGGGAATGGGAATGGATGGATCTAGGTAAAAAAATGGCAAGAGTTGAATTCAATCTTTGAAATATTTTTGTTCACTTGGAGAAGGCGGTGGGAGTCATATGCAGCACACACGTGGCAAAGGTGAATCCCCTTTCTCTCTCGGAACTTTGTTCCATTGATTTTTTAAAATTAAAATCAATGTCTTTTCAGATCTGATGTTGAATCAGGTAAAAAGTGGAATTTTATGAGATTTATATTTTCCACAATTTTGATATTTCCGTGAATATCTTTGAAACGGTGAGGTTCATCAAAAAATGTCAAGAGACCTTTTTTGTAGTTCACAAAATTCTCCACAAAAAAGGTCTCCTGACATTTTTTGCTAAACCTCAAAGTTCCAAAGATATTCAAGAATAATATTCAATATCAATAAACAATAATAATAACGTACCTTGGCAATATCCTGCTGCATCCTCTCCAGCGCCTCCTTTCTCGCGAGTTTCTTCTGCTGTTTAGCCGATTCATTTGCAATTCCAACAATCGCCTTGTACAAATCCCTCGTGATGTCAAGTGTCTGTAAAACTTCATCATACTTCGCAACAGCTGTTTTCTGGTCTTTGTCCAGTTCCCTGCCACTTTTCTGAAGGTCCCTATACGTCTCTAGCTTAGCCTGGAGTCGAAAAAATTGCATCATCACAAAAATATTCACCCACACAATTAAATTCCAAATCTCCAAATTTAAAAAAAAAAAAAAAAACAAAAAAACCCCTGGCACAATCGACTAATTCCTACCAATTCTCATTAATTCAACTTTCTTCTCTTCCCAGAAAAGACAATCGACCAAAAATCCAACTAATCCATTGTCCTTCCCCCATCCATCTCCTCCCAACCAATAAAACCACATTTTTCACAATATCCTCATCAAATAATCAAAATTCCATATTGATTATTCATCAAATATCTTCCAAATTATATCATTTAGAGAAAAAACTAAAGACACCTTTTTTTTAGTTCTCAAAATTCTCCACAAAAAATATCTCTTCACAATTTCCCCTAAATCCCATCCTCTCCAAGATATTTCCATAATAATCATTGAATTTCTTCATCCAAAATTTATGCTTCAATAGTTTATCACAATATTTTCCTCGAAAAATCCATTCCAGTTAATCACAATGAGGAAAATACTACAACGAAACAATAGAAAAATTATCGCTACCCGAGACCTATCGTAAAAACTCTTATCAATGTTTCCAAAACGATAGAAAAAAAAAAAAAGAAACATTATTGGCTACACGAAATGATAAAGTTTCTGAGTGAAATGATAAAAAATAAAAATTGATGTAAAGTCTGGGATTCACAGGATAAATTGTGTGGTTCTGTTGTAAATCACCAACCGCCATGACACGAAATGTACGTTTTAATGTCCGTTGGGACGCCTGTACATTGTCTTTGATGATGAAATAAGGACAAGAAGATGTTGTGATGAGAATAAATGTTTATTGTTATTGGAAACATTGAGTATTTGTGGGTAATTGTTGGGGATTTATCAATGTTATTATTGGGTACGATCAGATAATAAGTGAATTTAAGATATCGAGCACATGGTGATAGAGGAAACATGGCGGATGTGCACGGTTAGAAGCGGTGGATTGACAGATGAATTGGGTGAGAAAAAAGCCGGAAAGGGAGGATTTGTATGGTTAATTAGGGACAATTACTCACCTTACGCTTCTCCAAATTCCTTATCTTGTGCTCGATAGCGATTATGGCTTGGCGTATTGGTTCGGTGGCCTCCGTAGAGGCCTGTTTTTCTAGTTTAGGGTTGGCAGAAGGCATCCTTCACGGGCAACAAACGCGAACTGGAATGGCTGGCGGTGTGAGAGGTGTGGAGAGGGGAGAATGCCGAGGCATGGTTGTAGATTTTTGAGCGCATGCGCTGGGGAGACCCTTCCGGTGTATTTTTTCTTGGGGTACGAGGGGGAAAACTTCGCGAATGTTCGGATGTGTCACGTGGGATTTTGTATGAATTTCAGAGAATTTCACGGATTTTTGGAGTAAAGGGAAAATGAGTGGAGTAGAGGGAAATCAAGAAATGTTTTTTTTTATGGGAAATTTTTGGAAGAGAATAAAAAAAGCTCCTTGAGATTTTTTATTAAAAATCTAGTGGTTTTTGGAGATTATTTAATGTATATCTTTGGAAATTGTGGGTTTAGGGGGAATTGTCAAGAGACCTTTTTTGAAGGAAATTTTTGGGACAACAAAAAAGGTCTTTTGACATTTTTTGATAAACTCACTGGTTTTGGAGATATCTGAAAAATAAGAAATAATGAAAGAACGTTTTTTTTTTTTATAGAAATTATTTTGAAAATATCTCTGGAACTAGTGGGTTTAGACGAAAAAGTCAAGAGACATTTTTTGTATAAAATTTTGTGGGTAAAAAAAAATGTCTCTTTACATTTTTTGATAAACTTGCTGGTTTTTGAGATATTATCAAAAATATAAAAAAACTGATTATTTCATTTTGTATGTTTTTTGTTTTTATTCAAAAATTATTAATAAAAACATAAATTAATGAATTTAATCATCTACAGTTATTTATGTATTTATATTTAGACGATATCATTTGAAAACATGGACTGTAAATTACACGAGTTTACAATTTTATTCGGTATTCGCTTTTTTTTTTTGTTATAAATTTATGAAAAGTCTGTAGATTTCTTTCTCATTTAAATAATGCTGAAAATCATTATGCATTTGGATTAATCGATCGATTTACCAAGGAAATTCATTATTTGTAATGATGTCAATTTTTTTATTTTTCAATTTAATTTAAAACTTTTGATGAATCTCCTCGGATTATCGATAGGACCTGATATCATCTATTGCATGGCACATATCTTAAGAACAAAATGAAAACATAAATCTAAGAGAAGAAAAAAAATTATCGAGTGATGCAACAATTAGTCGAGTATAACTTGTTAATTAATTTTGCAATTATCTCGTGAACTATTGATTTTAGAGAAAAATTTTACAAGACATTTTTTGTGGAAAATTTTCACAGCTAGAAAAAATATCTCTTGACATTTCCCTCTAAAATCAATCATTCAGGAGATAAATCGACTTTTCTATCACTTCGATACCAAAACAATATTAATTTACGATTTGTATGTTGAATAATCATTGTGATGTTATTCAAATGCCCGCATTTATTCAATTCATGTTTTCCCATGAATTCTCCAAAAAAAAAGGACTTTTTTGAAAAATAAAAAATAAACGTTAATTTCAATTCACTCACTCATACTTCTGCCAGAATTCTCAAAAGAAAATTCTCAATATATTTTACAATTTACAAATATAATCTCATACATATTCGAAAAATACAATTTCCCAGTTCACTCTTTAGACAAAATTATTTTCACTTTTTTCCAGTTTTATATCATTTTTTTTTTTTTTTCAATGAAATGATAATTAAAAATTTTGCAATTAAAAGCTAGAATTTTTATGGTAATAGAGTACAAATCGAGGATATTAATTCATTTACAATCTTATCACTTTCTACGTAGATAGTATGGATGTTATGGGCGGGCTAAACTAATTTAAAAATATAGATTAAATTTATACAAAAAAAAAAACGGAAAAAAAAAAACAAAAATTGATTCATTGAAAGGTGTAGTATAAATAAAATCAGCAGTTTGGAGATAATAAACCTTGTTTTTTCTTCGAATAAAAGAAATTTAAAAAATCTCAGTTCATGCAAAATATTTTTGATATAACGTCACATTTTATGAATTTAATTCTGCGATTAAATCGAATCTGTAGTGAATTGATGAAAAATTTCTCCATTTGAAAAAATTCCACTTTTACTATTTCTCAAATATCTCTTAAACAATTCCATTTAGAGAAAAAAATCAGGAGATCTTTTTTTTAGATTTCAAAATTTCCTACAAAAAAGGTCTCCTCATAATTTCCTCTAAACCTCTTCCTTTCGAAGATATTCGCATGATAATTACAGAATATTTTTATTCTAAAAGAATTTTCGTTCTAAAATTCCAAAAATTGGGAATCAGGAACTTATAAAACAATCTAATCCCAGAATTAAAGAAAAAACTGACGTGAGCTCTCTATTGCACCAGACTATGAGCAAAAAAAAATGGCCTTATTAATCCTCTCAAATGAATCCAGTACTAAAATGTTAAGAACAAGAAAATTCAATTATCCTCAACACCAGTTTTCTTTAAATATCTCAAAATCCATAAGGAATATCGAAATTTTCATGAAGACCTTTTTTGTAGCTCTTATTCTCCTCTACAAAAAAGGTCACTACGAAAATTCGACCATCTCCCTTAGATAACGAAATATCCATCGAAAACTAGTGGAAAAAATTGAAATTCATGTTAATTTTCATCAAATCCCAACGAAATTAAATGACAAAGCATTTATTAACCCTCTAAACTGATATTACTCGTATATTACAGTAATCATTCGCTCTTATCACTTGCCTTTATCCCAAAGACATAGAAAACTCATTTGCTCTAGAATAACGAATATAAACTGTAGTCTATTCATTATTTTCCTTCTCCTACTTTTCAATTAATTACAATTAAATTAAACTCAAATGGCAAAAGATACATATCCCTTTCAACTAAATACTAAACAAATTTCCACAGAGTGAATATGTTACATGCGCCTCATACGTTATTCTAAAAAATTCTAATAAATGTTAAAAATACTATTGTCTAATTTAAACTATCACTCGGATTGAGTCATTATTATCATGTTCTTTTTGTTTGTTTAATTGTCACTGGAATTTCACTACGAAACACTCACACCAGAGTCTATCATCAATGAATCCTTGGTGAGTCCTTCGATGAGGGTTTTAGCATCAGTGCCTGAGGGTACATCATTGCAATTCGTTTGAGAATTAATTTCATGCTCTCTGGTGGTTTCTGCACGCTCTTTTAATCTAACCTGGTGCTCTATGTTATCTATTTCAGCCCAGATTGTTCGAACTTCTTTGAATAACTGTAATTAAATTTAATTAATCTCTGAAACTGGTGGATTCAGGTGAAAATCTCAAGAGACCTTTTTTGTAGTCCTAAAAATTCTCTACAAAAAAGGTCTTTTCACTTTTTTTTCTTTAAACGTCTTATTCTTATACTATTATCATGGGATAAAGTTTCTCACCTGATTGAGCCATAATTCATCAGCCAATAATTCATTGAGAATAATTGTCGTATCTTTATTCTGATCAGCCAGCCTCTTATCAGCTACTCTTCTTGCACACTCGAGGAACATCAGATACTTTTGATGTGCAACTTTGTTAAAGAGACCAACTTTAGTTTGACAAACTCTGCACAGTAGAAAATCCTATTGCAAAAATTCATCAAAAATTATAAAATTTCCCACCACTCAATGAAAAATGTATTTATCTCGAGAATCAGTGATTTTACAAGAAAATATCAAGAGACCTTTTTTATAGCTGACAAAATTCCCCACAAAAAATATCTCTTGACATTTCCCCCTTCAACCCCTCAGTACTGAGATAATTTCATAATTATAAACATCATCCATCACCTCAATCAAATTCTCAACTTTCCAACAAATTTAAAGATGATAATTTAATCATTTAATCAATTACCTTCTCCTGAGGCACTTTAAAATCCGGTGGAGAACCCTCCAGTGTAGTAGCATTGTACGGTTGTCCATAAAGTAAAACTCTAGCAAAAACTTTGCTCAATTGGCATCCATTACACTGTTTTCCCTTGTACTCAGAACTGGGTACATCCTTGAGAATATTGAGACATGGCCATGTTGAAATAGCACTTATAACAGTCTCCCCCCACTTGGTCGTAGACAATAGCAAACGTTTTCTCTCCTCAGTCATATCATCAACTGTCTTAACATTAGACAAGAAATAATCATCCTGCTCTTGAAATATCTCAGTAAGAAAATTTGAATCAAGTGCTTGTGATATAAGAGTCTGTATATAAACTTCAAAATTATCCTGATATTTTTCATACTCCTTCATACGTCTTTCCACATACTCCGAGTCATCCAGAAGCATTTCATCTTTCAAAAATTCAACGATAGTCTCCATTTTACTGTGCTGCCAAAATTTAACTGGTACTTGTTGATAATCTTGACGTGATTGAGGTGACCAACCTGAATACGTCGATATATTTCTGTACAATGTTTTACCATTAGACGCAAAGGGTTCATATTTTTGGAGCAATGTTTTCCCATCTATTCTCCATAATGCTGGATATTCTTTGTTCAATTCAGTTTTCATTACCACAAATTCACCAGGCTGAAATAATTGAAATATTAACATTTTGAGCTATTCTATTTATAAATAAATCAATTATATTTATGATGTTAGTAATATTATAAATATCTTTACCCCGTTATCTACTTCTTCGGGGTATCGCTGCTTGCAATAACATTGAAAAAGCATTATTAAACAATGAATGTGTTATTATGAATGGGAAGAACATGACTTTTTATGTATTTTAGACTATCTGCACAATTTAAAAAAAAATTAATAATTTAAAATATACCTTAAACGGAGAAATGTCGATGGTGTCATTAGTGATAGAAGCCAGTAGTTCCTCATCAATCATACAAGTCACTTTGGCCCTAGCATTTATCCCACTATTCTTCTTCCGTCCCCTCTTATTCCCCACGACTTCACTCGCTGCATAATCCTCAGCATCGAGCAAACTCTTTGCTCTTTTACTGATAACCGGTCTACCCCTCTTTTTCTTCTTCTCCTCATCACCAGGACCGAGTTTAGCAGCTGGAGTCCAAGCAGGATCTGAATCAGAGTCCCCTTGTTCATCCCCATCAGAATGTTCTTGAAGTTGTTTACTCGAAATTTGTTCCTTGGCTTTTCTCTTCGAGGTTTCTCTCCTAGGAGGAAGTGGTTCTTTCTTAAGTTCCTTCGGTTCCTTTGGCTCCTTTGGAGGTTTACCAGCAGCAGCATCAGCAGCTGCTTGAGCCGCTGCCAAAGCTGCAGCCTTTCTCTTCCTATCAGTCGGTCCTCCAGGCTTAATAGGTCTACCCTTTTTCGGCCTTGGTACTTCAGTCTTCACCAACGAATTATCCAAAATTCCTTTCATCCCTTTCTTCTCACTCTTCAGTGTAAATGGAAAATCATCTTCACTCTCAATTCCATCATCACTTGAGTCAATGTAAGGTTTTTTTCTCTCTTTGGGCAATGGAAAATACCTGGGATCATTGGCATAATCAATTGTCGGTGTATTTTTTGAAGAATTCGGCATCTTTTCCATTCCATTAATTTCACACGATCTATTCAACTCTGGTGGAACGTAGGGTCTCGATTTGTTCCAAGTAGCCTTTCTACCTCCTCTCATTGCTGGTGGTGGTGATGGTTCTCTTTCTCCCTGGAGAAACTTCAAGTAACTTGTCATAAATCCACTGTTTGGATCTTTACTACTTGCTTTCAATTCTCTGTGTAACTGATTCGCTTGTTGTTGAGCAACTTCATTCTGCTGTAAAAATCCCAACTCCTCCTCTATGTTTGGAACTATCACTTTGGGTTGGTCTTCACGGTAATCGTGATACCCAGAGTTTTGAGAATTGTTGGAATTGTCGAATCCAATTGCTGGAATTTCAACAGCTGATTGAAAATCGTGAGGATGATGATTTTGATGATTTGGATGTCCAGAAGGTAAATGAAACGCTGGAAAATAGGGGAGTGGAGGTGGTGCATGATGTCCCACTAGTCCTTGATTATGTCCAGTATTACCAAAATTTGAAAGTGTAGGTTGACTTCCAAAAGCTCCAGAGCTTCCAGGAAATATTTTAGGAGCTGTCGATGCCAAATTCCACCTATCAAACTCGTAATAACCATTCTGATTCTGCTGAGTTGAATTATGATGAGCTGGTGGTGGTATTCTATTAAGGTAATCACTCATAGGAGGAGCTGAAGGTAATTCATTTAGTCCTGATTGATTCTTCTCGAAGCTCCTACGTTTCTTCGAGGGATCAATTTTCCTCTGACGATCTTGAACATCTTTCTGAACATCTGGAGTCGATTGTTGAGGCGTTTGTGGTTGCACTTGACAAGAATTCTGGGGCTTGACACCCATGGGCTCTCGACAGCTGCTTAAATCCTGGAGAGGCACCTGATTTCCATCGAAATACGTTCCCCCTTGTCTCTGAGGTTGTCCAACAGTATTCATCTCTCCAGGATAATTATCCCCGAATTTTCTATGTCTGTTTTCATTATTATCCCAGCAAACTTGTTTCTGATTAAACTCCATTCTCTCGTACCTGTTGTCACCTGAATAACTCTTGTTATCACCAGCTCCAAGGGCTCTAGTGATGACTGAAGGATAGCCCACTTGTCCCTGAGAGGCTGGTCTTGATACAGTGACGTCTAGTGGAGCTGGTGGTGTCACCTGTTGAGGTGTAGCTTTGTAATTAGCACTTGTGCATTGATTTACAGCCTCATGCTGCAGTGGAGAGGGTGATGACATTGATGCCATTGGACTGTTGTACATAGGATATGCAGGACTTGGTACATGCCCTAAAGGACTAGCTTGTGAATGTGCCTGAAGGGGACTTGGTCTCCTGGGCACAACTACACCACAATCAGGTCCATTTTGAGATGTATTTGATGAGTAAGCTGAGTCTGTTGAAGCTGCTGATTTTGATCTAGGATGATGATACTCTGGATCCTGTGGTCCTGGATAATGTCTATATGGAGTTTGTTGTCCTGGAGTTTGTTGATTAATAACATGAAATTGTTGATGTTGAGGCTGGATAACTGGATTTGGAGGTGTTCGTTGGCTCTGCAGCTTTGGATTATTATTAGTACTGCTATAATTCATATTTCTAGAGTCCATCATAGAGAAGCTGATTGGAGAGGACTGACTGCTCTCCATAATTGGATCTCTTCGTAACTCTGGTGTTACCATGTCTGGGTAGACTTTTGATTGAGCTTTAGTGGGTACACCATTGCCTGTTTTACCAGGGCTTGAGCCAAATCTGGATTTATCTTGAGTACCTTGGAATATCGTTGGAGGTCTTGATGACTGGAGTCTGTAGTCCTTTGTGGAGGTGGTTTGAGCTGATACAATGCAGGATTGTTGAGGATGTAGTGGTTGTACTTTGGTGGTGGGAGCAACAGGTTGATAGCCTGGATTACCCAGGGATGGTGTTTCATCGTTGCTGAATGTCGTTGGTATTTGTTGGAAAAATGGAGCTCCAGGGGGTACTGAAGAGGCTGGTGATGTTGATACTCCTGGTTTACTTGGTGAAGGTTCTCTACCCTTTTTAGGCTCAAAATTCCCAGATTTAAAGTCAGTCGGTTGAACTGTATTCAAAGTGTTTATTGGAGGATTGAATGGAGTGTTGAAATTGTTTTCGTAAGGGCCTTTTGCAACTCCAGGCCCTGGGGATGGTGTCACACTTTCATGAGGTAAAATACCAAAAGGACTTGGTAGCTGACTGTTTTGGTTACTCCAGGGTAATCCTGAGGCTCCTGCATTCTCAAAAAAATTACCTTGAGGATATTCTCGAATGCTTGAAGTTTCTTCAGGTGATGTTTTGGTGGTGGCTGGTTGAGCAAGAGTTTGACGATAGTGGGGCTGTTTGGAATTTGAGGGATGAAATAGGGGGGAAAAGACGTCGTAATTTACTGATGGTGGAGTGAGGAAACCACTCGGGTTGAAGGATGGTTGACCAGCCAGGGTTGATGTTGTTGGTGGCTGGAGGAGGAGGGGGGAGGTGGTTGTGAGGGGAGGATTGTGGGGGAGAAACTCGGGGGTTGAACCTGTTGGGAAGGGATTGGTGGATGGGGGGAGACGGTTGTACGAGGCATACCATGGACCCACTGGATCCATCACCTGAGTGTTGAGAGCAGTTTTGGGGGGGTACACCCAACCTGGTGACAGGTGGGTTATGGAGGGGTGGAGGAGGTAGGGGTTATCGGGAGAATGACATTCTCTTTGTTCTTGGTGAGGTGGTGGTGTTGGTGGTGATGATGCATGAATGATTTATTGCTTTTGAGGCCTATTCAATTTTTGTTTGGTGGGTTTGGAGGAGTGGGGGTAGATTTTATGGATCTCCAAGAGATTTTTTGAGGATTTTTGAGGGTCAAGGTGAGGTGGGAGGGTTATGGGGACATTTAAAAGGATCTGAGGCGTCTTGTGGGGATTCTAGACAGAGACAAGGAGAAAATTCACCGGATATTGGATTCAAAGGCTTGCAGAGGGTGCCCTGGAGACCCCGAGGGGGAAAGACACTTGATACTCCGTTTTTTGGGGTGTCGTTCACACTTTGGAAGATGATAACACTGGTAATATGGCTACAACCCCTCCGGGGAACACACACGTTTGAGGGTAAGTCACGTAGGTAATTTGTCACACATTACACTGTTGTTTACGTTTTTTTGACACTTATTTTTAGAAAAGAATTTTGGAAATTGTGGGATAATGGTTTTAGATAAAGTTTTTAGTTGCTCGAGGGTTGTCTGGAGAATTTTATTGGCGCGATTGAGGTTCATTAACGAGTTTTTATCACGAGAGCAACGTTGCCCTCCGAGTGCCTATTACAGGCTGCCATTTTGGGAAGTCAACAATTGTCTACAGCGACATCTATCGATCTGTTGGAAGCGGGATTTTTTGAACAATGGAATGGGATGAAGGGGAAAGTAGAATGATGTCTCACTCCCCCTCTTCCCAGCATCCTTGACCGCTTGAGGTTTTGCGCATCTCTCGGGTGGATTAAAATTTTTCATTTTGTGAAGAAAAAAAAAATCATTATTTTTTTTTTCCAAAATAGAAAAAAAAACAATTTTTTTTTAATTGAAAAAAAATGTATTTTTTCAAATTATTTTTACCAAAAATTTCTTGATATTTCGTTTATTCTTGAATGAGATCAAAGGTGATGTTTCTCGTCCTTTATTTTTAAATTTCAAAAGAGAAAAAAAGATGATGTAGATACCTGAAGCGCCCAAAGGCATCAACAAAGGATTCCGCCTCTCGCGAAACCCATTATTATTATTATTTTTGTTGTACACATGCACCCACGTGTCTAGAGGCCTACAATTCGTTCCATGTGACCCTGAACACTTCCCAAAAGACCGCAACCCCCCTCGACACATTCCACTAAAATCAGAAGATGAAAATCTAAAAATCATATTTCACTACTATTTATCTAAATCGAATATCTCCAAAACTAGTAAATTTAGAAGAATTTGTCAAGAGACATTTTTTGTAGAGAATAGAAGTCTCTAAAAAAAAGGTCCCATATCAAATCTCTGTAAATTCACTCATTAACAAGATATTCACAAAAAATGAATATGAAATATTTCAAAAACAATGAATGAATAATTAATATATTTTAATAATTCATTAAACAATTATAATAATCAAAATTATTGTAATTATAAAATAGCTGTTGTTTATAATATTACAAACTAAATTATTTATTTGACAAAAATCATCACTGGGAGCACAAAACGTCCCTTGATACACTCTCCACACATTTTGATTAATAACGTTCAATGTCTCCCTTATTAACTAATAATGATGAATAATAATAATCAATATTTAAGACACTTATTTCAGACCAAAAATTTTATATTGATGACCAAAAAAGGAATATGAAACACAGATGTAGAGAGAGAAAAAAAAAATGATAATCATTTTTCAGACTTTGGCCTCCCAATATGGGAACTGACAATAAATAAATCATAATTTTGTTTAGAGTATTTTCTGAATTATTAATTTTTCAATTATCCCAAAAATGAGAGATTTTAGGAGAAAATGTCAATAGATCTTTATCAAAACTGAGAAAATTCTCTAAAAAAAATATCTCTTGACATTTCAGTCTCATATCACTAATTTCTGAGATAATTCAATAATTTACAGAAAATCGATAGTGAATTAACTGATGAGTATTGTTACAATACTTGATAATTTTTATTTTGTTTGTTTCTCTCTGGTAAATAAATAAACAATCGATATGCCATTTTAGGGTGTGATTTACCCATTAACGGTAACATGACAAAAGTGCAATTATCTATTGCTCTATTAAATCAATTACATTTTTTTCTTTTTGTTACGTGATAAATGACTCCGAGTCATTGGACCACGGCTACCTCATCTGCATCTTTCTCTGCTGCCAAACGGCGAATTTACGATAGGCTGTATTGAGAAGTTGATTGAGGTGATTTGTCAAGTGTTGACTTATTGCTGAATAGTCACGTTGTAAGTGATCCTCAAATTTTTTCAATCTTGCTGTGTGAAACCTTTGGAGTGCCTCGTGCATTCTCACGGCTTTTTCCTCCAATTGTGGCGTTGTAGGTGGAAAACTTTTCCAAAAGTGTCTCAACAATTCACAGGTGCATACGTAAACACTGCGAAGTTCTTTTTCGAGCTCCAATGGTATTAATTCTAATAAAATAACAATTATAATGAAATTAAATTTAATATTTTAAATTACATATTTCTCAATTTTGGATTTATCTTGGGAATGAGTGATTTTAGAAGAAAATGTTAATATATCTTTTTTGTAGATGAAAAAATTCTCTACAAAAAAGATCTCTTGATATTTTACCCTGAAACCCCCCATTACCGAGATAATTTCATTATTAAGAGAACAAGAAAACTTGAATTAATCAATTTCTTCAATTTCCAACGATTAAAATCCACTTACGTCCAACATTATCCTCCCTGAACCCCTTCATGAGTGCTCCACCAGGTGTAAGTTCCCCAAGAGCAGAAACAGCAGCAGCAGGACTGACAAGACAAGTTTGCCTAGGTAAAGAGCTGCCATTAATCCAATAATGAGCTTCTCGTTTCAATTGGCTCATTGTTGCCTGTAATTCCTCACTAGTTGCCTCATTCGCTCCAGTACCAGGTACAGGACCATGCAAATACCTATCTACATGTGTTAAATTCAAGGGAGCTGATAATAGGACATTGGTATCTCTACTAGAATCCAAATCATCGTAAATCAATTTTTCTTGTATCCTAAGTTTTTTAGTCTTTGGTTCATCATCATTAATTTTATTTGATGCATTGACATGTGTTGATGCAGATCCATTGATTTGTGGTTTTGAATCATTTTTTTTATCTGTTGTATGTTTGGCAGTGCTGGCTTTCATAACCATTATACTGTGCTGATTAAAACGTTTAATCATACTTTGATGTACAATATTACCAGAAGATTTGTCAATTTTTCCTGAACCATTTCCATAAAAATCATCTATTGTTCCATCCTCAAAGGATGTTATATCAAGCAGTGGATCATTTATGCCAGTCTGTATATCTTTCTTCAACTCTTGATCATCAATTTTGGCACACTCGGTGAACATATCTTTGGTCCCTGCATTTATACGATCACGATGAAAGTAGTGGGATTGAAAGAATTTTGTCCAAAAATCTGATTCTGATATCTTCTCAGTCAGTACATTCTCCTGATGCTTTTTCTTCACTGCTGGATAGGTTTTGAATATGCAGTCTATTATGTCAACTGTTAAGTTGTATTTGAGACCATTGCAACCGTCTGTCACTGGCTTTATTTCAGCCTGAAAGTTTGAGAAATTTTTTTTTTCATTTTTTCCATCATTTTTTGGATATATCTTGGAAATGAAGGAGTTTACAGGAAAATGTCAAGAGACCTTTTTTGTAGATAATAATATTTCCAACAAAAAATATCTCTTGTAATTTTTTCCTAAAATTGTTAATTAATGAGATATATCGATAAATAACTATTGAAATTTGACGTACGAGAAAGGCACTATTGACTCCAATCTCCTGTCGTTCTCTAGTCTTTGTTGTGTATTCTGGTGCATGGAGATTCCAAAATTCTTCAGCTGTTACAACACCAGTTGGCACTAGATCACGATAAAGTTGGAGGAGAGTTGGATTGTCTGTTAATAATCTGAAATAAAATGAATTTAATCATTGAGTTATTTTTTTATTAATCAAGATAGAATAAAAATAAAAGTTTAATCATTACTTTTTCTTCTCCTCAATTTCCTTATTGACTTTTCTCTTGAATTTTGGCAACAACTGCTGCAACAATTCTTTAACATCATCTCTGTCCTTAATTTGTGCCTCTTGACCACTTTTATTGACAAAATGAAATGTAGAAGATGTGCCATCGTGAAGTACAAGTTGTAATTGGATTTTTGATTTTCCATCGGGTGAAATTTTTTGTACTACAAGTACAATTTATTGATTAATTGATTATAAATCTTTTAAATTGACAATTAAAATTGTTTTTTTCAGTGAAATAAAATATAAACTCACTTTTGATATCTGCATACTTGTGACTGACTGATACAGTATCCCTGTTATCCATCATCCAGGCAATTCTCTCATTCATTACATAAAGTGTTCCATCACCTTTTTTGAAACGAACCTGGCCAACTTGCATCAGAACATCTTCTGATGAGGTAGTCATGGTGGATGTGTTTTATGATAAAATGTCCCTGCATACCCAATTCATGAAATTAATTAAAAATGTCAATTATTTGAAAAAATGAAAAAGATGAATGTTTTTGTTGAATATCTTTGAATCTAAGGAAAATGGGTAAATTTTCATAGAGACCTTTTTTGTAGAGCAGAATGAGAGCTACAAAAAAGCTCTTCATAAAAATTTTATTATCTTGCACAGAATCCGAGATATTCATCACTAAAGATCTCGATAAATTGATTTTTTTCATTAATTGAATCAATCCACGAATGACCATGAAAAATGATTATAAATTTCAACAAAAACTGTCTCAAGCCCTTGAAAAAATCAAAGTAAAATTGAAATAAAAAATTAAATCCATTAAAAATAATCTACAAAAAGAAATTTCTTGATTTTTACTATCAAGACATCATATTTATGACTGACTGGTTTGTCACCGTGTCCTTGAGGCACAGAGTCCGCGGTACATTAACAAATCGTGCAAGTGAGACAGAGAGTCTCACAAAAATCCAACAATTGTTTTAAAATTTTTTAAAAAATTCACGACTTCACTCCCTGAATGGACAAATAAATCTCTCTCCCATAGAAAATCCCTTGAATTTTGATTGAAATAAAACATGAATCACTCAAAATTCAGTGGACGGAGTTCAGTCATGAGTGAAATATACAAAAGTGTACACGGTTAATTATAACTCACAATTTTATTAAATTAAATATCATCCAGTGAATATCAAACTCAAATTAAATTCTCAAACTGTGCTCAACAACTTTTGGCTTAATATTACAATATTTCTAATGATTTTGAGGTGATTTTTACCGGTATAAATGCACGATTTTGTGTAGAACGATGTGATGGCCTGTCTTTCGTCACGGCCATGTGCAGTAACACACATCGTAGGCATCGTCGTGAGGACGGCTACGGACGGACCGTCGGTATGAACAACATCGACCTGCGAAGAAGACTGGCGATACTGCTTTAATCAAAGGCACAATTTCGTTGGCTTCCGGTTCTTCAGTTGCTCATCTCAATCCTTTCACTTGATTAAAAAAATTGTCTCATCATTTTATTCATCAATTTTGTTACAAAAAATCCTCAAATTTTTCTAAAATCCATTGAAAACTTTAGAAATATTTTTTTAAAATCAAAATTCGTAATTTTTGAATATAATATAGACTCGGTTTTGACTCCAGAGTCACCTCAATCCGTTGCAAGATAACGCCAAACGTTTGGGATTGTTCTCGTTAATTTTTTTGGATTTTCGTGTGTTTGGAGGAGAAATAAAAAATGTTGAGTGATTGTTGGTTAATTGGGGAGGTGTAATGAGGGGTTTTGAATTGTGGGAGTGGATGCAGGAAGGGTTATCGTGGGGTTTTTATGGAAAAGGGTGATGGGGAGGGGGAAACTACTGTTCTTTGTCTCCCTCTCGGTGGAAACATTCGAATTGCGGAGGTCAGGACGCACGGATGGTCATTTACTGATGCTCGGTATGATATTTTTCTTTGTTATTGATGTGAGAGAAATATGTGATGATGATTTGAATTGATGAATCATGGATGCTGAGTTTATTCGTTATGATAGGAATTAATCAGTTATTTTTCAAAATTTCGTGTTTTTGTTATTACATCATTATTTATTACATCATTCACGTTGAACTCATTGTTAACCAACAATTGAAAAGGTTATGATGATGATAATGATGATGCAAATGTAAAATTATGTACTAAATTGGTAAATTTCAATGAGTTCAAGAATTACTCCCACCTGTTTTTGTGGATATCTCGAGAACGCGTGAGTTGAGAAGAATTTATCAGATGACCTTTTTTATAGCCCAGGAAATTCTCTACAAAAAAGGTCCTATCAGAAATTTCTCTAAACCCACTAACTTCTGAGATATGTACGAAATACTTTTGATGACATTTATTGTAATTTTTTCTTTCTCAGAAATGAATTCATATCCAACAATTTTCATAACACTCCCATTTTTTTTCTTCTTCACAGGTTCTTGGCACTGGTTATAGAGAAATCCCACCGGGGGGTATAAAAATGGAAATATGAAGCTGGAATTGTTGAAATATCCAAAAAAAAAAGTGGGGAAGGGGGAATCTGAGTGATCCTGCTAGTGCAACTGAGGCTTAAGACATTTTCCATTACCACCCAGTGGTTTTACGATGTTCATATGGTGCCGGGGTATTTTTTTATGTAAGTACACATTATACCCCTGCTGAAAGCAACCATAAACACTAGTCGTTGATGTTTCGCGGGTTTACGAGGAAGAGAGAGAAAATAATTGACGGGGTATAATTAATCCGTTCTATAATTGAGTATTATATCTAATCAAGTGCTTCGTGAGTGAAATATAATAAAAATTAGCTTCACTTTGACATAAATTTTGAGGGAGATGCGAACAATTTTCTGAGCATCTTTTTCACAGCTTCTACCCTAGAAAAAAAGGTCCTCATGAAAATTCCGGTATTTATCTCGCAATCTAGAAGATATGACAACATTTTTGTAGAGACCTTTTTTATAGCTCTCACAATTTCCTACAAGAAAGGTCCTTATGAAAATGCGTCTATTTTCCTTCGATTGCCAAATATTCATTGAAAACTTAATTTTCAAATGGATCAATATTGTTATTTCTGACAGAGCCAATAAAAATATAGGGGAAAAAATTGAGGCATCGATAAAATTAAGAATAAGGGGAAATTTTCATATTAAGTTTATTGAGAAAATATTTACGCGATTGATTACGAATAGAAGTGAATTTTATTCTTGGAAAAAAAAAATTGGCCTCATCCGTTCACTTTGATTGTTCGTACGTGTCATGGGTGTGTAATTGTAATGAAATGACAAGATTGAGGGCAAGTCGAAAGTGTTTAATGTGGATTATTAATCGACGTACAAGTCATTTGAGTTTATTAGTGATAAGTTGAGTGAGGAGTGAAATGTGTGGGTAATTTCGTAACTTTGTTGGATTGAGCATTGGGGATCTTCGTTTGTCAGTTGGGCTCGACTGGAGGTCAGTGGCAAACGCATTCCGCTGGATCATAGAGGTGAGTACATTGATTATTTACTGACTGTGTTTGGTGTTGTTGTATACACCAACATTAGATTATTTCATATTGTTATTCGTTCGACATCTACGCAGTTCACTTGAAAGACTAATTCTTCATGTTCTGAAAACTAAGAATTCCCAGAATATCATAAGACCCTTTGAACCTTTTCCAGAACATCATAATCCCTTAGACCTTTCTATGTTAATCCATTGCCCAAATATGGTCATACTTGCCAATTTCCGGAATTTCCCTCTCCATTTTTCCAAACCACCCTCAGGTAGATAAAAGGAAGGGCAATTGTAATTTTAAGTTAGTTCGCATATTGTGAGCAAACAAGAAGCATTGAATCTATCTCATATACTCAGTTATAAAATAATATTAGAGTTAGTTCAAGTTTTGGAAATTCGAGGATTCATTTTTTCCGATAAAATATCGATTGGATTGAAGGTATATTATAATTTCAAAGTATATATTTATTCTGCGCGAATCCAAAACAGCGTTAACCATATAATAAACAAACTCACCTGTGGCTCCAAGTTTATCACACCATTTTATTTTTCTTCAATGATTCAATGTCACAGTCGTTATCATATCCTCGAGGATTGTTGGAAAGAAAAATAAGCACTTTTGAATATTATTAGGCTATCGGAATTTTAATGGGATTTGAAAATTCGTGGCTATGCTGATAGAATGATGAAATAGCTAGATATTAGATTTTTCAACTATACCGCCGATATCTTTGAAATAAACAAGCTTAGAAGTATATTTATCAGAAGATATTTTCTGTGAATAATTAAATTTTTTAAATTGCTTATTTAATCTGTTCTACCACTCCAATACGTAATCGACATTACGTGTGACGAGGGGCTGACCTATCACAGACAATTGTAGAATCATCATAATTATCATCAATTCGAATATTCTTATGAATCTAAATTAACAAATTATGTAAAAGTCCATTCTCAAGAAGAAAGTTGCATGTTTAATTAAAATAAAGAGAGAAGTTTTTTTTATGTTTGCATGGCTCACCATTCAAGCAAGAAGCCATCAACATAAATATGCCAATCATAATAATCATCTACTATCCTCCTGTTACCCTCAACCATCCTCAAATATTCCCTTTAAACGCTGAAGATACCGCAAACTCGGAATTACACTGACTGAACTACGCCGAGAGATAAGGAGAGTCGTTGCTATTACCCGTGGTATCTAATACTTAAAGAAAAATCTTTCAAATATCTAATAAACTCGGTTATCTGGATGTATCAAGTGCTAGGCAATTCCCTTCTCAATTGACAAAGTAAATTGCATGAATCAACTCAATTACCCGAATTAAGTCGGTTCGACGCGCTTTTGTTAGGTATGCGGAAACCCAACATGTTTTATCAATTGCATCATCAAGTGACAATAATTAGATCTGGAATTGCATAAGACGGTTCGATTGAAACGACTAATCATTTTTCATCAATGAAGCATAAAACGGAAATTGATGATTTCGTTTATTTATTTCAAAGAATCTTCGAGAGAAGTGATAACAATTTATAAGTCCGTAAATATTACGTAGATTATTTTGATGATGCATGTATCTTTGAAACTAGGTTGAGAGGAAAATGTCAAAGAACTTTCTTTGTAGGTCATAATATTTGAAGCAAGAACATGCCTGACAATTCCTCTCAAACGTATCATTTCAGAGACATATTGTTCCAATCGATACATGATTAATCAAATTTCTGATAAAATCTGAAAACGGGATATTTCAATCACAACAAAGTGTACAGAATCTTTCGAATTTCGCACTGATAAATATTCCATAATTTTCCGCGCCATTCGAATTTCTTATCATTTTCACCAATGGTGCGATCTTCGTAATACTGACCGTGAAAGTATATACGCTACGAAAAAGAGATGGTTATAAATACAAATGGAACTGTTCAAAGGTCTTCTTCACATTTACGCGCTTGCGCGATGGCTTTATCGTGTTTCTATATCCCAGAAGTGCTAGAAAAAGGAAATAAAGGAGAAGCTAGCGACGCTGATTACACGAGGCACATTGTGCTGTTTCTGTTCTATCGATCGCGTGCTCATACATTTTCCTCGACGTTGTGTATTTTTTTTTCTTATTTTCAGTAGGAAGTAAAAGCGCGCGCTTCCCCTCGATCACGATCAATCTTTCTGGTGCAAATCATGACGGGGAAGTTGAACAGTTTGGTGAGAGTGAAACAAACAAATTTATTCTTTTCTTTGTAATTTCATCGACATGTCTACTCTGCATATTCATGAATTACAAGTTCTCTGGAGTTATTCTAACAGTTATTTTTAGGTTATGTACCCGCGTGGTCCTATCGACCATGCGCAAGCGCAATACTAATCCCTCTTTCTCTTTGATATCTCCATGCGGATATTAGGCTGCTGTATTTTTTTTATAAAAAAACATAATAACAATTAGAATTTTATTGTAGCACGAAGTATCTTCTCGTCTCCAAGAATTTGAATCCCAATAATAACACCTGTTCACAACTCGCTTGATCTCCCTCCAATCATTATTCCACTCATCATCAAAGTAATAGTATCAAAGAATCTCGTTCCAATTATTCATCTATTCTGTTGAAGATTTCTGAACCCGAAGAAATATCAAAAGTTCAAACCCCTACGATGTTTACAAGACAAGGTAGTACTCAGTGGAGACAGTGGCTGGCGTCTATCTCTGGTTAGTTTCTCATTTAAAATAACAAAGTAGTTGTTCACAATGGCTATCACTTTAAACCATCGAAATCATTTACCTACTTTCAGCGACATTATCAATGGTAGCAGTCGGTACAGTATATGGCTGGACGACGACGATGCTGCAGCGTTTGGAGAAGAACAAAGACGTTCCTGTACAGATAAACCGTGATGAGGGCTCATGGATCGTATCAATAACAGTGATAACGTCTATGGCAGGATCATTCTTAGGGGCATGCCAAGCTGATTTTTTTGGGCGTAAGAAATGTCTTCTAAGTTCCAGCATCTTCTTCATCACTGGCTGGCTGATAGTCATTTTTGCAGACACAGTTGTCTGGTTATACATCTCTCGAGTCGTCTCAGGAATTGGAATTGGAATGGCCTATACGACTAATCCGATGTATGTGTCCGAAGTTGCGGATACCAGCATACGAGGAGCATTAGGCACGCTAATTGCCGTCAATGTCTTCACAGGTTCTCTAATCGCTTGCAGTCTGGGACCATTTGTCTCGTACAATACACTTGGCATTGTTCTCTTATCTATCGCCATCATCTTCGTAGTATCCTTCGTCTTCTTCCCAGAGAGCCCATACTACCTCGCCATGAAGGATCGAGAATTTGATGCCATTCAAGCGATCATGTACTTCAAAGGATGCAGCAGCACTGAAGCTAGACAGGAATTGAATGTCATCATCAAGAACATTGATGAGAATCGAGTAAACTCGGAAGGCTGGAGCAAGAAGATCAACAGATTGTTGTCGTATAACAATCGAAAAGCGTTTGCTATGGTTTTGGGACTGATTGCTACACAACAGCTTAGTGGAAACTTTGCGACTATGCAGAACCTATCGGACTTGTTTAAAGATGCAGGTATCGGAATGAATGCGGATTATGCAACTATCATTGTTTTCGCTGTTGGACTCATCTCGGGAACGGTTGCCACGATGACTGTTGAAAAGGCTGGGAGGAGACCTCTATTGATTCTATCTGCCTTATTTTGTGCTGTAACTCTTGGAATATTGTCAATTCATTTTCTACTCAAGTCTAAGAATATTAACTTGACTAGTGTTAATTTATTACCTGTTATCCTTGTGATACTGTTTCAAATCGCTTATCAAGTTGGAATTGGGACACTGCCTAATGCTCTGATCGGTGAATTATTTCCAACATCTGTCAAAGGTGTTGCTGGTGCTGCTATTACCATTTCAGATGGGATAATGGGATTTGTTGTTTCAAAGTTGTATCAAATTATTGGTGATGCTTTTGGAAAGCATTGTGTTTACTTCTTTTTTGCGGGATTTTGCTTTGTAGCATTTGTCTTCATTTTGTATTATATACCGGAAACCAAGAATAAGAGCTTTAGGGAGATACAGGAGGAGTTGGCCGGTACGTGGAGTAAATTCTCAGTGAATAAATGTTTGAGCAGGACTAAAGGACAGAGTGATGATCGGGTTGTGTGACGTTGTGGGGTTAGGAAACTCTTGAGATGTTTCATCTGATGGAGACTGGTCGATTCAAAAAGTGTCATTCGTCTTCCTGCGGCATGATCAAATTGATTCCCACCTAAATGATAAAAAAATGTGAATAGAGATAATTCAAACTGTTTTTTGGGTCTCAGTATAGAAGATGGACGCCAGATCGTATTTTGACTTTATTACCTAAAAAAGTGAATTTGACCAAACTTTTTAATTAAGTATCATCAAAGATTTACTTATTAACATGGTTTAAGGAAAATTCAAGGTCGTTATGTGGCAATTTGAGCCTTTTGAGTGTATGAGTGAAGGTAGCAAGAGGAATGTGCTGCGCGCGCAACATCGTTGATGTGTGGACTGGACAGGCATTAGTGGTGAAAAATTGAGAATATTGTGGTTACGTGCTCTTAATAGAAACAGGGAAAAGCCAAAAAATCAGGTATTGATTCAGTGTGTCTCGTGTCTTATATTGTACAACAGCTTTGACTACACCAAACTTCATGATTTATGTTAATTTATTTTTTGCCCAATGAAGGTGGGAGGAGGAAAGTATATTTTGAGTTGGTGTAAGTTGTAATTCTTAAAAAAACTGCCAGGAATATTAAAAATCGACTTTTGAGGTTTCGTTCGTCTTTGTGGGCCATTGGCACTAACCATGCACTGGCCCACAAACATTTTTGGGACCTCAACTCCACCACGTCCACGTCGTGGTCCTGGAAGTATGACTGAGAGTGGAGACACGCGGTAGAGTCAAAAATAACACCAAAAAAGTCGATTTAGAGTTGGGCGTCCAACATGTATACTGAGACCGTTTTTTGTAAATATAAAGCAAAACTTTTATGAACCAAAAAATCTACAAAATCTAAAGAATGAGGAATTGTCTTCAAATTTGATCCTTTCCTCTTTGTTTCCATTTATTCACCATATTCAATCAGAAAAATTCAGCTTGGATTGGACACACTAAGCGATAGAACGAATAACAGAGATATCTTCAACAGAAAAAGAGTATTTGTGAAAAATAAAAAGTAGAATAAATTTTCTGAAAAAAACATAAACATGGAACATTTCACGGGGTGATGTTGAGAGTTTGGAGTAGATGCAGAATGGCATGGGTTTTACTCGTTTCTGGGATTAAAAAGTTTTAGGGGTGACAATGTAGGGCGTCGAAACGAGACTATCGACGAATTTAATGGACGAGAAAGTTGAAAAACCGGGAAAAAATACCGCGAAAGAGTTGAAGGAAGAGAGAGAGAAAATGAAAAAGATAAAAGCAGTAGTAAAAAACCAGTGGCAATCAGAGAAAGACATTCGATCAAACGAATAAGTTTATAAAATTTCAAGATTAATTGAAAAATTTCTACTCCCACAATTTTTGAAAAACCTTATTGACCTCAATCTATTGACTTTTCCAAAATTTCTAAATATACTTGTTTAGTTTGTTTATCACGTTCCATTTCCCCATAAAACCCTCGTATTTTTTCAGCTAACTCTTCATAAAAAACACATTAATGTAAATAAACGTTTCGCTGACGATACAATGAACAATTCTGCTCTGAGGATTGTACAAAAAAAAAAAAAGAAATAAAAATAATGGTGAAAAAATAGAGCAGTTATAGCTGCACCCGAAAGCGTCATCGGTTTAACTCCGATATCGACTTTTGATTGTTGGAAAAGGGACAAAAGTTTTAGGAGTCTGGTGGGATGTGTTGGGCCACTAAACAACTCGAGAGGTCGATGGGTGCTAAGCGAATCAGAGGTAAAACAGGTGAAAAAAAAATATCTACCATACAAAATAACGTGTGAGTGAGAGAGGAGAACTGAAAGAAAAAAGGTATTAATCGAAGAGGAAAATAAAGACAGAGGTGGTATAGGAGTGAGTGGGTAAATGGTGGAGTTGAGAATAGAAAAACCGTTCGTTCGTTAACAGAATGAAGGGGGTGGAAGGGGAAAAAAAATTGATGAAAAAAGGAAGATGGAATACTCGAGGTGAATCAGCCTCGTTCGTTACGAGAGGGAAGAGGTTGTACGTGAGGGGTATGGGGTTAGATTGGAGTTTTCATCTGTAGTACTGGAGAGGGATGTTATATACTGTGAAGTCCGCACAATCGAGAACAAAAGCCTTCAGGGGTTACGTCGCTTGCCTGTCGACGTTGAACGGAGCACCGGAAGGAAAAGCGAATCGAAAAGGGGAGAGAAAAAAAAAGTGGTTTTTCCAATAAACAAAAGCACTCTTGTTTTCAAGGGCTCTTGGAGACTTTGAGGGGACTGGATACACATGGTTACGCATTTCCGGTGTTAAATGCTTCAAGTATTACACAATGTAATTCATTGTTTCTTTACTTTTCTATTCTACGATCTCCGACAAATAATTGAGTTTGCAATGTCATTAACTATTGAATTATCTCGTTATTTATTGATTTCAGGGGAAAATATCATGAGACCTTTTTTATTGGAAATTTTGTGTTCTACAAAAAAGGTCTTGTGATATTTTTTTGTAGAATCACTCATTCTCGAGATATTTGTAAATTTATCGATGGAAAATTGGATTTGGATGTGAAATAATGATTGAAATGAATCATCATTTGTATTATATACAATTCTACAGTGACTTGACACAAGGATAAAGTGAGACATTCAGTTACAGTACTTATACTGTCTCTTGGAGATACCTAGAAGGATTTGAAATCCAGTTTGCCTCGGTGCGCGTACAATTCGTGTCAGCAGTATTCTAGAGGTAGCTGAGAAATTTTGAGATGCTTGGGCTGTTGTATACAACAGTGGCACTACATTGTACTGTGCGTATAGCTGGTTAAACGGTGTATCATGGAATATCTACTGGGTTGCCTTTGTACTAGGTGCAGAGGTATTACACATTGTGAACAATACATGCTGCATTCCAATCATTGTTTGCCATGTTACTGAGATAGATATTCTAATATTAGATCATAAAAACATATTTTTTTAGAGTATAATACCTAAACATCAAATTATCTCGATAATGAGTAATTTTACAAGAAAAACATAGAGAACCTTTTTTGTAGCCCAGAAAATTTTCCACAAAAATGGTCTTTTGATATTTTCCTCTAGAATCACTCATTATCGAGATAATTTAATATTTATCGTGATGTGAAGATTCCACTTGTTGAATCATTGATATTCATGAAATTCTTTAAAGCATTTAAATCATGAATAAACACATTTAATGTTTAAATAATCTTTCCTGAAGAGTTGAGGTATCAATAAAAGAGCCTGACTCTCTTGCTCAATTAGTCCTTAGGAAAGTAGAGTTTTACCAAGTATTCACTCTCTCAGTCTTATCACAATTGGAGACACAATTATTCTCACTAATTAAAAAACAATTACCGATTGATTGAGATACTCCAGCAGGTGAAATAGAATTTCAAGTGAATTCCAGGAAATTCGAGGGTTTCTCAGTCAAAGGAGTTGTCCCCTGGTTGGTCTCGTTATTGAAACGATGAATAATTCAAGTTGTGTGGTGAGATCTCTGTACCACGGGCTTACGTCAACGTAGTAATTTAGCTTGCTGAAACATGTCTGATTATTGACTAGCCAATAATGCAAATTCAACATTTTCAATCAGGAATATGCAACCCAGATTAATTGAAATATAAACAAAATAGAAATTTTTCAATTTTTTTTTTTTTTGTTATTTTTTGAAATAAAAAAATATGTATCAAATATTGATCAAAATTATTTTATCATTTTATTGAATAAATTATTACATAAAATCACTGAATGATGGAATTGATTAAAATGCATGTAAAGAGGGAAATAATAAAATTTCTAGTTTGAGATTGACTACAGAGTGAATCTTGTTAAAACTATCGTTTCTTTTAAAATCTCTTCAGGGCATTTTTTACATTATACCGTTTCACATGTATTTTATACGTGGTACGTGTGAGGTGCAACGAGGCCATGAAAAATAAAAATGCAATCCCCTGGGGAATGAGCATCTAAACTAGGAGAAGTGGAATGGAACAGTAAAACACTGGTGAAATTATGTAGAACGGAGTGAGTATTTTATGTATGAAAAAAAAGTGTATTAAAAAAAAAAAAAATTTAATTATTTTTAAAATAATTTTAATTCATTCGTAAAGTGTTGAAAAACTGGATAAATTTAAACTTCAGTTATTCCTTATTTTGCGAATATTTTCGGAGTGAATGAGTTTTTCAAAATTTAGGAAGTGACCTTTTTTGTAGGAAATTTTATCACCTACAAAAATGATCTTTTGACTTTTTTTCATAAACCCAGTGATTTCAGAGATATTCATGAAATAATGAATGAAATTTTTTTGTTTCTCATGCGATCAATTTAATCAAACATTTTCTCATTCTTCAATCAAATTAATATTAATAGTATTTCTGATTGAATGTATTTCGCGTGGAATACAGAGTGAATCATAATACATAGAGCATCTCGTAATCCATTGTATTCACACACGGCTCGTGTATTTGCTTGGTCTGTGATGCGGTTTAAGTTTGGCCATTCAACTAACCCACAGCCTATAGATAGTAAGCAAACTGTAACGCATAAATTATTCACTGGTGTGAGTGCACAATTGTATTTCGATTCTTGGAGATGTATAAGTTTATTCATGAATTTCTTATCAATATTTTTACTTGTAAATCATATGAAAAATAAATTAAAAATAATTTATGCAATTAAAAAAAATTTTTAATCGTCTCCAAGAAAATTTTAGCCAATATTTTCCTAATTTTTTTCTTCTCTTTTTGATAAATCAATCAGTGACGTTCAGCATTCTATTTTTTACCCACTATTTACTGGATTGGGAATTATTCTATCAATATCTTCGGGTGGAAAGGTTAAAAGTGGGGGGGGGGGGGGAGGGGTACAGATGTGGTAAATATAAATATCCGATACTTTTGTTGATTATAGAATAAAATATCACGAGATCTTTATTTTTAAAAAGAGAAAATTCATAAAAAAAAAGTCTTTTCATTTTTTAACTAAAAAATATATATTTTTTTGAAATCACGAGGTAAAATTGATTGCTAATTACTGTTTTAATCCAATAATTTTATGAAAAAAAACTTTTCATCATAAAAATTCATTTTTCCACCGGAATAAATATCAATATTCTCCTCATTATTATTCATTCAATTTTTTATTCGGTTGTATACCAGTGATGTGGTTAATTCAGTGCTGGGATGTATTTCCCCCCCCCCCCCCTCAACTATTCATATATTCAATCCACAGTTGGAGCATGCGGGCCAATAAATGAGAGGGAGTGTTGATTTTCAAATGCATTCATTCGCTGGTCCATTGAGCCTAGATCCAGCCCCTAACATATATTTCATATATCGAGGCGTATATACACCGGAAATTTATTCCTCATAGGCCGCGGGTGTCGCATGCAAGTGCAAAAAAAAAAAATTTTCCCGTCAGACACATGTGAATATAAAAATATGACGAGAAATAATGAAAAAAAGTGAAAATTTCTGTTTTTTTATTTTTTTTTTATTCCTGTTCTGGAATTATGGAGTGACTATCGGGTATAAAATGTTGCTGGTGAGTGAGAATTATTTATTAACAATTTTGATAATTCAGGAAGTCTGTGAATATAAATAAAAAGTGTAAAATGTGAGAAAAACGCGTCGATTTTATGTTTGACTTGTGAAAATCATCTCTGAATAACACATTCTCCAGACTAGTCACTTCATCCCTGAGTTATGAATCGGAATTTATCGCTCGACACTTTTCGGCTCACCTCTTCCTATGTACGAATAAAGATTGCTTGAGAGAGTCTCATGTTATGCTCGACTGAATTATTTTTGAATTTATTCTTGTGAATTATTTCTCTGAAAATTCATACGATATTTTTTGCGAATATCTTGGGAATCATTGGGTTTAGAGAAAAATGTCAAGATACATTTTTTCTCCAGAATTTAATTTTCTGTAAAAAAGGTCTCTTGACATTTTTTCCTAAACCCACTAATTAACAAGATACCAAGACTTTTGTTATTCAAGAATTGATTGAAAATTTTTAATTCATCAATTTTCAATTTGAATAATCGATTAATTTGATTAAAATACAAAACTTTTTAAATTGTTAAATTTTCTTCGATACTAAACTTCTGATTGGGGTTATTTATCCGAAGAAAAGAGATATTTAAGAGTTAAAGTTAGCCGATAAAACCTCTTCAAGTGCATTATTATGGATTCCATACAACCGCAGATAATTTACTTTTTTTCCTCTCTGTGGGATGGAACAAAACAATATCCCAAACAATATTGTCGAATAAAGTTGGCTAAAAGTTTGGCTAGATTCCTTTGGTACTTTATCCCGTCATTGGTACGAGTATTGAATGAAAAAGAGCATTCTCCTTGCTCGTGAACAATACCAGGGGGATAGGTTGGTGAACTAGTGGGTTTATTCCCCAAGAATATAAAACACCAAGAAATGGGTATATGAAATATTCATATGACACTATTTCGATACATTGAGTGAGTGCAATTTTCACCGTGAGCTCAAACCATTTTCACGAATGGATAAATTTATTTTTCTGATAGAGATATATATTTTATGTTGTGGTGATTTTTATATACGAATTGGTAAAAAAATGTTGTTTCTTTATGATTTATTTTTTATAGAATTGAAACGAAGAAAATTAGACAACGATAATCGGTCATGGATTTACCCACCGTCAGTGGATGAAAACTAATTTTGTTTTCACATCTTCATCTCCACTCTGACACTCCCGGTCTCGTTAAGATGTCAGTCGGTGCTTTTACTCTTCTGTTATAACGATCCCTATACCCTGCAGACCTTCACTGATATTATGCAAAGTTTTTTTCTTTTTCCACCGTTGAGGAAATGAAAAGCGCGTCGAGAAAGAGTTGAATGAGGAGTTTGCACTGCATGTGGTGACGGTAAACGTAATTTGCGTGATGTATGAACTCGGTAATGTGAAGGTAGAAATGAGGAGAATTTGTTGGAGCTTAAAATATGCCCGTTCTGCAACATTTGAATGAAAATAAATAAAAGTCAAATGTTAATTGATGAGTCAACTTCATTTCGATATCAGTTTTCGATGAATATCTTGAGATTGAAGAGAGATAGCGAAATTTTTGAAATGACATTTTTTGTAGAGAAAATTATGGGCTACAAAAAAGGTCCTTATGATAATTCATATATCTCTCTTAGATTCTGAGATATTCACTGAAAACAAAAAAATTTAATTTTTCAATCAGTTTTTAAAGATTATTATCTTCGAAATAAAAGAGGATGGCGTAATTTTCGTGAAGACCTTTTTTGTAGAGAATATGAAAAGCTACAAAAAAGGTCCTTATGAAAATTTCTCTATTAGCACCAGATTCGATGATAATTATAAAAAACCTAAAACTAAGAAGTGAAAATAAAATTCCAAGATATTTAAATCGTGTGACCTCATGTATTTTTCAATGGAAATTGGTAGGATGTTGACATTGCCCCTGGGAATGAAAAGGGTCGGCTCCCCTGGGCATAACCTTCTCTATTTTCTCTCTATTCTGCATCCTAAAATTTATAGAAGGTACGATGAATCTGACAATTCAATCTCGGAAATTAATGCACAGGTCCAAACAAAAATGAGAAAATGTTTGATTATTTCTCCTCCTCGAATTAATGAGTTTACGGTAAAAAATAAAGAGACCTTTTTTGTAGAGAATTTTCTCACCTCCAAGAAAGATCTCTTGACATTTTCCTCTGGAGTCACTCATTTCCAAGATAATTCCATATTAATGATAACCAATAATCAATCGTAGTTTAATTCCACAACTGAATCAAACAAATCTCAAATATCAACTATCAATCAACCCCAAAACACCAATTCCCGGTTTAATTAATCAACTTTACTTACTCATTTCCATATGAATGACGTCATCCAGTTTGTTGGATTTGTATAATTAAAGTTGTTTGACCAAAATCATTTAAAATTCACAGGAGAGTGGATCTCCACGGGGAATATTCTCCTCAAACACTATAAAATATGCATTACCATTTCCAAAATTAGTGAAGAATCCTTTGAAAATATCGGATATATCTCAACGAGACAGCAAGAAGAGCCATAAAGAAAAGAAATATGGAAGAATGCCAGGAAAAAGTTGAAAGAATAAAGAGAATAAATAGGATAAAGACCAACTTTGCTTCTTTTCCTTACCTCAATATCCATACCCTGGCAATCCTGTGGGAGAATTCGGTGATGAGAGTGACAGCTTCCTTCCACATTCATCGAAGCAGCCTGTCACCTTTATAAAAACTAAAAATAAGGTTACAAAGTTGTCTGGTGTACCAGTATAGTGAATTCACTTCTCTCTGTGCTTGTTTAGTCTTTATGTCAACATAAATTTTTGAATCCCTGAAGAATACAAATGGAGAAGTGAATTGTTAAAAAAACTAAAAAATTGGATAAAGTTTATCTCGTGAGACTGTGTACTTTCCATCTTGCGGTATCAAAGAAATTGGACGTTTAGTACGGTGGATAAAATGTACTTTGGACAAAGTGTTTTTTGGACGAATAATACCTTTAGATGATGTCATTTTGGACGAAAAGTTTTTGGACCAAACGTACCAGTTCCGAGTACAGTCGTTGGAAACTTTATTTCCACTGTTTATTTATCAGTATTTGCTTTATTTATAGAGTGAAGTAATGGGTTATATTATTTATTTTGTGGATAAAAATTGCTTAAATTGTTTCATGAGATTATTTAAAAATTTAGTTATTTAAATAATTGTATTTATTTATATATTTTAATGAATAAATAAATAATGATAAAAATTGCTTTCAGGTACTTCATTAAGTTATCATCCCCCCCCTCCACCCCTTGGATCATCCATTGTTTATGTACTTTCCAGGATGCATTAAACACTGAGAGTTGGATCCTATTGGTTGGACTCGTTCCTGTTGACTGTCGGAGTATATTGCATGTTAAAACAGATATAACCCAAAAGCTTCCCCCATTCAGTAATGATGGACTTCCTGTCTAGACTGGAAAAGGCGAAATCAGGGGGGGGGCAAATGCATTTAAATCCCTCGAGTTCAAATTAAATCATAAGTAAAAATGTTGGAAGACAAATTTAATTATAATTCAATTTTTTTCATCAAAAAAAGAGAATATTATTCATAAAATCTCAGCCCTCTTGCCAATAATTGTTTACAAAAAAAAATCTCTTATTGTTTATAAAAAAGAAAATTGTCTGAATTTTTAATTATTTACATTCATTAAATATTTTTTAATGATAAATTTAATCATATTAATTATGATTACGTCAACCGATTTAATATGCAGTGACACAATCCACCCCCCCCCCCTTCCCCTAAAACACGCAGGGTGTTCGGAAAGCTGACAGCTAGGCAAAAAAAATGGCCCTAGAAGAAGGGAAAGAGGGAGAGAGAAAAAAAAGGGGTGGATTGCACACGCCACAGCATTGTATTATATCTCGAGTAAAGCGACTCGGTCGATTTTTCATTCTACTACGCTCCTAGTGCGTGGATACAACACTTGTGTAGCATTTTATCCTGGAGCCCGATTTTTCACCACTTTTGTTTTTTTTTGGTATTTTTTCTGCACACGTAGGTTTATTTATCGGGACGAAGTATAGTTATTTAGCTGGGTCGATTTATTGTGTATGTGAATGAGAGTGAAAGGGTATTATTGTTAATTTAGTATGGAGAATGAGATTTTGGGGATTTAATTTGAAATAACTGGGATTGATCAATCGGTTTTTTATCATTATCTCAGAATCTACAGGAGATGGCGAAATTTTTAATAAAACCTTTTTTATAGCTCTTTAATTTATTTACAAAAAAGGTTATTATGAATGTTTTTCCATCTCCATTGGATTCCAAGATATTTATGAAAAACCAAAGAGAGTAGAATTTTAGATAGATGTTTTTGTCTCTGAGAGTTTCCTGAATTATCTAGGAATCTAGAGCAGATAGGGAAATTTTCATGAGAACCTTTCTTGTAGCTCTTTGATTTCTCTATAAAAAAGGTCCTTATAAAAATTACTCTATACCTCTTGGATTCAAAGATAATGGATAATGAAGACCTTGTATTGTCGATAAAATTATCTCTTTCAACTAAATTTCTTTATCCATAAGCAAAATTACACTATTCAGCATGTAGATATTTCTCAGCTTACACTGGAAATGTTTCCTAATTAAGATTAACGACTTGTCTAAGAAAACTTGTCCAACTTTTCGGTAATTAACAGGGTCTACGAGAGGGCATGAACCGACAGTTACGTTGAAAATACACCAGTGTGTGAGAGGAGCGTGCTCCTGAGTGCCTCCAGGCTGGTGTACCCTCTCTATCCTTCACCCCCTTATTCTCACCACCTATTACCAAAACTTATTCGTCCTTGTGTTCGGCCGTTTGGAATAGTTGTCGGTAGAGTTTGAAAACCAATCGAAAATTTTCAATTAATTCTTAAAAAATTAATTTCTAATAATTCATAAACAATCATAATAAAATTTGAATGAAAGACATCGTCCACAGCTCAAATTCATCCCCTCAAACTTCCAAAGAAACCGGGGAATCCCATAACTATAATGTGAAATATGAGTTGGAATAAGTGGAGGAAAATCATCTCCCAAATAATGACAAATCGTAAATAAGAATGACCCCAAATCCAAGGGATTTGGTTGTAACATTGGACCTGGGTATCAAATTCCCGCCATTTGTAATTTTGTAGTGAAACCCATTGAGTAAACATATACAGTTGACCCAGAAATATCACGTGGGCGAGGAAATCCTGTGATAAAATCTAAACGAGAAAGGGAAAACTATGGAATCTCTTGTTTGTGGAGGGGATTTTTGTTATTTGGATCTATCACTTGCCTTGAATTTTTGCTGTGAAATTGACAAAATTGGGTGAAGCTTCTTTCGGTTGTTTCGGATAAACCGAGAGAGAATATGAACCAATCGGCGTTCACGTACCTTTGTGATGAGTAACAGACTCGAAGCAGACATCACATTGTGTTTCATTGTTTGGCTAACAGCCAAAGTGAGTGGACCTAGTGAATTACCAGCAATATATTGTAAAAATAAAATGTGGTCGAGTGTTTTGCCAAGGGAAAGAATCCCCGAGGGTAGGTTTCAAATATAATTAATATTAATATTAATTTAATGCTAGGTAGTTTTCGAATTTTTTTAATAATTAATGGATTTTTTTAAAACAAAATTTTGATTTTCAGCAAACTCCACTTACTTCCAGCGGCAGCTCATCCTGAGAATGGAGGAGATAGCGGCCGCACAGAAGAGATGGTGCAAGTGGATTACGGGGGAAATCAAAGCCAATGAGTGTGTTGCAAAGTTGGTGCTCTGTGACAGGGATGGTGGACGCATGGAATTCATGACGTACCCCAAAAGCCGATGTACGAAAGAAGCTGCCAAGGCAATGGCGGCTGAAGAAGCCATCAGTACAATGAGGCTGCAACAAGGCTACAAATACTCCCCGAAAAGCCTGCAAAACCTATGCCAGGCTATCATAGCGGGGAGATTTGATGGGTTTCGTCAGGAGGATCACTTGTTAAACAATTTGCCATACTGTGTGCGTCCAGGGGTTTATGGACAGGTAATATTATTATTTACAACATTTTATTATCATACATTCCTTTATCTTAGTGATTGTATATTCATATAATATTTATATAATTTGCATTTTTCTGTCCAGGTCTATAAAGACGGGTATTTCATACCAGAGCTGCTCCATGAGCTGGAAATTGATGAAGAAATTAAGAAACACATGCCCAAGAGTCACAACAAGCTTGTGAAGTTAATAAAGCAGTCACGGTAATCAAAATTATGTTGATTTAAAATTATGCAGAATTATCATTATCTTTTTCATCATTTGATACGAACTATCCAGAGGACATGGTTTTTTTTTTTCAATCAATTCAACAATTTTTTTGACTCACCAAAAAAAAAAAAATTCTTGAACCAGGCATATTATATGCTTGATTTGGGCATAAATAATATTCTCAAATCAGGAATATTATATGCCTGAATTGGGAATATTATTCCCGATTTGAGAATATTAGCCTCAAATCAGGAATATCTATATGCCGGAATCGAGCATATTTTATTCTCAATTCGGGAATAATATTCTCAATTCAGGCATGTAATATACCTGATTTAAGAATATGGTAAATATGAGTAAAGACTCCACCACCCACATTTTTGTTATTAAAGTTTACGGCACATTTCAGGTGGTGGAGTAAAGACTCATATTTACCAAGAATATTATTCTTGATTTGGGAATATTATTCCCGAATTGAGAATAAAAAAAGCCCGATTCCGGCATATAAATATTCTCGATTCGGGAATATTATATGCCTGAATTGAGAATATTATTCTTGAATTGAGAATAATATTCCCGAATTGAGAATAAAATATGCTCGATTCTGGCATATAGATATTTCTGATTTGAGAATAATATTCTCAAATCGGGAATAATATTCCCAATTCAGGCATATAATATTCCTGATTTAAGAATATTATTTATGCCTAAATCAAGCATATAATTTGTCTGATTCAAGAATTTTTTTTTTCGATGCTACAATTTCATTATTTTCATTTCATTTTCATTCATTCATTCATTTTTTTCATTCATTTTTCAATTTCATTTTTTTTTGGATTATTCAAATCCAAAAATTCTATGAAAGTTTAACCATAGCCAGCATATATCTCATAAAGTTTGATCGAGAAGCATTCCATATGAAGATGTTGGTGCGTTAATAAAAAACTGCCCAATATACTGGAATGGCCATGCGATGATTCGGTCATTCTTTAAAGTTAGGCGCCCGAGCTCTCCGGAGTATCTTGGCGAAATCAAACGTGCGGGGAGTCCACACACCCAACTCCTTCGGGTACATGGCAGTATTGATAAACCGAGAGGATTTAAAAAAAAAATGATGGTTTAGTGTTCATCTCCATTCCCTGCTTCATTCTGGATTTAGAAGTGTGATCCAAGATCATTTCTGTTGGAAGCATATGATGAATTTGGGTCTTAAATTTTTTTTTCATGAGATAGACATGTTTCTACCGCTGACGTTCATTCTCCCCGAGTTGGCACGTGTGTGCTTGGAAACTTGATTGAATTAGAAACAGTGCGAGGACTGCGAGTAGATTAGACCATTGCTCAGTCCACTCTAGTGTATTTGAACTTTGTGGGATTTGGAGGGGGAGAGGAAGTTGACCAGTGCCGTCTGTTTGGGATATGTATGGTCACGCGTACTGAAGCACATACTGACTAACTGCTGTTGGCTGCCCACTTGACTACATTCAATGGAATCATTAATACTCGATGTAGCACATCCATCTGGATTGTAATCCCCTTTGTAATGAAACAATTGATGTACATCCAACGATTGAATTAAACAACATGATTTGAATGATTTAATCATTTTTAATGATTTAGTTAGTGAAGTGGTGAAATCGAGGGTGAAATTGAATATGGGAGTATTTAATTAATGAGTGATTTTATGAGAAAGTGTCAAGAGACATTTTTTGTAGAGAATTTTTTTGTATACAAAAAAGGTATCTTGACATTTTCTTGAAAAATCACTGGTTTTAGAGGTAAATGAAGAATTGTGGAAAATTAATGGATTTTTAGAATTTCAAATTTTTGATTTTAATTCAAATTCACATCTCATTAACCTAAATGAAGTATTAAACTGAATTTGTTCAATATACCAGTTTATATACATAGTAATTGATGATCCCAAGAGTACCAGGGTCAAGGGTACTAATAGTAGATTCATTATCAGGGGAGATCCTCAGGCGATACAACTTCTCTCGAATTTGAGAATTAATGGAGATCCTCAGGGGACAACAACTGCCATCAGCCAACTCGTTCTATGCAAAATCAGTGGAGCTTGATTTTCCCAGAATCCAGTGATAAACTTCAGCTCTATGTGTCCAGCCATAATTTCTCGTGTACCTCTATCAATCTCGGAGCCCTGAAAAATCTCTTTTGGGTGAGAATTTATGGGTGAGCTTTAGGTGTCATATGGTGATTGAGAAATTGGAGTGGATATTTTTTTTTTGTCAATTTTCACTTCCGGTGTGATCAATCAATTTTCTTCAATTGAAGCAGAGAAAATGAAAAATCGAAAATTCAATTTTTCCTGAATATCTCTGAATCCGTAAGAGATAGCGAAATTTCTCTAAGGACCTTTTTTGTAGAGCAAAATCCGAGCTATAAAAAAGGTCTCAATGAAAAAATTTCTATCTCCTTTAGATTCAAAGATATTCAACAAAAACTGAACACTAAGAAATCAAATTATCTCTTTTTTATAAATTAATGGCTGAATTGATCAGAATAATACATTAAACCATGAGTTCAAGTTTATTCCAACCGCAAGAACCCCATGAACCTGAGCAATTATCTCCCGCAGCTCCACAAACGCCAACGGCGGTGGTTCTAGCCAAAGGACCTTAATCCTGAAAACGGGTCTAAGGACATCCTCAGTGATGAGCTTCTCTCCGTTTACTCCCTCCCATCAAAATTCTCATCTCTTATCACGTACCCCATGACTCCATCTCATTCAGAATCCACCACAATTTCTCTCTACATTTTAGCCGGATGTCCAAATAATTGTTTGCTCTTATCCACACTAATTAATCGTCACACCTTGGGGAGTGAGCTTTGCGACATCTATTACTCATACTCGACAATTGCTTGTATTTACAAAGAGAGAGCGATGAATTATAAAATTGAACACTAAAATTTTTCCATCTCTCACACTGAATATGAATAATTTATGAGGTCATTGAAAAAGCCAGATAATTTCTCTTTGAATTGAGAAAAAATGACCCATTTTACCCCGATATTTTTTAGACATTACAAAAATTTAATAGCGAATTGGTAATGACGCTGAAGCTAGCACACGATGCTGGCGGACGGAGGCGCACTACTTAAGGTAGGGACTGTACCGGGCGGATGTATGTTTTCCGTCGTATATATTGTAGACACATGCACCGAGGGGGTTGTAATTTTTTTAATAGGATGGGAGGGGGGTGAGAATTAATAATTTGGGGGGGAAAACGGGTCGGGAGACTTTGTTTATTTATAAGAAAATGGAAAATCGTGAATTTAAGGAAATTCGACCTTCGGAAGGAGATTGCGGGAAGGGGTATGTATTCCGGGAGTTCACCCTTTTACTGAATGAGGGGGAGGGGGTGGGAGACTAATAATCTGGGTGATAGAACGCGTCGGGAGACTTTGTTTATTTATAAGAAAATGGAAAATCGTGAATTTATGGAAATTTGACCTTCGGAAGGAGATTGCGGGAAGGGTTATGTATTCCGGGAGTCCACCCTTTTACTGAATGAGGGGGAGGGGGTGGGGGACTAATAATCTGGGGGAGAGAACGCGTCGGGAGACTTTGTTTATTTCGCCCGGTACAGTCTCGACCAAAAGTAGTGCGTCTCCGTCCGCCAGCATCGTGTGCTAGCTTCAGCGTCATAATTGGTAAAGGGTAATATTAAATCAATAATAATGGGGTAGAACGGGTCGTATTTTTTGAAATTCAAATTTTTTTCTTAATTTAAAAAATATCGTCTCCCCTGTGAATTGATAGAATCAAAATTCTTCTTCTTTCAGAAGAAAAAAAAATATAAAAATTTTCTCTCCAGTGTCTCCAGTCCGCCTGTTGAAATTTTTTTTTTCATCAAATATATGACAACTCAATTATTCTTTGTATGATTAATTAAACGATTGCGTTGTACTGGTGTAATTAATTTAATGACGGGATAACATAGGGATATATTGCGTTTTTCGTTTGATTCGGTTTCTGTTTTAAATTACAATAGGTGTAATTAATTGGTAATACTTGTGTATCGAGTAGCATTCGATGGGCCTGAAATTGATAATTTCATTGTAAATAAATAGAGAGCACTGTTGCTGCGTGAAAAGGTATTTAATCGGATTTATGGACTAATTTGATGAAAAATTACTGTAGGAAATTAATGCAAGTATTTTTGAATTTCCAATCCAGTGATTCCATATGGTACTACGGATTTCCAATTCTCCAGGAAAAAATCCAGAGGGATGATCACACATGTGACATTTGCTTGCGGTATTCTTTACTGTCTCTGGGAGCATCATCGCGACATCATCCTCCCCCCTTGGATTTGAGAGTCAAATGCCCGGAAAATCCCGTTAGAGATTTAACTCCCCCTTTTTCCCCTCCCACTCTTGCAGCTTTCACTGGAAAACCCACTAGTTTTCATTTGGACGAATACAGCGAATGCTTCGGTCTCCATTTGAATCAAAGATACTTGTGAATTTGATTCTGACGATTTACCTCAATTTCATTAAGAGAAAGCACTCTAATGTTGAATCATTCATCCAGTTCATTAGAAAGGAATAATATTGATATTCAAACATAAATCTTTTTATGTCTTCAAAAAGAATTGATGAGACAAAAAATTCAAAGATTTTTTCAAATTTCACCCTGAATCCACCGAATAAACTGTATCAAATCATCTTTCAATATCAAAATTTTTACATGAAAATTCAACCGAATCAGCTCAACATCCATTAACTATTCATTATCGACAGCCCCTCGTGAGTTACCATAATTACATAGACGCGTTTGAAGTGCTTTCCCATGTTTTTGGAAGTAACGGTGAAACCACAAAATTAGCATCAAACAACCTCACCCTCAACCCACTTGGCAAATATTTCACTGAAAGACGCCGATACAGGGGCAAACATTTCTAATAAATACAAACTTGATCGATTTCCTACATTCAACTGTCCAGGAAGCTTCTCAGAGTGCAGTAGAAACTACCACTCTTAATTATGTTTGTCCCAGGATCGACATTTTATACTGCTTCACTCTCCCCCCCCCCCCCCCCCCCCTCCTGCTCCGAGGCAAGCGCTTTTCAAAGTTGTACGAGAAACTTCAATCTTGCTTTAACTGCCATGGACCGAATCATTTCCCCTCTCCTGTTCACATTTAACTGTCTTTTATCGCTTTTCTCTGTTTCAAGTGTGCTTAAAAGACTTGAAGACTTCACCAAGCTCTCCGTCTTCAGCTCTCAATCTTACTAATTGTTTTCATTATTTACATTTCCGGAGGAAATAATAGGTCTTCTTGTGTCAGATATACTCCTTTATACTTTTTCGTTTATTGAGTCGATTTCTTGGTCGTACGTTTCGGAAAGTATTGATAGAATATTTACGAGAGTTTCAGTCTGTGGAAGGATTCAATTTATTTGACCTAGATCGATTAGTTCGTCGGACGAAACTGGAGATATTCATTCTTCTATCGAGGAGATACAGTCTGGTTAGAATTCTAGAGGACTCGATTTATTTAAAGTATGACATAAATCATCCTTTTGGTGTTTCGATTGCCTGAGCTTTGATATTGAAATGGATAATAGATTTTCAATGGTGACATAACTCATTAGCGGGTGATTCATCATATTTGTCGTGATACGAGATGATGTCTTTGTATGGTCATCAATTTCTGGACATCCTGGAGGGATTTTGAAACAGCGGGATGATTTGTTAATGTCAAACGGGGGATGGTTGGAGCATGTACGAGAGATGGGCTTCAATTTTCAAAATTCCAAATCTCATAACCAGAATCAGAATTATCCGAATATTCAATATCTGTACACAAGTGCTTCCAATATTCCATCAATACTGACTCGGAATCCAAGAGCTGAATTCAAAAGAATGGACCCAACCATTCTGGACATTCTACGATTGTAATTGAATCGAAACTATTTGTCTTCGGTACAAACTTGTCGCGAAACTCGATTTATCGTCAACCCTCTAACCACAAGGGAGCATTATTCCTACAGTATTATCCATTTTTCCATGGGGAGCTACTGGCGTTAACAGCATTTGTCTTGAAAAATTAAACACTGTGAGAAGACGTGAAATTGTCGAGAATTGTCGTTCTTTATTTCTAAACTTGGAGTTAACTGTTCTATTTTTTTTGGTAATTTCAAATTAAAAGTTGGTATTTTTATTTGAAATGAAATACTTTCTACAAGAAAAACTTTAGATTTTTTTGGAAATATCTTTAATATAAAGAATGATAAATCCTTAAAAAAAATTGTCTAAAAGAGAAATCTAATGGACACGGAATTTTAATCAATTTCTCCACTTCCATTACAGTAATGGACGCATAACAAAAGCTTCCCACTGTGTATCACAACCCAGTTTCCACTTCATTATCCACCTCCACCCCAACAATCTCTGATAATACCATAAGCGTATCAAACTATAATGTAACTCACATGTATTATCCGTCATCCTCCTAATATCGACTCGTAGCCTCAGGAATGAAAGATATAAAAGAAAATAGTGATCTTCAATGCATGCACATCTCCCAGAATCTAAATGTAGTCTCTTTGATGAAAATCCTCCCTATCTCAATTCTTCTCGTTTTTAATTCAAAGTATTCAGTACTGTGATGTTGTGGCATACAGATTGCTGATTTTGTTTTATTCAACAAAAATGTTATCTAGCCAAGGGAACATCAGGTAGATGGGAATAAATAAATTCACTTTGATGTGCAACTGAATTTGTGACGCTTTGAGCACCGTCAAAAAAAAGGCATCCATTGTTTTGTTTTTTGTTGTAACTGGAAAAATCGACTATTTATTAATTTTGAAAATATGTAAATATATTTGAAGGATTCCTCTTAAGGGACAAATTTATTCTACGGAGCTGATAAAAATTGTAGAAGTAATTTCACGAAAAAAAAGGAAATGAACTGGTGCAAGTTTTTGCATCAGAGCACCTCCTCCATAGAATTAAAAAAATTACCCCAATTTGCAAGTGATAAGCCCTGGGTTGGTAGAATTAATTATTCGTCGGGCGATGAGTTTACTTTTCTCATTGAAGGAAAAGAGAAGGGGAAATTCTCGTACGACAAGTGGAACCAATTTGATTAGCTCTTGATAATTCTGAATTCACGTTCTCGAAACCAAATATAATTCCAATTTCCAGTGGTCACCATACCTCTAAATAATGTTCAATTCTCTCTTTTTCTTTATATTTGGAATTGGAAGTTGGGGAGGGGGAGGACTGAGGGTAGAACGATCGAAGCAGTGCTCCGAGTTTTGTTGACTATAGCTGTAAATATACCTCGGGTAATGCAACCAAGTTTTGTGCCGATAATAGGGAGTCTGGAGTCAATATAAACGAGAAAACAAAAGATCACGTGTTGAGTTCATTGTTAAAATGAGAAGTATAGGGGAAGTTTATGAAGGCGAGACATAATTACCTTGTTACTTAAGGAAAATTATGATTGTTGTTGTGTTAATCTTATCTGGGAGTTTTAATGCGAGAGATTATGAAGAATATATTAGTTAGGAAGAGTTGGAGAAGAAAAGAGATTTTCTTATGGAAGATTTTACTCCAGAGTTTGATAAATGGTCAAAAGAAGAAATTCATAAGTAATCATTGAAGAAAATTTTTTATTAATAATTTTGATAAATCAGTGTTACATACGAATCAGCAATGATCATACCCCAAAGTTGGCCAATTTTCTTTCACTTACCAAACCTCAAGCAGAAGTCAATTACCCATACTGCCAGAACGTGTCCGCGGCAGTACTGAATCAGTGAATCTAACGCTTATCTCAGTTACTGCCATGTTAGGAGTTAAAAATTGCTGGAGGCTCTCAACTCCGACACGTGGTCGGCGGTCGAACGGATAGCCCATGGAACGAGCATCCGGATATCTGCGATCCCGTATACCACAGTAACTTCCAGCAGCTGTGCAACCTACTGGTTGGGCTTGTTCAACCTGATTCAACGATTTTCATCAAATTTTCAATTGCATTCAAACAGCTTTGCGTGTAATTTCTGGAATTCTTGCTTAATTAAATTCTGGGGTAATGATTCGATGGTCACTTTGATGATGAAATCCAGAAAATTCGAATGAATGATTAGTTTTGTTACAATTAGGAATGAATCTCGTTCTTCAAATCAGTCGCGAAGCGATAAAAAAAGTCAACTTCTTTTCCTTCTATAATATATATCATAATAACTCACCACATCACCTCTGAAGTCTGACACCATAGCGAACAAATACATCGGGTATCCTTCAAGTTTACCTTTCGGTATAAGCATATGCTGTGGCCATCCACATCCACAGAGGTTGAATTCTTCAAGGCTCTCACCACCAGTTGGTCTACTTTCGTCCAAGTTACGGAAAGTTCTCTCGAATGGAATTGTCACACTCGAGTCTTTCGAGTCTCTGGTTACCGTATTCTGACCAGGACGTACTATTCAACGAAAAGACGTTTTGAATCAAAACAATTGGAGTGAGATATACAACGTTTAACTTTAATAAATTCATTCATTATATTACTTACGTGTAACACGAAATTTATCGAGTTCAATCATTAGCTCCAGTTGATCGCGGACGCTCAGGGGAATATTGCGTTCGTCATGTTTGGGACCGACGAAGATTCTGACGGTTCCTGTTCAATTGAAATGCAATTTTCGATTTAAATAATGGAGATTGCAATTCCATGCCGTGAATTGCGAAATTCATGAGTAAAAAAATAAACAATAATTTACCAATCTGATTATTGTTAGTGCGATTATTAACATTGATCCTGTAAATGAATGCCGCGTGATTAAGATGAGTGAATCTCGCTAATACTGGCCCCCTCGGTGTAAAATCAAGACCTCTCGACAGATCAACATCACTTTTGTTCCAGAAGGTCATCAATGTATTAGGTGTCTGATTGGGTGAAATCACTTGAAGTCCTGTGACTTCAATTCCAGCGAATTCCAACTATAAATTGGATAACATTGTGCACTTCTTCACGTAATTATGATTATAGATTGTTTATGTGCATCATAAATTACCTGATTGGGTTGGTATCCAGGAAGAGTGCTCTTGTGTTCCATGAAGATATCATTGACGAATGCATGCCATCTGTAGAATATTGGGTCCCTCATTGCTGTTGCTGAGTCACCCATAATACCGAATGATTCCTGGATATGTAAAAAAAAAAATCATCAATAAACACAATTCATGATTTGTTATTAATTAAACTTACCAAATAGCGATGATCAGGATCATGACAATAGGAAATAGCCACGTGTCCAAGGTTATGAAGATCCCCATATAAATTGGGATTTGGTGTTAGAATGCTAGCCTCAACCATATTTCCAAGAATATCAATACCACCATTCTCAGTAAGTAGCATTCTCTGACCCTGGGCATTCATGACCGATCCCGTGTGAATGGCTTCGTAAATGCGATCCCTCCATCTTTCCAGGTCCTGGAGGTCGAATTGCACTTGGTCAACTGGTCGATTGATGTCCTGAAGCTTTGCGCCAGCTGGACGTGCTGGCCAAGTTCTGCTGGAAACTAGAGAATCTAGTTTTGGAAAGTAACCCTCGGGTATTGACTCGTGAAGATTATTTAGTCTTTTTACGCGTTGTAGATGGTTGCACAAACGTTCAGTATTGTATCTATATTTGGATTATTTCGAAGATTTATGGTTAGGGATTGTCTAACATTGACTTATACATCAAAATGAATTGATTATATTCACTGGGTCTTGTTAAATAATGATAATACGACCTCGCCATAACTTGCTGATGCATGTAGTAAAAAAGCTCCCCACGCCTATCTTTATTGACAATGCTTCTGTCACCGTCGAAGGGATAAACCAAGTGCCAGTGCCAATGATGAAGATTGATGCCGACATCCTCGCGCCAATATGCCACACGATGCTCGTCATCTAAATCTGATGCCGTGTAATCACGGGGAATTTCGATTGGGATCTGTTCAGCCCAACATGGAAAAGTAATTATGATTCATGCTCCTCCGAGGCAATTAACTTTGAAAGAAGCAAAGGTCTGGACAAGGTTGGAATATTGGTCAGAGGTGACAAGTATACACAAATTGACAAAGAGTACCATTGTAATGAGTAGCGAGTTCGTTGTTGTTTTTAATTAAGTCTTGACGCGTTTAAAAATAAATTTGTGATGCTCGTGGATGGACTTCTTTGATAGCTGGAGAGGGACAATATTACAAGTTGTAAAGGGAAAGATCACAATTTTTGATAAATATACTTACACGTGATCCAGCAGGCACAACATTAGCCTCCTCCTTGGCTCGCGAGAAAATACCACTGTCCATGTACTTATCTGGAAAGACTTCATGCAGTGATGGAATTGGAAGATTTTTGGTATCAGGTCGATGGAGAATAGCAACTGACAGAGCGTAGATGAACATATGTGGATTGAGACGATCTCGACAGTAGACGCTGCACGATAAAAAGTCATCAAACGTTCGCATACCCATGAAAATGTCAATGAGTCGGCCAGCCATCTTGCGATGAGCAGGAATGAATAGTGAGAATGGATCGCGTCTTCCGAGTTGCATTGGTAGGCTCAAATTTGGAATTGATATCTGCTTGATCGGAATTTTTGAGTCGGTTTCGTCATTGAAGCGATTCAAGACAGAAACAGCTACAGATTTATATCTATCCGCCTAGAACGGAATGAGAACGATTAGTTTTGATTATAAGGAATCATCTTCTGATGAAGTTTATTGCAAATCGAAACAATTTAAGCCAACTCACCAAATAATTCTCTGGTATATCGAAAGCTACTTTTTCTTCGCCCTTTGGAACGTAGACCGGCTCAGCTGGACGGTCAAAAAGATAAAGGATTTCTTTGTTACTTCTGGACATATTGCTCTTGACTCAAAGTCCTCCTCAATTAACACTTAACCGGTGCTTAATCAGAAAAACTGGGTGCTCAGGATCAACTTGGGCAGTTTTGCGATTTATAAAAGGAGTAGGAGCGTGGAAAATCAGAGGGTAAGAGTGAATGGAGGAGCACACTTGGAAGTGGACAAGATCGCTCTGGTACCGGTGGTTTGAGCACACTGGCATTTTATTGTTGGGCTTACAGGACGCAGCGGTTTTTTCTGGCCAAGGAGGATGGCCTGACAAGTAGCCATCAATTGCGGAAGACGTGGTTTCTTTGGTAAAGAGATTGAGATAATTATATTTTTTCAAAATTTGAGTCGTGTCAACAAGTAATAGAGAAGGAAATAGTCATAGTGATTTCTGAGATCTAATTTACAATCGCGTAAACATCCTTTTAAAACAAGAAATTCGCATCAATACTGAAGTCGCAAATTGAGGACTTGTAGCTTCAGAAACGATTTCATCAGTTCTAGTTAATTCTGAATTCACGTTGAAATTTGAAACTGAACCCCTGGAATCATGTTGAAATATCTCTCGTATTTCATACCTAGTATTTTTTATCATCGTCAACGATAATCCGCATATGCATAGAATACAATTTCTATTCTGCGGCAGAATCCCGTCATGATTCGTTACTCATGTGCTTTCCACGTTATGTTGAAAAGTAGAGCAATATATGAAAAAGGATTCCTCCAAGCAAAGTTATTCACCAAACTTACTTTTTCGACATATTTTTCGGTGAAAGAAAAAAAAAATGAGCGAAATGGAGCAAAACTTTTCTCTGTCATATGCTGCATGTGTGGACGGACGGAAACACTAAAGTTTTGGTTTAAAAAAAAAAATCATACTGCAGAATGCAGTAAATGCTTTGTTGAATTGTCTGTATGAATCGTCGCTGGAGGGATGAATGGAGGAATTCCTCTGGCACTTCCGGCTGTTCGAATAAAAACAAAAGGACAAACGCATCAATGTCCCTAGGTCCATTTCAACATTTGCCCGGTTTGGGAACAATGCAATACATTCGTGTTACATCTCTCTACAGGCAGACTATTATATGTTCTATCAACTGTCAGAATTCCTGAAATTTCTCACGAGTAAATTTTCAAATTTCAACTAGCACATTTTGGCCTGTCAGTGGCGTTGAAAAATATAATATAAATTGACGGGTAGAAATAATAGCTGACTCTGGAATTTTTTTTATATGAATTCGGGATGAGCGGATGATATTTCAATATTTCAATAAATCATCTATCAATTTTTTTTTTGTCATCAATTCTTAGTTTCACAAAAAACTCGAATTATTGAGTGAAAATAATCATGACATTTTCATAAATTCACTGAAAAAAAAAAGAGTTTTTTATTCATGAAAGGGATAAATAATACCTAATAAATACCTCAATTATTTCAACTTACTGTATTTATTGAAAGATAAATCCGACGATTACATTCACATACATTTTTTAATAAATTTAAATTTCTTATTGATATGTTACCACCCCATTATAGTTATGTACATAATCGATTTAATTCGATATATAATAATTCACTACAACTCTAAGGATAAGAAAAATACTCGGGAATCCCCCAAAATCACTAGATCCAATCTCTCGTGATTTTTTTTCACACAATTATTTACAGTAGAATCAACAATTTTTTCATTCCTTGGAAAAAAAAAAAAACTCGTTTATTTTCTCAGGCGTCTTGTTCACTTCCAATGGAATTACTCACGACATCCCAGGTGGCCTCGGCATATTTTAATTTCAGATGAATACGAGAGATAACATATCCTCGCAACCCCTGGTGTCGCAGTAGTTTCTGAGGTTAGTATTTGCGATCCATTTCCCATGACATCGTGTTGATGTGGACGTCATTATTTTCCACCTGCCAATTCCCGTGTTAACCACAGACTCTTCACCACTCCGACAGTTTGTACTATTTTCTTGACACAGGGCACATATTTGAGAACCTAGACAGATAAAAATATTATCAACAATAATATAATTTTCATTAATAAACAATTTTTTATCAATTCTCGTGTGAAATCTTTTTGAATTCAGCTGATTATCTCGAGAACTAGTAATTTTAGAAGAAAATGTCAAGAGACATTTTTTGTAGCTGACAAAATATTCTACAAAAAATGTCTTTTGACATTTTGTCCCAAATCCATTAATTAACAAGGGTGAACAATAATAATTTTTTCTACACCGGAAGTGTATTAATGATAATTTTATTATTCTATTTTATCCATTGTAATAAAATTCTCAAGTAAAAATCAATAAAAAATAATGATTTCATCAGTATTCAGTGAGTCATAAAATCTGTAATATTTTTTTTCTACCCCTTTACCCATTACAATTGTGAAAAAACTCGGGTGAAAATTTCTATTACAAATGAGCAACCATTAGACCGGAAATTACAAGGTGCAAATGAGAAGACTTGCCATTACCATTTCTTCTTAAAATGCAAATTTCATTTCATTTTTAAATTTTATTAGTTTATATAATACAAAAGGAAAAAATCATAATTAATGATAATTGTGGGTTAATGCAAGTTTATTTATATCCCAGCATCACTTAATACCGTCATTACATTTAATGAGTTAAAAAATTGCGGGGAAAATAGTCGTTAGTGTGTGCGGGTTAATTATCGAATGGGGGGGGGGGGGGGGCTCGATAAGTCTTTGAGACTGGTCATAAAGTTTCTTCAGAAAATGCGGGCTCAAAGGATTGTGCAATTAGTGAAGGGGTGGGGGGGGAGTCGAATATTTATAAAAAGAAAAAAAAGTTTTTTTGTAAAAATTCAAAAATCCCATTTTTTTATATAAAAATTTCATAATAAAATAAATAAATAAATCTTAAAAAAAATGTAATTTAAATGGGGGCAAAATGGGTTAGAATACTTGAGTGCAGTAGATGTACAAAAATTGGATAAAAGTTGCAAAAAAAAAAGAAAAAAGAATATTCTAATAGAGTTGAAAGGTTTCGATCTTTCATACAGGTGTGCAGACATGCATAAAATGTAATTGAACAGGGAGAAAACAGATAAGAGGGTGAGTTTACTGTCGCGCATAATTATTTAATGCCTCAAACACGCGAGAGAGTATGATAAGCCTAGCACTATCGTAAACATGTCCTTTTTTTCTTTATCAACATTGGCATGCTGTGTTGAATGAGAAAATCAATAGTGTAATGAGTTGTTGAAAAATCAATGATTACAACCGAATGAAACACGATAGAAAATAATGAAAAAAGACATTAGTGAGAAATATTCATTAAATTCCTGGAAAAATTTTTAGTCATAAACTGATTGTGAGTGATAATTAAATTTGATTGAAAATCGTTGGACCATCTGTTCTATCTTCATCGGCTTTTTCGATTTTTTCAGTTTTTTTTTTTTTTTTTAATTAATCCTATAATTCTTCTAATGGCTCTGGGTACAGTGCCCTCTGGAGAATATATTTTTTTTTTCCATTTTTCATAATCTCATTAGAAGGGAGCAGAGAGGGATTAGAGAGTGGGAAAATGTTTTGACGGTGGGGTTCGATTTTTTATGGGGCATAATGGGTTCATTAGTTACGATTAAGAGCGAAAAAATTGTCATTTTTGAATTTTTTTCTTTTTCCTCAATTTTACCTTTTTGTTTTTCTGCATTTATCTCGAAAATTAATGGTTTTTCGAGAAAATGACAGAGAACATTTTTTGTAGATAATGAAATTTTGAAGAAAAAATGTCTCTCAACATTTTTTTGTAAAATTAGTGATTACCGAGATAATTGAATATTTATGTGATGTTAAAAAATTAAAATTCTGGATTATTATAAACTCAAAGATTATTTAATTAATTTTGAATAGAATTGTGAATATTTTGAGATTGAGCCATTATCTCTGTGGGTGAAGAAGTGTATGAATAAACCTGAGGGATGCAGATATAAAAGTTTGTGGTGAGAATGGCGAGATAAGGAAAACTAGATTTTTTTTAGATTGCCACAGTTGAAGAGGCCTCGTTGACCTCGAGTCTCGTGTCAAGGGTCTTTCCTTTCAGCCCAATAATAATCTCTACAGAGAGGAGAAGAATCTTCAACTCAAACCTCCCCTATCCGTCTGGTCACAGCTTTTATGCGACACATTTTATGATTTAAAAAATTGATAATCCTCATCGTCTCAACTTGATAATATTAAAAGCTACATTTACCTAACGTCAATCCAGGGAAATCCCTCGTGCAGATGCGTGATGCCCAGAGAATTGTGAAAAATCGACAATTACTGGAATAACAAATCAAATTAATTAATTATCAATTGATAAAAATAAATTAGAGAGAATAAAATTGAAATCAGTTGTGGAGTGAGTGTTAATTTCACCAATATCTCGGAATCTAGAGCAGATAGCGAAATTTCATAGAGGACTTTTTTTGTAGAGAAAAATGTCATCTACAATAAAGGTCTTATTACAAATTTCGATATCTCTCTTAGATTTCGAGATATTCTTCGAAAATAAATTAAAAGTGAGGATTAAATGACTAGAAAAAATTATTTTAAGGAGTAAAAAAAGTAGATAATGATAAGGATTTGATCATAATGTTGAAAACTCGATGTAAGAAATAATAAAAGCTGAGAATGAATATTTAAATCTGATTATATTACGAGAAAACAAGAATCTTGGTATCTCAATTTCTCTTGCACACACATATAAAATTATTTATGATATACAGAGTGGTTTATTCCGTATACATAGTGTAAATATGTGACAAACTCCAGTGGTAAACTTGGAATGAAACTCTGCAGGAAATTCACAACAGTGTTGTACGAGAATCTCACGTGATCTCGTTTTCCAAAATCCACTCCAAGAATCCCTCAGGAATTATATATTACGGATTCTGAGTAATCATTTCAACTGTGAACATGTCCACAGTGCATACAGAATGATAATTTATCGAATGAGAGTTGTTTTGTATTTTTTAATATTATTTATTCATTTTTTTTTAAATAAAATGAATGAGAATTTTAATAATAAATAACAAGAAAATGTTTAATTTACCTTTGTACTGAATTAAATTCCTCACTAGTGGAGTTTATTTCGGGAAGGGTTGTCAGCAGAACTATGTCTGAAATTTTAAAATGTACAAAATTAAATGAACACTACTTCAGGTTAAATTGTACAGTGAAAGGGGTGAAGAATAATAAATGAGTTTGAAAATTTTATGAAGACCATTTCGTTGATAACTCTCAAACTAGTGGATTTAGAGGATAATGTCAAGAGACCTTTCTTCTAGAGAATTGAATTTTTTATAAAAAAGGTCTCTTGACATTCTTCTCTTAACCTCTTCCTCCCTGAGATATTTCCAAAATAATCCTAGAATTTGTAAAAAGAATTTAAAAATATTTTACAAATTCAATAAATCTTATTTTGAAAATATCTCTGAAAACAAGAGGTCAAGAGAAAAATGTCAAAATACATTTTTTGTAGAAAATTTAATTCTCTACAAAAAAGGTCTCTTACTATTTTTCTCTTATCCCCTTGTTTTCAAAGATATTTGCGGATTAACATTCAACTGAATTTTTTTATTAAAAAAAAATTGCTCAAATTGTTGAAATTTTATTGTTTATCCTTCATGATTGATTTTAAAAACCTTTGTGCGATGATTCCAAGTGTTCATGACATCCAACAAATCCTCTACACGTTCTCGATTGCTCCAACTGTGGACAATGTTTCCCCCCATTCATCTCGGGTTTCGTGACAACTCTCGTTCTTGTCTGAATTCCAACTCCACACTCGTTGTTGCAGGAAGACCAAGTGCCCCACTCGTTCACAGCACAATCTGCAACTACACAAGAATAAAAAAACCACTGTTAGTAAAGAGTTAATTGCCTCGTTCTGGGTCTGCACACGTCTCCCAGCAGATATTCGATAATGCTAGAGAAATTGTCTGGAGATATGAATTTGCGTTTGGGTGACTCCTTCAACGTTATTTCACTGGCAAAATGGTTAACTCACAAACCTCCGCTAGAGGATTACGTCAGCTCACCAAGTAATTGCATTCGACTTCAGTGAATGTCATTTGCTCATCGTTTCGATCATTCGTGGAAATTATGAAAGATTGAATTGTAAATATTGAGATTTTTCTTCTTTATATTCTGTCACAATTATTCATATCTATTCATTTTATTTCTCATCCTAAACACAGGGAATATTTTCATTGAAATCGATCAAATTAATTCCTAAAAGAACATTAAATTTAAAGAAATTACAATTGAAAAAATTGTGAAATGTTTAACAATTCAAATTTAACATTTTTTACAATTATTTGATTATCTCGGAAATGAGTGATTTTAGGGGAAAATGTTAAGAGACCTTTTTTTTAGCTTTTGAAATTTTCTACAAAAAAGGTCTCTTGATATTTTCTCAAAAAACTCATATTTTTGAAGATATAGTCAATTTTAAAACGACCCAATTTAAAAATTATCGAATTAAACATTCAATATTGGTTCAATAAATTTTTAAAAAATTCACATTTTTCATTTCATAAACGAAGGGGATAAATTTTTCTTCAGTTTTATCGTTTCCCATTTCTTTTGAGAAATCATTAAGAAAATACCCAGCATATGTACATTGTACAGACTATGAAAACTTATTCCATTTGTTAAAGTTGGCCAATGGGTTGTTTCATCTTCGAGGAAAGTTTTCCTTCAAGAGAGGTTCAGTTATTTGAATTCAATTTTTTTTTTTTATGGAATACGTGAGACATGGAAAAATATATGTGAGAGGGAATAAATGAATGTTTCAATTCAATTATAGAATTTTTGTCACATAACAGTGTTTTCTCATTTCCCTCAATTTCCGCTCGATTTCTCCTCAATTTTGCACTAGACAAGTTGATATATATTTGAGTTTTCTGATATTTTCTTGGAAATATCAATTTCCGGGCATGTTTATCATGATTTTAAATTGATTCAAGAAGAATCGAAAATTCATTTTGTTCATATCTCTAAAAATTGTGGATTTTCAATGAAAACTCATAAGATCTTTTTTGTAGAGAATTTTATAATCTACAAAAAAGGTCTTTTGACATTTTCACATCAAATCACTCATTAATGAGTTATTCTCACAATTATTAACGACAGATTTTTCATTTTTCATTTTTTTTTAATCAATTAAATTGAATATCTCGGAAATTAAAGGGTATACGAAAATTTTACAAGAGACCTTTTTTATAGCCCTTGAAATTCTCTACAAAAAAGGTCTCTTAACATTTTCTTCTAAATCCCTTCAGTCCAAAGATATTCCCAAAACAACTTCAAAAAAATCTCTCATCCCCTCAAAATTCATCTCCTCTCAATCACAAACACCAAAATATTCCCTCAATCTCCTCATTTCTTCAAACATATCCACTGATCCCCTCCCCCCACATCCATCGGCCAAAAAACCCCCAACAAACCTCTCCAATCCCACAAAAGAAATATTCCACCGAGTACCCCCAATATTCCATGAAAATCACATTCAATATTTCAATTTAAATTCCCCTCATTTTTTTCCATAAAATAAGAATTAGGATTCTCCAACCAGACAATCAATCTCCAGCGTCTCTGCAGTTAAATGGAATTGCCGCAGTTGAGGAAAAGAAAAAAAAATAGTAAAAGAAACGAACGAGAGAAAAAAAATAATCAATTGAGTGTGTGCGAACACAAGTCAGAGAGTTGAGATTTTTTTTTTTCTTTGTTTTTTCTTATATTTTCCCTCGTTTATCTCTAATTGATTCTCCAGCGAGTTGAGGATTGAACAATATAAAAATATTTTCACCTGAAAGTTATTTATTAATTAATTTAAACAAAGGAAAAAGATGAGTTGATTAAAAAAATGATAAATTATTAATTAAAAATAGTTTATTCATCCGAAAAAATTCATTTTTCATAAAAAAAAAAAAAAATGATATTACATAGGTATCCCACGATTTATTATTCGATATGCACCATGTTTTTGATAGTCCCTGATATATACAGTTGTGCTTCCTCTGGCATTACACCACAAAGTCCTTGGAAAAGAAAAAAAAAAAATTCTCTATCCCTTTTCTCGCGTGCTAAATCCCTCAACACACTCACACACTACCATAAATAAAATCCCGGAGATTCTCTCTTCCATTTTCTCGGTAGAAATTTTTGTTCAACCATTTCCGAGTGGAAATACCCGGTGAACAATAAAATATCTTGGTCTGGGGTACGGGTTTTAAACGGAGAATCATTACCTGGATATCACTCGTCGCACATTCATCAAATTTTTATACTATAAAGGGGTTTTTTTTACATCAGTTCAGCGTCATTTTAAGTGGATGGAAAATAATTATTATTTTCGCGTTTTATGTAATTTTTTTTTAAGAGTGGAGAGATATTTTTAGGTGTAAAATTGAAATTTAAAGTGAGGATAAATTGGAAAAGAATTTTTCGAATATCAGGGGAGATATTTTGCTTGATATCTCGGAATTGAAGAGAGATAATGAATTTTTCATAAGAACTTTTTTTGTTGAGGAGAATCAAAGCTACAAAAAAGGTCTCTTAGAAATTTTCATTATCTCTCTTAAATTTCGAGATATTCAGGAAAAACTCAAAATTCTTTACATTTTACCAAATTTAATTTTTTAAAAATCTAAAATAGAGTTTTTTCATTAAAAAAAAAATTATAAAAAATTTTGATCCAAAGGATTATAAAATAAGGGGCAAAATGGGTCCTGTAGCTCTTTCAACTGAAAATAAAAAAGAAAATAAATAAAAATAAAAATTTGTTGAAAATTTTAAAGAATATCTCTAAAATAATATTGACCATTATGATTGGATTATAAAAATTCAACTTACCACTGCATGTATCCCGAAAATCATTACAGCAGTCATTGAGCTTGAGGCATGCATGATCACAGTAGCATGGTTTATCCCTGGGGCTCTCGATAATAGCATTGGGTGATGCTTTTTGTATAACACAACCAGAGTCACGTCCCTGACAACAGAGTTTTGCTGCTCTGCAGCTACCACCAGCGGTTTTATCCACAAGACACAAAATTGCCATGATCAAGTACTCAAAACTTCTCCCCCTCATGTTTACTCGTTTTTTTTTTTTTTCACAAAAATTACAAATATTTTTAATTATTTATTTACGAGAATTATCGTTAATTATCTCACATTTCCATTCACATTTTCTTTTTTTTTCATCTCATATTGGATTATTAATTGGTTTAGCTGACTGACTGGTTACCCTCGATTCATCAAAGTCTGTCATTCAACTTACAACGTCAATTAGGGGTAAAATACTTGGTGCCATGTCACGTCATTTATGATTAAACCAACGTACACTTGACGTCAATGTTTACTCTTGCATATGAACACTGACACTGTCAATAGTCCTGGGAATTTTTAATTAATTATCATTATTATTTTTTTAATATTATTAACATTATCCTGTATTTATTCCTCACGAGTCGATATTTATCTCGAAATTATTTTCAATTTTTTTTTATATCAATTTTTTGATTTTTCAATCTTTTAAATATTTTTTCATAAATTTTTTTTATTTAATTTTTCATTCATTCTGAAGAGTGAATTAATTAATGAAAAATTTAGATTCAACTTTTTGGTGAAATTAAATTGTGAAAATTATTATTTTTTCGATTATTAAGAATTTTTCTTTTAATTGTTTTGTTTTTTAAAAATTGAGAATAAGTGGGGATTTATTCTGGGGTTCCTTGTGACCCCGTGCGCTGTCGTGCTCCAACTAACCATCGAGTGTACGTGAACTGGCATCCCTCAACTGCCACCAACCCCCCAGCGCATGCCCTGCATCAGTCGCAATGTGGTTGAGACTGAAATTATTGTCCTTTTGTCCTTTTTGATAAAACAGTGATATTCCACCGTTAATTGATATTTGATCATGTTTTAAAAAATTCTTTTGATGACAAAAATGGCAAATGTGTAATTGGGAATTAATGAAAATGGCGAATGTATTTTTGCATGAATTAAATGCGAATTCCATGATTTATTTATATTTTTAATGACAAATCTGATCATCAAAATGGCAAATCCATTTATTTTATTGATTTTTGGCGTAATTTTCACTTTAAATTCATGTCAACTTTGTTTATGCTAAAAAATATTCATTCGATGCAACAATTCGCCGATGATTTCGAAATTTTTGAAACATGACGAGATCTTTAAAAACCCTATTTTGACTTTTCTTCAATTATCTTGGAATCCATTGAATTTAAAAGAAAATGTCAAAAGACATGTTTTGTAGAGAATTTTATAAACTACAAAAAAGGTATTATCACTTTTTTCTCTAAATCCACTAGTTCCAAAGATATCTCTACAATAAACTTTCCAAAATATTCAAACTTGTCGACAAGACGAATAAAATCAAAGTAATTCCAATTATTCCTGATATAACGCTGATAACGAAAAGTACCGATGCACTCATACAACTGCAAATTTAATTTGCACTTGAATTTCGCCTCGGCTGAAAATAAAATTCTCCATTAGAAAGTTCTCCAATATTTCGAAATTGCGAAATGGCAATAAAAGAAAAAACAAAATTGTTTACATTGACTTTACATTCTCGATTGGCTCTTCTTGGAATTCTGACTTTATTGGGCGGTAAAATATTTCATTCATCGGAACGAAATTTCCCCCATTTCCCTAGAGCTCGCTGCACGTATACAGTCACTGGACGGCGAGAAAGAGAGGGAGAGAGAGAGAGACAGAAAATAGTAGTTCGAGAAGTTGCCGTGAGGCTACGCACGGTAGCGATTCTCGTTCGCCTGTCCTGCGGTAGAAAAATGTTGTAAATGGGAGCTCGGCGGAGAGCAAAGCATACTTACCTGGCGCAGAGGCTACCGTGATCATGAAGGCGGTTCCTCCAGGGCGAGGCTCTTCCATTGCACACCGGTCGAGCTGACCCTTGCGAATATCCCTAATGTGGATATCTCGGGCGTATAATTTTTGTTAGTCGGGACTGCGTTCGCGCTATCCCGGAATAAATATATTCAAACATAATTCTCCTAGTTCTCTCCCCAGAATTCTCTACATTAATCTAATAATCTAGGAATTCTTAATCCCTCTACAGTCATAATATTGACTTGTCATATGTAGAAGGAATTAAGATCATATATTGCGGATTTAAAATAGAAAATACATCAGAAATTGGATTATTAGGATAATAACAAGTCTTAAAAATAAGCGTATAATGTACATAATGAGTCCAGTAACATTAATTTCATTATATACAAATATAGTCTTCTGACTTTTTCCCCTAATATAAGATCAGTCATCACTGGATTATTCCAATTATCATCAACAACAGTCAGTTGATAATTCGTGTACAGAGGAGAGGAGGTATACGAAATATTGACTAGGGACCTTTTTTATAGCCCTTGAAATTCTCTACGAAAATGGTCTCTTGATGAATTATTATAATCCTAAAAATTATCAAGATATTGAAGATAATAATTCAGTGAGTAATAAGTTTTTATCGCAGTCAAATAAAAATTCTGAACTAAAGGGGAAAATTCACATTTTCATTTCTTCATTTAAAAATCATTGATCATATTTATTATCTCAGTGATTAAAAAATGTAAAAGCAATCTATCTTAACTCCAATGACACGTAAAATCACTGGAAGTATCTGGAAAGCTCTGACGAAGGCATGATTTATAATCCAAAGTTTGTCAGCAAATGGTTTTCCAGAAATTAATCAATTTGTCGCCAATAGTTTCACCATTTTCCACTAAAATGCAGGGATATTATTCTATGCACAGATTTTTATCAACAATCGTGCTTTTGAAGTGAAATTTAATGGTTTACGAATCCTATCAGATTTGAAATTTGTGAAATATTAAGGTTAAATAAAATATTATATATTTCAATGGCATTCATTTCAAAAATATACATTTAAGAAAAATTGCAGTTCAGTAGAAAAATAATTATTTAACTTCATAATGAGTGAATTTAGAAAAAAATGTTAAAAGACATTTTTTATAGATAATTTTCTCAGCTACAAAAAATGTCTTTTAACATTTTTCCCTAAAACTAGTCCCTATCGAGATAATTTAATATTCAATTTGAAGTGAAAAATCAACCTGTCCAGTAATTCATGAAACATTCAATTACGTATTTATGAGATTATAAATGAGCATTAATATTCAACAATAAGTTCACGTTTACGAGCCAGGTAATAATAACAATTCTCTCAGGACATACAAGTGCAACACCCCGTGGGCTGCACATGCCTGAGCGTGGTGTATGACGTGGACACGGCACTTAGGAACAGTCGGCAAATTCTAGTCCAATCCGCAGTCCAATTAACGCCGTTCTGAAACTCACCAAGGGCTCAAAACTGTTTTACGTAGTTATGGGGTTGGATTATGTAACTGAAGGGTACTTCACACGTTGGATTTGTCGAGCTATTAATACAGTGTTTGCGTTATGTTGTATGGGGATCAGGTGGAATTAAAATTTATGATTATATGGGTCGAGGGTTTCTATTGAAATTATTGTTAATAGACCTTTTCACATGTGATTATGTTAATAATTTTCCTGTATGAAAAAAAAAAAAATTATTAAATAATTGTAAAGATTTTTTTTTTTATTTCTCCATTTCAAATTTTAGATTATACAATGTGATATAAATATTATATTATAAAAAGTTTTACAAAAGTTTATTGAATATTTTGGAGAATGGTCTAGTGCCGAAAATAGCCACTAGGCGTCGCAACATGGTGCAAATTCTCTCGCAAGTCAAATATTGGGTCAGAGGTTTGAAGTTGGATTGCCGCACGGCGAAAAGCATACTTACCTGGCGCAGAGGCTACCGTGATCATGAAGGCGGTTCCTCCAGGGCGAGGCTCTTCCATTGCACACCGGTCGAGCTGACCCTTGCGAATATCCCTAATGTGGATATCTCGGGCGTATAATTTTTGTTAGTCGGGACTGCGTTCGCGCTATCCCGGAATAGATATATTCAAACATAATTCTCCTAGTTCTCTCCTCAGAATTCTCTACATTAATCTAATAATCTAGGAATTCTTAATCCCTCTACAGTCATAATATTGACTTGTCATATGTAGAAGGAATTAAGATCATATATTGCTGATTTAAAATAGAAAATACATCAAAAATTGGATTATTAGGATAATAACAAGTCTTAAAAATAAGCGTATAATGTACATAATGAGTCCAGTAACATTAATTTCATTATATACAAATATAATCTTCTGACTTTTTCTCCTAATATAAGATCAGTCATCACTGGATTATTCCAATTATCATCAACAACAGTCAGTTGATAATTCGTGTAAAGAGGAGAGGAGGTATACGAAATATTGACTGGGGACTTTTTTTATAGCCCTTGAAATTCTCTACGAAAATGGTCTCTTGATGAATTCTCATAATTCTGACAATTTTTGAGATATTGAAGATGTTGTGAATTAAAACGAAGAAAATTTTAATTTACGTATTGAATAAATAATTAAATAGTAGGAAGTCTTGGATTAATTCAATCATAAATTTTCTCTTCGTAAATGAATAATAAATTTAATGAATTCTCACTAGTTTGTAAATTTTATAATGGACCAAATTCGCTCCTCGTTACCTGGAATACAGTTTCAGTTTGTTATGTATATAGAATGAATAATCCTTCAACAATTAATTGTTATCTCAGGCATATTTACAATGCAGAGAAAACTCATTCAACAATTTTCATTCAACATATTTCCAAACTTTTTAATTCAAAATTCATAATAACTCTGCATAATGTGTACAGAATTTTAATCAAATAATAACTGAGTGAATATCACGTATTCGATAATAATTTTCAGAATACAATTGAATCAATCCAACTTCACTGGAAATATAATTACTTCTGAAATAAATTTATCATTGATTATTTATACAGTTTTTCATCATCAAAAAATTTTGTTTTATTCACTCGGAATATGAATTAATTTATTAAAATTGATAAATTAATAAATTAAAGTGAAAAATTTATGACAAAAAAAAAATTGAATGAAATAAGGGGAATCCTCACCCCGTAAGATTTCGTATAACGTATACCATTTGTGCTCTTCAGTAGAAAAAATAAGAGAGAAAATGAGAAAACGTTAAAATAAAAAGGAAATAAAAAAATCTTGCGAGTTCTAGCACACGAGGGATATAACCCTCCCTCCCCCCTCCCCCCTCAGTTAACCGCTGGAATCGTCCTCGAATTCACAATGCATTATTCATCCTGGAGGCAGCCATCGAAGCGAGCAACGCCTGTCGTTTTTCAAATCTCACTTTTTTTCCCTTTATTTCGCCCACATCTCAAACCCTTTGCGGCTGTCATTTAGATTCTCAGTACACTGGGTATATTACTGGGTATATTATAAGCCTGTAGCTCTGTCACATGGAAAGAACAAGATTTTGAGATTTTTTTTCATAATTCGGTTCATCCGAGTTTTAAAAAAAACTCATTAACCAAATTATAACTCCAGGCTTTTAATTTATAAATGAAAAATTTTAAATTATTTTTCTGATATCTCGGAAACTAGTGGATTTAGAGAAAAATATCAAGAGACCTTTTTTGTAGAGCACTAAATTCTAAACAAAAAATGTCTTTTAACAATTTCTCTTATTGTCACTCATTACCGAGATAATCCCTCAATCAACAATTACTGGATAAGAAAATCCAAGAGATGAATCTAAAAAATACTATCATACTATTTTTCAAATATCTCCTAACCAAGTAGGTTTACAGAAAAATGTCAAAAGATCTTTTTTGTAGCCAATAAAATTTTCTCAAAAAAATGTCTCTTGACAATTTCTCCTCGTGTCACCCATAACCGAGATAATGCAACATGAAGAGAAGGGTGCTTGTTTTTTTCAGATGGGAAATTAAAAAATTGATAAAAGATTAATCTACTCATAAAAAAAAAGTCCCCGTGAGCGTTAAATTCTCCCTCCCCAGCAAATGGCGAAACTCACTCGAACTATGTAACCACATTTTTTTTTTCTTTTCTGGATAATTCTCGCATCGGGTACTTTTTCCGCAGTTGTGACGCGCCATTTTACGCCCCGTACAAACCCCCATTAATCTTAGGGTAGTAAGCGACCGGGAGGCACTTCTCTACATCTTACCAAACTATTTGTTTCATCGTCGACAAGGTGTGAAAACACGTGTTAACGCCAGGCGTGCCTCTAACACCTATACTGTTTCAACTCACCGCATTCTCGTCTTTAGCTAACATTTACGTTTAACGGAGTGAGTATATGAGTGTTGGAAGGGGGACAAAATACACTGTTTTTGATGATACAGTTATATACTGAGTAGTTTAAACAATAATTTACGGGATCATGTTTAGCCATGAGAATGTGAATAACGAAAACTTTGTCACCTCCATAATGTCTTTTTCAGTGTCTTATTTCATTGATAAATGGCTGAATTTTGGGAATTAATGAATAAATTAATTCATTTTTTCAATTAAAAAAAATTGGTTTATTTGTAAATTAAAGATATCTCGAGAATTAGAGAATTTAGGAGAAAATGTCAAAAGACCTTTTTTGTAGATTACAAAATTTCTGATAAAAAAGGTCTTTTGATATTTTTCTCTAGATCCATCGGTTTATGAGATATTTGCAAAATTCTGTACGTAAAATTATTAGAAATTGTTGAAATAATTATAACTTAATTTTTTAATAATAAAAAATTTATAATTTAAATAAAATCTCTTATTTCAGAATAAAAACATTGAGAAAGTTTACAATAGAAGAAAAACCTTGGGTTTTTTTTTTATCTCAGAGACAATTTCCTCGCACGTTTATACTCTCCATCCATTCAGCCTCTTTCACATTTAAATCCCATAGTTTTCTTCACGTACCAACAGAAGTTTTCTCACCCTCTGCTCCACAACTCGTGACCTTAGTTAACGTCAAACAAGAAAATCTTCACGTATACGTCGTAGCATTCATGAATACTTTAGCAGAAAATGTTAAAAGTTTGTTTTTCTTCATCCATAGGCCGACGAATTGAGGTGCTGGAGAGAAAACTCAAACTGTGATATTGCTAAACTTTGGAGTCTTTCCTTTTCATTTTTTATGGACACATTACAGTATTTATTATTTCTCTAATAATAGTAATATTAATTATTTTTTTTTTTAACACAAAATTTCATATTTATCAATTAATTTAATTTAATTAATTATTTTTGTTTGAGAAATATTGAGAAAATAAGATTAAATATCGAATCAATTTCTTGTTTCAGGTAAAACCAATTAATTCACTGAAATCCGAGGTACACATTGAAATAAATGGAGCGAGGATGGCTCGCGATGCAACAAGTTACTGTTTTCAGGGTTTGTACTATCACTGGTGTCGACAATTTTATTTAATTCATGAGTATATTTCTGCATTCAAAAGAGTTGATTAGAAATAACTTGTTGATTAATTAATTCTCCCCTGTGCATCAATTTTTTTATTAATTAAATTTTTTTTCTGGTTAATTATGGAATTATCTTGATAACGAGTGACTTTAAACGAAATTGTCAAAAGACCTTTTTTCATCAGAATTTAAAAATCTACAAAAAAGGTCTTTTGATATTTTTTATTAAACCCACTAGTTTTCGAGATATTTGCAAAATGATGGAGATGAAAATTTTGAATTTAACTCTGATTCATCTGGTTCATTGCAGAATTGATGATTAGATGGATAAAATCTTGAAAAATGATGTCTTAAAATTTATTTAGTGATGTGCAAATGATACAACTCGACAGAACAATTAAATTCACCTGTAAAACAGACAATTTAATAAATTACAAACGTGCAAATACCCCAAACTCCTCAAGATTCATCCTGGTATCTCGTTAAGTCGTAGAACGACTCGAGTTGTCTCTTCAAATGACATTTAACACTCGACTTATTGCCATAGTTATTCTCCCAGGACTACTTATTTATTATTTAACACTCACATCAATGTCAACAATTATCCGATGAATTTATCCCTTAAAAATTAATAAAATTGCTCGTTTTGTCCTCGTAATTAAATCAATTATCACTCATGATTATCCAAAAATGTGAGGACAATGATCCAGAAATTATGATCAGAAGATATTAATAAAAAAAAACGTATAAATCACAGGGAATCGATAACGAGAGGGCGGACAGTTTGAATTAATAGATCTGCGATTAGAGATATACCTCATTTTTTTAAAACTGCTTCCATATGGTACAGAAATGATAATATATCACCTCAATATATTACTCCAATATTTCTGAACATAAATTGACCATTAACAGTTAAAAATGTCTCATTTCAAGCTATTTAACAATTTATAGTTAAAACCAGTTTCTTAATTATCTAATTATCTTCAAAATGAGGGGTTTTATGATAAAATGTCAAAAGACCTTTTTTGTGGGAAATTTTGTATATTATAAAAAAGGTCTTTTGATATTTTTCTCTAAATCTACTGGTTTAAGAGATATTTATGAATTTGTTAAATTTGATTTTTCTTGATTTCATTTTGTGATCATATTTATGATTTAAAAAACGAAGGGATGAGATCAAATGATTCACATACGATGTTATGTACATCTACTCGTTGTGTGGTATGTACTCTTGTGCTTTCATCGCCATCAGTTGTGATAAATCCAGGAGTTTCATTATGAATGTCTCATGTAGATGAATAATCCTCTAGTGCTTTCATATAATTCATCTCAGGAAGTTTAAACTCACTTGGTTGAAAACTCTAAGCCGTGGTGGTATTAGGTGGATTTAAAGAGCGTACATGAATTTAAGATGGTAAGATATTGATAAATATTTAAATTCAATTTTTTATCAATTATTCAAACAATTTACAAGACTAAAAAATTTTTATTTTACATCAAAAATTAATGTCATTGATCAGTTATGGAATTGAACAGGTTTAGAGGAAAATGTTATAAGACCTTTTTTGTAGCTGATAAAATTTTCTACAAAAAAGGTCTTTTGTCATTTTTCCCTAAACCTGTTCATTTCTCAGATATTTAAATAATTAGAGAAGACATTGAAAACCATTTAGTTGAACCTAAAAATTGATCCCTTTTGTTAATTAGTGGATTATCAAGGAAATGAGCGAGTTTAGAGGAAAATGTCAAAAGACCTTTTTTGTAGGGGATAAAATTTTCTCCAAAAAATATCTTTTGAGATTTTGTCCCAAAATCACTCATTACTGAAATAATTGAGAAATAAATATTCTACTCAAATTAATTTTGACCAAAATCGCTTTAATGAACATGGAAATATGATAAAATGGACCAAAAATATATTCTCCCCATTGGATATTAAATAATGATATATCGATGATGAAATTCAAGGATATAGGGTTGACCATTACCGTATTTCTTACCCAGCCGGACGATCTACTGCGGATGTTGGAGGGGGTGGGGTTTGAGTGGAGCTTGAAAATGGAGAGTGCACCGACTCAACGTTTCCTACTCCCCATCCCACATGGGAATATCTTTCCTGCTAACGCAGGTTAACGTCGCATTATCCCTGGACAGTGGCCAAATCGTGAACGAGGTGGAATAACGAGAATGTGGAGAATCCCTAGGAGAATTTTTATCTCCACTTCACCTTTATCCCACTCCATTTACTCTTTTTTTTCACCTTTTAACACAATTAACTAATTACATTCCAATTTTTATTTAAATCGACCTGCAATTTTACCTCATTTTTACCCCCCTCCCTTTTTCAACAATAAATTTCGGGTATTTAATTCAACTATTCAAATTATCCACAAATATTTAAATGAAAAAAATTTAAATTCTGTTAAAAAATTGAAAAAAAATATATAATTTTACAATTCCCCAATAATTATATTTTTCTATTACATTTTTACATTTTTATCATCAAAATTCCCCCTCAAAAATCTCATAATCTCCATAAAAATAAAATAATCACTGCAATCATCACAAAAATAAACTCAATGAATAAATAAAAATTTTCAACATTAAAATAAACAATTTTATTAATCTTCCCAATGCTCCTCTCAAACAGCACAAGTGTTCACACGGAATTTTCTACTTATACGTTTGAAACCAGATAGATGCATCCAACGTGATATTAAAACGATCCCACGAGCACCCTGAACACTTCCAACTCTCCTCTCTCTCCACCACCCCCTAACATTTGTGTCCTCGAGGCAACACTCTGTGTCTATTCACCTGTCTCGTTTTTATTATTCACGAGATACGTGTCATCTAAACCACCCCTCACCTCCATTATTGTCCGCAATTTTTTTCATTTCTATGCAGATATTTTTAATCACATTTTATTCTATTTTCTTTACCCCCTCCCCTCCCTCCTGCTCCAAATTATGATTATAATCCGCCATTTTTTTCAAATTCAAATTTTGTCATTTTTAACATTTCTTTTTTTTTTTCAATTTTTATTATTATTATTTTTTTGAAACAATTTTTTAATTTTTAATTTAAGAAATATATTTTTATTTTTTAATCATTATGTAAATAATTATGTAAATACTTTGAAAAATGAGGATTATTTATGTATTAATTTTGTTGTAATGCAAGTTTTATTATGTTTGAATTTACTCTGTTAAAATTCTGAGAATTGAGAGACTGTTATGATCGGGTTATTTGAAACTCTCGTGTTTTGTTATGAATGTAAATATTGTGGTTTTAGGGGTATTATGTTGCTGTGTTTATTCCTAATAGAAAGCTAAAACTGGAGTAATTATTTGATTTTTTGTAATTGAGTTTTATTTCCTTAAAAAACAAAAAGATATCTGTAATCGAAAAAAAATCTGTTTCTTTAATCAAATAATAAAAAATATAAAATTATGAAATTTCTCTCGATAAAATGACGTAACAGTAACCCGAGACTATTGTTTCTCCTTCCACGTTCTCGACTTACAAGTTACCCTCACGTATCCTGCAATATTTTGCGATATATAGAGAGATCGGAAGGATAAACCAATAATCCGTTATTGACCTCGGGTCTCGGCTGGACGTCTTAATTTTTACAACGATACTCTCCAGAAACTTGAGATGAAAAAAGTGTTTTATTTTATTTTCACATCATTTTCATTTTTTTTTTCACGTACAATTTTTTTAATTAAGTCAAAAGAAATCATTATTAGTTAATTAGTGAGTAGTAATTAATTAAATTGTAATCATATATTTAAATAAATTTTTTGAACATGATTTAACCTAATAGTAGCACCACCAAGATGTTAAATCCCGACTAGAAAAATAGAATTTTATACCATGAGAACACGAATAAATCCCAGAAATAACGCAACCCTCCGGACCAGCTATTGAATTCCCCCGGCCCAGGAACACTGAATACCATGAAAAATAAATTCAATACTAAAACAATAATAAAACACACTGGGGGGTATGAGGGAAATGAAATGCAGAAGCTTTATTTGATATTTATCACTGCAAAAACCTTTATTTTCCATTATATTATAATCCAGGGTTAACTACACCATTTACCTACCCTCTTTTTGAGAACAATGCTCCTGCCATGCTGCATCAGCATCAATATTCCATTTTTGAAATTCTCTTTTCACTCGTTTGGTACTAAAAATTCATGAAGGACTCATCACCAAGAAATATGATTTATTTTGAGCAAATAAATTTTTTTTTTTTTCAATTCTTAATTAATGGATTTATTGAATTTAAATAAAGAAATTTATTCATTTAGAATAAATTGCATAAACAATTGGTTTATTTCAACTGATTTTTTTTTTAAATTGAATTTTTATTGAATCCAAATAAACAAGTTTTTAGATCTAAATAAATCATCTTATTTTTATCTAATAAATGATCAATTTATTTTCATGATTGTAAAAATTTAATTTTAGGAAAAAGGTAGACGAGTTTTCTGTCCATAAAAGAAAGAGGATGAAATTGTGGGGGGGGGGAAGGTAAAAAATAGGTTGACGATAAAATGGAGGGAGTGGTCCTATTATTGTTGGCGAAGCAGTTCTGCTCGATGCGTTCAATCTCAAGTTCATGAGAGGTGAGAAAGGAAAAAGTTCATTTTCTGTTTTGCTCAGTGGATCGAACGGAAAATTAGTCATTTAGTTTTTGGCTTTTTGATGTCATCTTACCTGGTAATAATAATCCATGATAAATATATTATTATATCAATTATAGTTATTTTAAAAATAATATTTAATATTAAATTTAAAAATATTTGTCTATCCTGAACTAAATTTATTGATGATTAGAATTAGAATTTTCAAGTTTTTCATTAGAAAATTTGAAATTAATTATTTCACGAGAGAGATCATGTGAAATTTGATTTTTTAAAAATTTAATCATTTATTTCCAGGTGAATGTAATTGACAAATTGATAAATATCTGAGTGATACAGGAAAATTAATTACACTTTTCGATTAATATTTCAATCCTCGTCATGATTTATGAATATTGAAATATCTCACTGAACCAATTAAACATCCATCGAACAATTCCCCCATTTTTTTACACGTTCACGTGTTTAAAATATTCCTTTATGACAAGTTTTGAGCTTGTAATCATGTGCCCGTCACTCCGATCCGGAATTAATTATAAAAACTCGTTAACCAGTTCTCGCCAGTCTGGCGTTTAGGGTACAAGAGAGGAGGATTATGACGTTCAGCTCTTGTTAATAACTGAATTTATAATTCACGACAATTTCCAGGTGCTTTTAACAGGAAATTTTTACGTTTATAGTTTTCATTAATTTTCGATACTTTCATGTTTCTAGGAAAATTTTAAAAATTTATTAAATTGCTCTTATTGTAGAAAGGGTGATATTTTCTGTGAGCGAGGTAGTTTTTAAAAGTTTGCTCATATTTGACAATTGAATGATCATTTGAGAATTAATCATATTGTAGGGGATTCTGGATCGATCAAATTCAAGTCATGATTGAATAATTTGATTGTTGGACCTCGAATTATGACACAATTTTGAAAATTATCAGGGTCTCTGTTTATTTTAAATCATTTCAAGTCATAAGTTATAAGTCATGACTTATGACTGACTCATCACTATGTCTTATGACTATGACTTATAAGTCATAACTTTTGACTGACTTATCACTATGACTTATGACTCATAAGTTATAGTATTAAGTCATTGTTATAAGCTCATAAGTTATAAGCCATAGTCATCATGATAAGTCATAGTCACAACTCATGACTATGACTCATAAGTCATAGTATCGAGTCATAGTTATAAGTCCATAAGTCATAGTCATAACTCATAACTATGACTAATATGACTTATGACTCACAAGTCAGTATTAAGTCCATGACTAAAATTCTTCAACTTTACATCAAATGAATTTTAAAAAGTTTTACCAAACATCTCTTTAAAAATATCTCAAACCCTCCAAGGGAATCCATTAAGATGATCGCAACTATTGAAACAAAGCTGTGGTTGCCTCTAACATCGGCATAAAGACATATTACTCTGAAATTCTCTGAAAATCGCACTACCAAAGTTAAATGTCGGTTGGGGCTTTTAAGCTCGACGGAAACCATTACGCGCAACGGATCTGTACAGGAAGTTGGCAATTAAAACTAAAATGCTTCACTGAGCAAAGAAAGGATCTCACGTCACCATCAGAGATGAGAAATGATTTCAAGGAGCAACATTGGGATTAACATGAAAAAAAAAATATATGATATACCACATGTATGACTTTATTGCTTATTGGCTAAAAAATACATTCTTTGATATGTGGACTCAATTTATAAAATAACTTACAAATATACCTGCTATTATTAATGATTCAAACTGTCATCTTTCGTCTTAATATTATGTCAAATTGATTAATCATGTTATCGAAGGAATTTCATAAACAGAAACAGATCATTTATCAGCAATATCTCGAGTACGAGGGGTTCTATGACAAAATGTCAAAAGACCTTTTTTGTAGATTATAAAATTTCCAACAAAAAATGTCTCTTGATATTTTTTCTAAAATTGATAATGATTGGGATAATCGAATATAAAGAGAAATCATTGTGATGATTTTTCGTGAATTTCACAATTTTACATGTGAATTTTGAGTTTCAGCATTTTGGAGCATCATTAAATCATATATTTCATGGGGATAATATTGCTGGTGAATAAAAATTGGATCGAGGAGAGGGGAAAATAGAATGGCTGAACTTCAGACAAATATGAAATGTGGCTTGGGTTGACACAATGAGGCATCACACTCGGGTCCAGTTTTTTTAGTACGAAGCCATTTACCGTGACAGTGGGGTGTTGAAAGTATGCTCCATCTGGTAATCATTGCCTCAGTACCACCATCACCTTCACATCGCCAATCGAGTACACGACGTAGTGCCTGGGTCTGACAGCGTACACATACTCTTGAACCTGATGATGAAAAATCTCATTAGATCAGACATTAAATCCATACAAATTTGCAAATATCTCTGAAAAAAAGAGGTTTAGAGAAATTTATGAAAAAACCTTTTTTATCCAGAATTTAATTTTCTACAAAAAATGTCTTTTGACATTTTTCCCTAAAACAAGTATTTTCAAAGATATTGACGAAATAATTTCTACAAAACAAAAATCTCCAGACGTTTCTCATTAAAAAATTTTACTACCCCAAATTCTTACCCCTAAATCCACAAATAAAATTTTTGAAAATTCTCCCAATTACCACAGCAAATAGTCAACTGGTTTACGGTCGATTTAACGCGGACCGATGCCTCCAGTACGTACATACGTACTACTTACGTTTTAGTAACACAAATGAGAACATTAGAATTCTCATGCATATGCATGGGCAACTAGGGTTCCATATATCCCTCCAGTCAGTCAACCTAAATTCATACCAGTTTCCGCCAATTTTGTAATGCCGGATCTCCAGTGCAGTAACTCCACTCGATGCAAATTGCCCTCGTTTATTTAGATTAATTCGATCCGCAAAGCCATACGTCTATCCCCCATTTCATATCGTAAATTCTAGGATTTTTTTTTTTTGTCCATCAACGATTGCCCGGAGGTATGATTTTTTTTCCCACCCGATTGTAGACCAAAGGAATGGGGAAATAAAAGAAATGTCAGTGGTAAAGACAAGTCAAACGGAAAAATAATGACGAGACTGATAGCTAACATTTGATAACATCTTTTCTACAGTTTTATCTTGCTTTATTTCTCCTTTGCTCTTCATCATTGATCGATATCTAACCTTCCGACAATTCTGCAAGACCAGATTCTTTGACACATGCCTTTGATGCCTTGGTCACGGTAAATGTCACACAATATCTGAAACAAGAAGAACATATTTCTTTTATAAAATTGAACAGAATTTCACATTTCAGTGATTATCTCGGAAATGAGCAGGTTTAGGGGAAAATATCATAATACCTTTTTTGTAGATTATTAAATTCTCTACAAAAAAGGTCTTTTGATAATTTCTTCTAGCATCACTCATTACCGAGATAATTAAATAATTATAAATGACAAATTATTCATCACTCGAATTAGTCTACAAAATTAATCCCTACATTGAATTCATGGATATCTCGAAATCTAGAGCAGATAGCGGAATTTTTGTGGGGGACATTTTTTGTAGAGCGGATCCAGAGCTACAAAAAAGGTCTCTATAAAAATTTCGCCATCTCCTCTAGATTCCAAGATATCTCACAATATCTAATCAATCCTAGATGAAAATCTCCGAGTAATTGGAGAATGATAGAGAAAACTTTTCAATCGAAAAGTAAATCCTCCAGTGAAATTGACAGTACCATCGACACGATAGCCTTTTGCCCTTCTTTTGATGAGTTTCTCCTCAGGCTTCACAGTCGGGTTATGGGTATATCGGTCGACGTCCACAAGACCAACGAATGAAAATAAAATTGAAAAGAGAAAACTATGAGCCGAAGAAAAATTGATAGTAGGGGGGGGGGGGGAGTCCTTCACCCTTTCGTAAAGTTTATTTTCAAGTCTTTGCAAACTTGGATATGAACCCAGTGAAATGGCAATTCCAATAGAGATCCAATGGTATATCTGAAGAAGAGAAGAAAGAGCTTGAGGGCGTGTGGGTTGCTAGGAGATGTGATGGAGGAGGGGGGGGGGGGGGGGGGCTACTCCAAGATTGTATACTAGTTTCAATTGAGAGATCAATCGTTTCTGAGATGAGTGAATTTTTATATCGATCTCTAGGAAGAATTGGATATTTTATCAGGATTTTTTTTTTTTTCAATTTCTTTGTTTTTTTAACGATTTTGTTACGAAATTATATAATAATTTTGTACATAACTGTCTTCTTTCTTCTGTTGAACAACACTGGTGGTCTCTGGCTGTCAAATATAATACACCCAGTATCCACTAATTATATTTGAGATATAACGAAATTTTTAATGAATTTTCGATAATTCCATTCTGAAAATACCTAGAAAACCTTGAAAAATAGTAGAATTTTTAATGACTCCTTAACGATCAAATTACAAGAATATCTGCAGCATAATAATTTCTTGGAGGCTTTGTTATTTGAACAAGAGAATGATGAATATCTACGAGAAGAAAATGATGGGACGATACAGGGAAAATTATAAATTACCAACCAAATTTATTTGTTATCAGTATTTATTTAATCAACAAATTCGATAATATTGAAGTTTGAATGCAGTTCAGTTTTGTATGACTTTGCGGGAGGGAGATATAATTTTTCGTGTCGACGGACCTGCAGAACCCCGTTTTGGCGGTACCTCGGCCCTATACGTCACGAGAAATAATATTCACGCCTCGCCATGGAATCCATATCACCCTCCCCCACGTGCTTGCCTTCGACTCGGAAGGCAATCTCGCACGTGGGGGACGAAGATGTTTTCCCAGGCTCGGGCATGAAAAGTACTCAGGCCTATTCTAACCCTCCTACCGCGACCTCAGTTATTATCTTTGTTGAATTAGGAAGACCCCAATTTGCTCCGTCTATTTTTTGATACTGAAAATTTTGAGGAAGAATCAGTTTTCCCACCGTCGTATTCTTGAATGCATTAGGTGCGATTTCAGAAATTTCATTATACCACAAATTCAATACTTCAGTCTTAAGCCCAAGAAAATCCTCAGGATGAATCTGTTTCAATTCATTCTCACTAAGATCCAATGACATTATTGATGAACCATCAAAAGTTCGGGGTTTCAATTCTGTAATTTTGTTGCTCATCAAATACAAATAAGTTATAGTCAGATTGCTGAATGTACCAGTTTCAATGATTTTCAATTCATTCCAACTGAGATCCAATGACATTATTGATGAACCCTCAAAAGCTCGGGATTTCAATTCTGTAATTTTGTTATCTCTCAAAATCAAATAGCTTGTAGTTAGGTTGCTGAATGTACCAGTTTCAATGATTTTCAATTCATTCTCACTGAGATCCAATGCCACTATTGATGAACCCTCAAAAGCTCGGGGTTTCAATTCTGTAATTTTGTTCCTCATCAAATCCAAATAAGTTATAGTCAGATTGCTGAATGTACCAGTTTCAATGATTTTCAATTTATTCTCACTGAGATCCAACTTCCTCAACGATAAACCATCAAAAGCTCGGGGTTTCAATTCTGCAATATTGTTCCCCATCAAATCCAAATAAGTTATAGTCAGGTTGCTGAATGCACCAGTTTCAATGATTTTCAATTTATTCCAACTGAGATCCAATGACATTATTGATGAGCCCTCAAAAGCTTGGGATTTCAATTTTGTAATTTTGTTATCTCCCAAAATCAAATAGCTTGTAGTCAGGTTGCTGAATGTACCAGTTTCAATGATTTTCAATTCATTCCAACTGAGATCCAATGACATTATTGATGAACCCTCAAAAGCTCGGGATTTCAATTCTGTAATTGTGTTACCTCTCAAATCCAAATAAGTTATAGTCAGGTTGCTGAATGTACCAGTTTCAATGATTTTCAATTCATTCTCACTGAGATCCAATGACATTATTGATGAACCCTCAAAAGCTCGGGATTTCAATTTTGTAATTTTGTTATCTCCCAAAATCAAATAGCTTGTAGTCAGGTTGTTGAATATACCAGTTTCAATGATTTTCAATTTATTCCAACTGAGATCCAATGACATTATTGATGAACCCTCAAAAGCTCGGGATTTCAATTCTGTAATTGTGTTACCTCTCAAATCCAAATAAGTTATAGTCAGGTTGCTGAATGTACCAGTTTCAATGATTTTCAATTTATTCTCACTGAGATCCAACTTCCTCAACGATAAACCATCAAAAGCTCGGGGTTTCAATTCTGCAATGTTGTTCCCCATCAAATCCAAATAAGTTATAGTCAGGTTGCTGAATGCACCAGTTTCAATGATTTTCAATTCATTCCAACTGAGATTCAATGACATTATTGATGAACCCTCAAAAGCTCGGGATTTCAATTCTGTAATTTTGTTATCTCCCAAAATCAAATAGCTTGTAGTCAGGTTGCTGAATGTACCAGTTTCAATGATTTTCAATTTATTCTCACTGAGATCCAACTTCTTCAACGATAAACCATCAAAAGCTCGGGGTTTCAATTCTGCAATGTTGTTCCCCATCAAATCCAAATAAGTTATAGTCAGGTTGCTGAATGTACCAGTTTCAATGATTTTCAATTCATTCCAACTGAGATCCAATGACATTATTGATGAACCCTCAAAAGCTCGGGATTTCAATTCTGTAATTTTGTTATCTCTCAAAATCAAATAGCTTGTAGTTAGGTTGCTGAATGTACCAGTTTCAATGATTTTCAATTCATTCTCACTGAGATCTAATGACATTATTGATGAACCCTCAAAAGCTCGGGATTTCAATTCTGTAATTGCGTTACCTCTCAAATCCAAATAAGTTATAGTCAGGTTGCTGAATGTACCAGTTTCAATGATTTTCAATTCATTCCAACTGAGATCCAACACTGTCAAATTGTCAAGACCATTGAAACAACCCAGCTCGAGAGCAATTATGCCATTATGCATCAGACGTAAGGTCTCCAGATTTTTTAAGGGGAAAAAAACATTCGGACGAATGATACGTATATAATTGCTTTCAAACGACAGGGAACGAAGATCCGGTGTAGACTCTAACATTGCAGTTGGTACCTTAGTAAATCCACAATGTGAGAAATTCAAGCTTCGCAGATTTGTGATCGAAGTCAGTTTTTTTCCACACAGGTTGATATTCGCATACGTGATGATAATCTCGGTTGCGTTTGACAAGCCGACGAAAGAATCGGGACATAATGTCAATGTATGGAGAGCGGATTTGTTGCGTTCGATTGAGTATGGCATTTCGAAACGAACTGATGTGAGATTCACGGTGCTGAATGTTTCTGAACAGATAATTGTATCACAATCGAGTTTCATAACAAAACTCGTCTCCCGATCGGAGAGTGATGGATCCTTTTTCCTCACATGCGTAATTCTAGTAATAGGTTTCTCAGAAATATCAAAACCTTGATCAGTGGTTGTACAGTTTTTATTGTCTCCTTGCACTGAGCACACAAGGACAATGAAACAGATTCCAATTACTATCTTCATCACTTCTGGATTCATTGCAGAGCACTATCCACACAACCTCGGGATCTGGGGAGAGACTGCACAGAATGACAGTCGATGATTCTGTTAAATAGAGTTTGATATAGTGAATAAATGAAAAATTCGCCGATTGAAGTTTGAAGAGTGACGGAAGGTACTGCATAAATCCCATTTTTGTCACTGACATATCAAAAGCTCGGTCTTATGGACTGTTTTCGGGCCATAAGGCAGCGCTTCAGGGATGCTACCTAACGGCCCGAAAACAGTCCATAAAACCTCGTTTGATACGTCAGTGACAAAAAAAGTCGTTTGTTATTCGGCCATAAGCGAGGTTTCTGACTCGTGTGGCACTCGGGCGCCACACTCGTCCATGAAACCTCGCTTTATGGCCTCATGACAAAATATACTATTATGTCGCTTGGCCCGCCCTAACCTCGTTCTTTTCAGGCCTAGTGAGGCCTGTTGAGAACTCGATTAGTTGGGCCTCGTGTCATAAAATAGCGTATGTTACATGACCCAAAAAGTGTTTTTATAACAAATTGGATCATATTCTGCACCGAAGGCGCGGATTATGACACATTTCTCACAAAAATACTTATCGGGCCTTGGACATAATCTACTATTTTGAGCGGACTTTATTCGAATTCTACTCGTATATTTCCCAATGATGCTATGGAAGAAAAATAAATAAAAAATTTGATTTCAATCTCTGCCAAGAGGAAAAAAAAACAATTTTTCTTCAATAGTATTGTTAAGGTGGCCCTTCAGAGGAGGGTCGTAAGTATGAATAAGTAGATGTAGGTTCGGTTTTACCCAAACAGACGTTCGATACTTTTAAGATAGTTATGCCGAGGATTGCCCTTTTTACCGATTTGATGAAATTTTTACTAGCGATAAAGAAGGGTCTACTTGACCATCTCTAAAAATCTGGTATCGATCTGAGGTGCAGGAGCCGAGAAAAAAATTATCAAAGTTTGCATTTTCACGGCGCGTTCACACGCAACGCCCTATACTAGGTATCTCCGAATTTACCTTTATTTTTATATTAAAAAAACGCGTTTTACCGTTTTTTCTAAAAACCACCATGTTGTAAAATGATCCTTCACGCATCGTTCAAAATTTCTTCAGATCGATCTGACGCATAGTTAATTAAATAATCATGAACAAAGTTCAAAACTCCCACATACTCTCGACGCTCGTGGACGCATGGAGGGGGCACAGAAATTCGAAGTAACAACGTTGCTCGGTATGATTATTAAAGTGGAGTATAAGTTTATGCGTTCCACTTATTAAGTTATTGCTGAATAGGATTGGTATTTTCGGGTTACAACAGTATCACTGGAAAATATACGAGGCCTAAAATGCGTATATATATTTTTTTAATTTTCTGATCAATAGAATCCGAATAAAGTCCATTCAAAAACAGGGTTTATGCAGTAACTTCCGTTACCCGTTAAACTCACTCTTTCGGATCTATATTCCAACAGAAAGAACTTAAAAATTTGGGTTTACATAATAAAGTAATTGGACTTACAATTTGACTTTCTCGAACACACTTTTGAGATTTACAATATTAGAATTTAATAAATTGATAATTTTTAAATATTGAATCTATATAAAACACCAAGAAATGACAGCTACTTGTACAATCGTTGGTAGAAACACAAATAAATCATGAAAGACTCCAAAGAAAAATGATGTGAAACCGTCAGAATAATAACCACCTTAAGAGGTTGGAATGATCAAATCAAAGATTTGGGAGAGAACTGAAGCGTAAGGCTCCGTGCAAGTACTCTTATATACTCGTCTTGAGGGTGTGCCGTCAGAAAACTATATATATTGCGTGCGAAATCTATGTATATATATATACATATATATAAATTATGATCCATGGAAATTCTCTATCTGCGATCTTTAAATAACTAAAGATTTTCACACCATCGGTATCCTTCATGCAAAATTCAATGTAAAATCGTAAACTTTATCGTGTGACCGCTGTACAATTGCTTTTCAAAGCAGTTGGAGTGCAGTTTTTCTTTTGAATTTTAAAGCAGTAAAACACGTCTTTTGAAGAACTCATCATTTTAGGAAACAAAAATCTCAAGGTTATTGGAAGTTTTGAAAAATTCTAGTGATAAAGAATTGTAATCGTTTGTTGTAGGATATTAAATTTTGCTCGGAATCCGTAAGACACGTGGCAAATATCGTATTGAAAATATGCAGAAACCTGGACTGTTTTAACAATTCAGATTTACAATCAATAATGATTTTTCATGTCGTTCACTAATAAGCTGAGGAATCACTACGATTTCATTTTATTAGGGGAGGATGGGGCAAAGTGAAACAACGGGGCAATATGAAATGGCGGGGCAAAGTGAAATGCGGGATAAAGCGAAATAATAACAAAAAACGCATCTAGAGCGACATTCATGTACCTCGTTTTTTCTCACTTCTTTTAATTTTTTTTTTTTCAGTTCCATAGTAGTTTATGCACAAAATTTGGAATAGTACATGCTTAGTTTAACCAACATTCCTTGTCAATTGCACGAAATTCTCGGTATCGAATGAAAAATTTATAGTTCCGAGCGTGAATACTCTAAAAAATTAATGATTAGATTGAAATTGAGGCTTCTAGGCAAAGCATAAGAGTAGGGATTAAGGGATTTTAATAATAAGAGTTAAACAAAGATCTGATCAAGGGGCTAAACGAAAGTTTACTCAAGAGGCCAAACGAAGGTCTGACCAAGGAGTCAAATGGAGGTCGAATCAAGAGGCAAATCGAAGGTCAAACAAGGATCTGACTGGGGGCTGAACGGAAGCTTAATCGGTTTGAATAAAAGGCTGGAAGCTCGAATCAAGGGTCAAACCAACCGTTTGGCCTTCGACTTGATCTCCAAAACTTCCTCCTAGAACGTTTAACTCTTGAATCGACCTCCAAGCCTCCTCTCCAGACCTTTCGACCTTTGAATCGACCTCCAAGTTCCCATCCTAGACTGCTTAATTCTTGAATTGACCCCCAAGCTTTTCCTCGAGACCGTTCGACTTTTGAATACTCAGCCTAGACTGAGACTATTCCACTTTGCCCCGCCGTTTCACATAGCCCCATTGTTCGACTTCGCCCCACCCTCCCCTAATTTTCCTGAAACTTTCTGGAGTTGCTCTGATAAAAAAAAATGTGTTATAATGAAAAATGTATGAATTCCATATTTTGCGGTTAACATGACTGTTACCAGGATTAAAATTTTAATAATAAAAAAATTCGCCAACGGAATGCCCTTTGGAGATAGCCTGACGCACTGGATCCTATCCAACATTTTTTTTTAAATCTTTTTATTTCATATAAAAAGGACTCACGGGCTTATTCATCGCTATCAAGTACAGGAAAAATTTTCTGCAGATTACTGAGGGCTCTATTGGTAGTGAATTTCATTTGAGAATGGATTTCATATTGAAGAAGGATGAGAAAAAAAAATTGAGAGGAAGGAGAGAAAAAAAAAACACTTTAATTTCCAGGATGCATGTTGCAAGTTTTCTTTTTGCTACTTTTTAATATTCACGTATTTTTCATTCCCCGGATGGATGTCATATCGAAAATGCTTCAGTTATGTACCATGGACGTTTCTATTCACCAGTGGCATATGTACTTTGAGCATCTATAGGGTATGGAATCCTTTGAATGTAATATACTGGCAGTTTCATGGATTTTTAGAGTGAAAAAGATATCAAGTGTCGGTGTAGCATATGTTGAAGGATAATTTGTCTTTTCTAATTTATTTTTAAAGAATTCTCTCATTTTTTGACATAATAATTTCATTCATTATCAGAGAAATCAATTTTTTTAAATTTAGATTGAAAAAAAAAAGATTTTGTTGAGAAAAATTGTTAAATATCTCGGAATTGGAGGGAGATATCAAAATTTTTGAAAAAACCTTTTTTGTAGAGCGAATTAAGAGCTACAAAAAAGGTCATTTGAAAAATTCCTCTATCTCTTGTAGATTTGAAGATATTTAGGAAAAACTGTTATATATCTTCTATTTTCATGATAAATTTTTACAAAAATTCCTTCATCTCATTTTCTCGAGTATTTCTACCAGATATTAGAATAGCTGATGAGAGTGTTGGATATAAAATGAGGAGAAAGTACAGGAAAATATGAAAATAACGACTAAAGAAGAAGAAAAAGTAGAAATTGTTGATTTTTCTTATTTCAAAACTTTTTCGAGAAAATCAACATCTCAGAATTTCACGTTAGATTATCGATAACAGCCAGTGATGTAAATATACATCAAGTCTATACAGATAACGAAAATCCAATTTAGATACACGGGGAATGTATCCCATACACGAAAGTGGACATTCTAGTGGGAACGAATTTAGAAAGTATGTACGACCAATATCACTGTTGTACTACTAGAATCCTCTGAATCCGCTGAGTAAGCGTACTGTTATTTAGACATTCGATATTCTGAGTATTGCCAGGGTGTTCTTTATTGACACGTACACCTTTATTCAATACAATATCCACATTTTTTTCATTCAGAACAAAAATTCAATTTTTTATCTATTTTATTCAATTTTCTTTTCTAGCAAAAATTCATTTTTTATATCATGACTGATGCACTCATCATCCAGAAGATGTGCATTTGATGCCGAAAGTAATCGTCTGCACGCTGGAGAAGTGACATTTTATCTAGTACAAAGGGACAAGTCTGGAGATCCATTGAAAGGAGGGCCACTCTGGATCCTTCAGCGAGGGTTTAGGAGGCCTAGTTACTGAACAATGGAGAAAAATAGGTGAGTTGATGGTACATCAGTGGATGAACACTCAACGAGTATGTACAGTCATTGAAGGGACTGGCAAACAGACGTGTGAAGAGGATTGTCAATAAATTAACGGGATTACATGATTTGTAATGTCATTGATGCTCCATTGTCATGATATGATTTTTAACTGTCATTAACTCGAGTTTGGCAGAGTAAAATTTGATAATTTTTTTTAAAATTCAGAGATCTTTTTTTGAGCTTCAAGATGAAATTAGTTTCAACCAAGTTTCTCCTTTACTCATCACCTAATTTAACTATTGATAAATGTCAAATTCGTCATCTTTCAATTTCATTTAATTTTCCTTTATTTTTTATTTCTCTCCGTCTGACATTTTTTTTCACCAACTCGTTGCACAACATTTCCTCCAAAAACTTGGAATAGCTGAGGCCCTTTAACTTCTTAAAACATTTCAACTTTGTGTTTATAATTTTATACTCATCCTCAACTTCTCATAAACTTTTCTTTTCTCTTGACAAACTTCTCAACACCAACTCACCTGTCTCATAGCTCTTAGTTTATTTACCAAAGCAGATGGAAAGTTTAAGGATTTTCACTGGATGAGTTGTGAGGACAGAATTTTAAATATCAACTAGGACATCGTGCTAAGAAAAAAGGCTCCAACTGCACGTAAATTGCTCATAATTGGATTCAAATAAAGGTGAATAAAAAGTTAAAAATCAATACAATCATTCATTGTCAATCAACTTTATGATGAAGAAAAAAAAGTAATGAAAAATCATGAATAACTCCAGTGGAAATTCCAAGTGAAATAGACCATCCAAACACTTTAAATCATGTCTGCACTCAAGGTACACATACCCAAGCCATTTATTTCATCCCCTGGTGCATCTTTTCAGTGCTCAATTTCACCCACAACATACAGAGTGCAATGTTGAAGGATACATAGACATCCTGTATCATCCCTTCCACTTTGCTCTGATCGTCAAGCATTCCAGCTAACTTTATCTCCCATGTACACCAGTCTTACCCTGTATTATTCAACTAAAAGCCTCTCCTCTCTCTTGAGTCTGTTGCAAGTGAAGTCGATGGTGTTGACTGTGTATATGGGGACGTTTTCATTATTTATAGTACATGTGCCACAGGCCTCGTTAGGCGTTATTACAAACAAGGAATGAAGTTATGCACTGTCTTAAATATCACTAATTATTCATTACTGACCAAATTCATTGTTTTTCATCAATTTTATACATTTTTAAATCAACAAAATTTTACTTTTTGTTGAAATAATTTTTTTGACAAGTGTTTTTGTCAATATCTCGAGAATGAGTCATTTTAGAAGAAAATGTCAAAAGAAATTTTTTGTTTGTTATTGAATTTTCTACAAAAAAGGTATCTTGACATTTTTCTGTAAATCTCTTTGTTTTGAAGATATTGAAGAAAAATTGAGAATTGAAAATTGTTGGATTTAAAATTATTAAAAATTTCTTGGGACGTGTTCAGTCAGACAGGTTTCGCAATTCATGACATTTGAATTTCATACATTGCGAATTACTCATGAGTCTCCTTTTATGGGGTACATTTTTATGAATAGTTTGATGAGAATTATATGATTTATTACATTGGTAGTGATGCAATACTCACTCTTTGGAGGCGTCGTACGCTGAATTGTCTTTGTAACGCAGTCGCAGATTCGTTCTGATGTCATTGCTGTCGTTTATGTGACGCATTTCACTCAATTCAGCTGGTAGGAGTAGTGCCACTTCTGTAAATTGAATAAAATTACCCTTTTATTGGATTTCATCAGAAAATCAATTCTGTCATTTCTTAATATTGAATTATCTCGATAGTGAGTAAATTGAGAGTCAAATGTGATAAGATATTTTTTATAGAAAATTTTGTCATCTACAAAAAAGTTATCTTAATATTTTCTCCTAATGTCACTCATTCTTGAGATAATCACACAATCAAAATTACAAAAATCATTCAATTAAGAAAAATTCAATTGTACAGTTTTTTAATTATAAATTATCTCGATAAAGAGTCATTTTAGAAGAAAATATCGGAGAATCTTTTTTGTAAAAAATTTTATAATCTACAAAAAAGGTTTTTTGACATTTTCCCCTAAGATCAATCGTTTCGGAGATAACTCGGAAATTATAAAAAAATTAATTGATTGCAATAGAGAAAACGAAACATTCTCAATATTTTTATTCACGTTGAATGAAAGAGGATGATATTCCGTGTGGAATTTCATTCAATACATTTTGCTACACTCCAGAGGATGCATTCACAATCCACTTGTGAGAATTCCCTATCCTATATGAACTAGTGCTTCTGTATGGCTAGAGCAGCCCTAGAACTCCCTGAATAGCCGTATCAACAGGATTTTGCGTATGTGTATAGGATGCACTACAGATGGGTATCTTGTGGGGTCTGAGACTGATGGAAAGTCATTTGGAGCCGATCAAAGAGGACTAGTTTGGTATTGAGGAAATTTTGCCAATTAGATAAATTCTTGAGCTACTGAAAATAGTGTTTATGTGTCTGAATAATTCCCTGAGAAAGTGTGATATGTTGTAAAAACATTTGTTTCAAAGTTTGAGCCATAATTAATTATTTATCAACTTTATTAATCAAGATTAGACAATTTTCTTTATTAATTATCGAATTGATCTCCTATGAATCCAGTTTTTTGAAGATATCTCTAAAACTAGTAGATTTGTGAATAAATGTCAAAAGACCTTTTTTGTAGCTCTTAAAATTCTCTACAAAAAAAGTCCTATGATATTTTTCCATATCATCATTAATTACCGAGATAAATAAACAATAAGATTGTAAAATTCATGATTTCAGTTTTTTTATTATATCTCAGAAACTAGTGGGTTTATAGAAAAATGTTAAAAGACCTTTTTTGTAGCTGACAAAATTTCTAACAAAAAATGTCATTTGACATTTTTTCCTAAACCTCTTCCTTCCAAAGTTATCACCAAAATAATCCAAAAAAACGATTTTACCTTTTAGTGCACTTTTTGGATTACGTTTGTGACATTTTATCCCTTGACATCCTCGATGTTGCACCAGCTGTGGACAATGTTTTCCCCCATTCTCAGGCTCTCGCTCGACAATTCTCGATCGAGACTGAGCACCAGGACCACAATCACTGTCGCAAGCTGACCATTGACCCCATCCTGAGACAATGCAGTCTAGAACTGTAAAAAAAAAAATTAATGAAAAAGCAGAAGAGGTCAAGAATTCTGAAAAATTGACAATTTCCTTGAAAAAAAAAAATAAGCAAATAAACATTATGAATATTTAACAACTAATTTACTCATGTTACCCAAGAAAATCGAGCCCAGTTACATATGTATGTATAACAAATGTTAATGTAATTTTCTAGGAACTGGAGATGGAATGAATGCATTCAGTGGCTTAATCCAATCGAGTTTTAGCATCAGTAATTTGCAAGTTTGTTCATCAAGCTACACTGCCAGTGGGAAAATAGAATTCTCAATGAAACGAACCGTCCAAATGAATTATCATACAATTGGAGAATCGTTGGGAAAAATCATTTTGATGGTAAATTCACCATTGTAATTTCCTAAATTTGTGATTATTTTGATAATGAGTGATTTTAGAAAAAAATGTCAAGATACATTTTTTGTAGAGAATTTCTGAATACACAAAAAAGGTCTTTTGACATTTTCCTCTAACATCCTTCGTTTTCGAGATAAGTATGAAAATGTTTGTGAAAAATCTTTTTAAGAAAGTTTTTTTGATTTTTAAAACTCAAATAATGGAATTCAAATGTCTGTTATTCGTGCACATCGATTTTCATTTGTTATTTTCTCTATTCTTCATTTATTTTTATCTTTTCCCATCCAATGTTTGATAGCAAATACCGGTAACACGCAGGCCTTTGACACCCAATCTATTTCGCGTGCATTGAAACGTTTCGGATGCAATTGCTTGTTTAAATTTACACAGTACTCTGAGATATCCCAAGACGGTATGTCACGTAAATCCGAGGGAGAAAGACGTCAGCGTGGCGTGAGGAAGTCGTCCCGGAAGACTAAAAATCCAAAAAGTAAATAAAAATTCGTGATAAAATGAATCAATTCTTCTTGTATTTCCACTAAATATGCAATTATCTCGGTAATTATTGACTTTATTGAAAAATGTCAAGATACACTTTTCGTTGGAAATTTTTCAAGCTACAAAAAAGGTCTTATGACATTTTTTCATAAAACTACTCGTTAATGAGATATCTAAGAAATTAAAAATATCAAAATTTTCAATCCATTTTTAAGTAGAAATTTTACTTTTTTATAATTACAAGATTATCTGGATAATGAGTGATTCTAGAGAGAAATGTCAAAAGACTTTTTTTGTGGAAAATTTTGTGAGCTACAAAAAAGGTCTCTTGATATTTTTCCCTAAAATCTCTCCTTGCCGAGATAAATCCAAAATTAATAAAATTGTTTTTTTGTTTTCTTTCATTTTTCTCCTTTTTTCCATTCACTGAAGAACTTAGACATACACTATCGACAGAGGCACAGTCTATATTATCAACTCTGCTTGAAGATGTTATCGAGAGGACCCTGGAGGATGCAAGAAAAATGGCAGAGAAAACGGGAAAGGCTCGAGTATCAGCTGAAGATGTGGAGAATGCACTCAAAAAATTGTGCCAACGTTTTCGTTCAGCGCGTGCCTCCAGCGTTGTTAATGGGATTCGCAGTGGAATAGACTCATTCACTGTTGGCAATAATCAATCAATGGAGTTCTGATGTAATAATTGTGAAATTATGAAACTATCCAGTTGACATCAATAGAAGGAAAATAAATTATTCGAGTTGACAAATTATCTTTCTCATTTGAAATTTCTCTTTTATGCTAGTTCAAAGTAGTTAATTACCCGTGTCCCAATTATGCTTATTGCGAGAACGTTTTCCCCATATTTATGAATTAACTCAACTGTATATTCATCAAACAACCTTTTAAAGTTCATTTTTTTTTCCTCAACTCCAAAAACATTCGCGATAAAGTGAGATAATTCTTATTTCGGGAATATCTCAAGAATGAAGGGGTTTAGGATAATTTATCAAAAGACCTTTTTTATAGAGAATTTTAAAAGCTATAAAAAAGGTTTCTTCATAAATTCTTCTAAACCCCTTCATTTCCAAGATATTCGCAGAAAAAAATCATCCCTTCCTAAAAAATTTGAATTCGACTATAAACACAATTTTTAATTCACTGTAATCACAATAACTTGAGTATTAATGGATTTATCGAAATTTACCAGAAAACCTTTTTTATAGGTCTTGAAATTCTCTACAAAAAAGGTCTTTTGACAAATTCTCCTAGACTCCTTAATTTCCAAGATAAATCCAAAAAACTTGGCGACCTTTGATCCAAAAATTTTAATTAATCACAATTCCAACTTAAAATTCCCAGTAACAACCGGAAATACGATAAAATTAGGGGGTAAAACATGTGGTAGGGTTATTTGAGGTTGAATGTGGCTCGTGTGGGCTAAATTTCGTAGCAGTGGAGTGGCCAAAAGGTACGTGACTCAAATTCCAGAGCAAACAAAGGGTCAAAGGAAGTTAAAAATTAGTCTGAATGTGTCCAAGTTGGTGGGGTTGAACATTGAGCAATGCTTCAGCCACTACTGCCGTCCAATGGTGCCACCAAAGCGTCCGGTGCTTTCGTAAATATCTCTATTTTAACACTTCTCACACAAATTCACTAATCTTCAAGATTTAATCAAAATAATCAAAAATCCTTGAACATGATCATCTCAAAAAAATTAAATTCTTTAGATTTTCTATATAAATTGAGAGAAGAAAAAAAATTTCAAGTGAAAAAGATGAAATTTATGAATTTTTTAGTGAAAAAAAATACTAATTTGAATGAATTATGCATTTTTTTCGAAATTTATCAATTTTGTAAGAATTATTTTGCGAATATCTCTGGAACTATTCAATCTAGAAAAAAATGTCATAAGACCTTTTTTGTGGAAAATTTAAGAAACTACAAAAAATGTCTCTCAACATTTTCTCCTAAAGTCACTCGTTATCGAGATAATTTCGTAATTAAATCGTAATATTTTTATAAATCAGTAAATTTCTCCTAAAATGTGAAAAATAAATAAATAAAAAATAGGCACTGCAAGGATAATGAATTGAAAAAATCACTTCAAATGTAAAAGACAAAGAAAATTTCCCCACGGAATTACTAGTTACGAGAGACACATATTTATAAAGACAGAGTGTCTCTGGAAAACAGTCACTTTATACTCTAAACACCACCGGTACCTCTTCAAAGTGTTTCTGTACAGAATACCAGTTTATTCATCATCCCTGTGTGCTAGGACAATGAACAAACCTCACAGTGTCCACGAGAGATTCGTTGGGGGAAAAAGGGACACAAGTAAATTACAGTCTCTGTGATTTATTCGATGGGTGGACACTACTAGAGAGGACTCATCTTTTGTTCGAGATTACCTCACTGATGGTCCATTTGGGTGAGCAATAAGTCCACCTTTATTACAGTTTAACTAAAAAAATTCCTGGATTTTTGAGAAATTGCAGTAAAACTCAGATAATTCTTCATTTATCTCGAGAACCAGTGATTTTAGAGAAAAAAGTCAAAATACCTTTTTTGTAGATATTAAAATTTTCTTAAAAAAATGTCTTTTACAAAATTCTTCTAAAATCATTAGTTTTCGTAATTAAACAATAATGCCTTTTTATTTGGAAAAATAATTAAAAAATTGAATGTGTCCTTTTAAGTATTCATATTAACTCATTAAAGAGTGGTTTTAGAGGAAAATATCAAGAGACCTTTTTTTTAGCTGACAAAATTTCCAACAAAAAATGTCTCTTAACATTTTCCTCTAAAATCACTCATTATTGAGATATTTGAATGTTTAATTAAGTGTGGAAAATGTAATTTTCACTTTTTCTTCTTTTCTGGAAAAATAAAATTATTAACTCGTAAATAGGATGAGCCCAGTGTGTTGGTTACTTAAAGTGAACTCTGGGTCCAACTTTCCACCACAATTCTCCTCGAAAATAACCCAGACGCAGATTTATCTCGACGCCTCCGCACCGTACACGCACTCCTTATCTGGCCCTTGGGACATTGCCTGTGCCTTTTATTCCCCCCTTTTTATCTACCTCTGAACAACGTCAACAAAAAGAACTTTATCCATTGTCACTAGTGATTTTCAGACAGAAGGAATCATTATCCTCAACTCCCCCATTGATTTATCAAAAACTCGAAGAATTTCATAAACATTATTTCATCAATATCTCTGAAACCACTGGGTTTATCAAAAAAAGTTAAAAAACCTTTTTTGTAGCTTAAAAAATTTTCCATAAAAAATGTCTCTTGACATTTTTTCATAAACCCCTTCCCTTCCAAGATATTTCAAAAATAATCTTCAACTCAATTTAAAAAAAGAAATCCAAATTCAAAATTTATCAAAAAAACTTTTAAATAATTTAAAAAAAAAATCCCTTCAACTTCAATATGATTATATCGAGTAATGGGAGACTCTGCGGAATTGAAACATTTCTTATTCCCAAGAGGGATTATGACATAGAGAGGTTGCCTCTCATTTTGGAATAGTGAATTCTATCGTAGTCCATTTGTAAAGGTTCTTGCAACGAGGTTTGACGATGTCTGAGACGCCGAGACAAGAGATGGGTAACCCAATCCTCTTCCTCTATCCATTGAGATCGCGAGGGTTAGGCGATTCAGGAAGATGAGGAGGTTCTTCCTATGGCAAGATATGGCAAAGTGGCAAAGCAACCAAGTGTATAGACTATGGGATTACTGAGGCGGCTTCTCAAATATGCTAACAGTCGCATTAACCCTGGAGCTTAGATGAGATTACCAAGTATAATGTCATGTGCACATTCTCCATTCCACCTTGAACCCCTCAGTGGTGCCATACAGAGCAACTCTGTTACTTCTTAACGTTACGGATTCACTCGAGTGGGCGATACCCATGAATAATTGGTACATATTATGATTTTGGATCATTTAATTCATTCATTAGGGGATTATGATTCACTGTAAGACATATTTTTTGTCAATTAAAAAGGTTTTTTTTGACTTATTCAATTAATTATCAAGATTTTCAAATTTGTGAATTTAGGATTTTGGGAATATCTCGAGGAGAGAGGGAGATAGAGAAAAATGTCAAAAGAGGTATTTTTTGGGGAATTTTGGGATCTACGAAAAAGGTCTTTTGACATTTTTTAATATATCTTATGGTTTTGGAGATATTCGGGAAATTGTGAGAATCGTTTTTTTTTAATTTAGTGCTGAGTGATTTTATCTTGATAATGAGTGATTTTAAGAGAAAATGTCAGAAGATATTTTTTGTAGAGAATTTTATGAGCTACAAAAAAGGTCTTTTGGGTATTTTTGTGAATCCAGTAGTTTTGGAGATATTCGTGAAATAATAGGAATTCACTTGATAATAGAAAGAAAGTTTTTTTTTTTTTTTTGTAAAGTTTGTCGTCTCAATTCTTGGGTAAAGTTATAAACAAAAATGGGGTCAACTACAAAATCTTGTAGTTAATTTCTTGGTGTCTCAGTTGGTCGTTCCATGCAACTAACAAAGACCAAACTCTGCAGAAGCAAATTCCAAACGAGTTTGGGAGAATTGAGTCTCCTATCCCCAAGACTTCAATACCGCAGCATCGATGTACACGTTGAGTTCAATTAAAAGTTTTCATATTTTGCGCATAATTCATAACCAATTAAACTCGGTGGAGTCGGATTTAATTTTTGAAAGTATGAAAGGTCAAATTTCCATTTTTTCAAAGTTTCTCAAAGAATTCCTCGATGATTTTCATAAATGTGCATTTATCTGGAGAACAAGTGATTTTAGGGGAAATTGACAAGAGACCTTTTTTGTAACTGAGAAAATTTCCAATAAAAAATATCTCTTGACATTTTTCCTAACACCAATCCTTAACGGAATAATTAATTAACGAAAAAATGATAATCTGCATAAACTCAAAAAATTTTATAAAGATGATTTTGCAAATATCTCGTGAACTGAAAGGTTTATCAAAAAATGTTATAGGATCTTTTTTGTAGACCATGAAATTTTCGACAAAAAATGTCTTTTGATATTTTCGTTTAAAACGTCTCATTATCGAGATATTCTACTTTTTCTCTCATTCAAAAATAGAAAAATGGAGTAAAACAACAAATTTGAACTACACCAGATGAGAAAATGGAGTCAATGACCGTCGAAAGGCGTGAGAAAAAGGCCACGTCTAGTTGGCATATAAAATTGTTACGGTGCACCCTTAATGACGGAATTAATTGATGCGTTGTACATACACGGAATCACTCCCGTCTCTTCACTTGTGTACGTGATGCTACTCCGTGAAAGCCGGTCTTTCACGACTTCCGGAGATGACACACTGAGACGAGAATTAAAAGAAATTATGAGAAATGTTGTTTCTAGCAGAATTCTAGACACTTTATATACACTTTACTATTCATTTTCATGTTTAATGAGAGTCATAAACATTAAAAATTAAATTAGTCATCATTTTTCAGCAGAAACGAAATATCATGACATATTAATTCGCGAATATCTTCAAAACTAGTAGATTTATCAAAAAATGTCAATAGACATTTTTGTAAAGAATTTTATGAGTTACAAAAAAGGTCTTTTAACATTTTTTGATAAACCTAGTATTTTCGGAAATATTTCTAAAATAATCTTCACTTATTTTTTTATAAATTCCCTTTTTTGAAGAAATTATTTTGTGAATATCTTTAAAACTAGTGGGTCAAGACAAAAATGTCAAAAGACACTATTTGTAGGGAATTTTATGAACTATAAAAAAGTTTTTATCACATTTTTTCATAAACCTACTAGTTTTGGAGATATTCGCAAAATAATTTTTATCAGTGAAAAGGATACCCGGATAAATTCAGCGAATCTTAACTTCTACATATCAAATTAACTAGTATCGTGAGCAACATCTGAGATTAATACAAGGATATAATTCGATGATATAGACGCTGACAGAGCACTTGGATACCATCATAACTCAATTACACGGTTTCAGTGCTCCATTGGTAAAGTTTCATAATTGACAGACAATTCAATTCTCCAAAATTACAGTTCATGTCTTCAAAATGTTACATCAGTTGCAATTGATATGTTTCCATTGACACTTGTGCCTAATCATCGCATGGAAATTATCAATAAACAATTATTAAATTATAATAAATCAAATTAATCGATATAAACAAAAAAACTTTAATTGAATATAAAATTGTAAAAATTATTTTACAAATATCTCCAAAACTAGTAGATTTATGAAAAAATGTCAAAAGATCTTTTTTGTAGTTTATAAAATTCTCTACAAAAATTGTCTTTTGACATTTTTTGATAGACCCTTTTTTCTCTGAGATAATCGCAAAATAATTCAAATTTTTTTTTTCAAAACTCTTTTATCACTAATAAAAATTTTATTATCAATTCCTCCTTTTGTTTATCAATTCAATAAGATGATGAATAATATCAATGTGCTTAAAATAATCATCAAACGTCTGGCACCAAACGATAAACCGACGAATAATAATCATCAATAGATTTAATAACCGAATCACTGAGGAATAATCACCCAATTCAAATCCCAATATACTGAGACAATATAATTCCTCTGGGTGGAATAATTAATCCTCCATTTGTGGCCTCTGAATACATATATCGGGGAGGGGGGGAGGGGGGGGGGGGAGGGTCCTACCAAAACTAGGTAAATACGAGTGAGAGATAATTCCCATTCCCATACGCAATAAACATCTAATCAGCCGAACAATTAGATACGAAAATTGCCATTTATTCGGTAATTGTTTGGGTAATTGTATTCTCAATTACTAAAAAAACTTGTTTAAAGTGTGATTAAACAAATAATTAATTAATTATTTCGATGATGATCGATTTTAGGAGAAAATGTTGAAAGAACTTTTTCTGCAATTTTTTATTTATCGATTATTTCGGTAATGAGTGATTTTAGGGGAAAATGTCAGAAGACATTTTTTGTAGAGAATTTTATCAGCAACATATGAACTCTTGTCACATTTTTTGATAACATCACTCGTTACCGAGATAATTCGATGATTAATGAGACTTGAAAAATCAATTTTACTCAGTAATCATAATTTTTAGAAAATTGGAGATGGTTATAATTGGAGATATCTCCAAAACGAGTGGTTCTATCGAAAAATGTGAAATAACCTTTTTTGGAGCTGATGAAATTCTCAATAAAAAATGTTTTTTGACATTTTCTCATAAACCCGCTAATTATCGTTATAATTGAATAATTAACGAAGTGTGAAAAATGGATGTGAAAAAATGGGAAAATTAGATGAAAACGAAGTGATAAGAAAGATAAAGAGAATAGATTTAAAGTGGCAATAAAAGTGGATCGCCAGGGCTTATGGATTAGAAAATTATTTTCTTAGTATGTGTCTTGATTCCTCACCGGAGAGTGTACTCCGGCAATAAACTATCCGATTCCCGGTCGTAGACGAGGGTAAACATTCACCCTCCAACGTAGCTACCGTTTGGTTAAAGAATTCCACTTTGTTTAATGTAAAACTCCCGATATCGAGAATCCTCGGATTCAAATATTTAAAATTATTCGCGCGCTATCGCCCAAACCACTAGAGTCGATAATACAGCTGTAGCCACACGCCGCCGGCCGGCAACAAGTTGCCCACATGGTCGCGCCACGTGTCGAGTCAGCCTCAGTTCACCCACGAGACTCGGCACGTGGCTATTTACTGTGAGAAAAGTGTATCTCCGGGTTTCAGAAGCTGCCCGGAGGGAAAAAAGAGGATAATGGTGAGTACTGGTGTTTATTCTCAGTGTTTTATAGTTACGGTGGCCCCCAGTAAATGAAAATACCCTAATAAATAACTAAGAAAATCCATAGCGTCTCGCTACGTCGTAATTTGTAAAAATTACCGTGGACTAAGGTAAATCTGTAGTTTTTGCCGTGTATTCACGGGAGTTTTTAATATGGATAAAGACACACGCCCCCAAAAACTACCCCTAGGGTCGTAACTCCGGGCGCGTAGTATCACTCCGATGTGTGTGTGGTTCGCCCCCCCCCCCCCCTTCCACCCCCTCGACGAAACAAATTTACCTTATATCCATGATAAAAATTCACAATTCACCGTAGATCCACGGTAAAAACCTCCCAATTTACCTTAGATCCACAGCAAAAACTCCCGTGAATCCACGGTAAAATTTACCGTGGACCATGTGAATAGATACTTCCTAAAAATAATGTCTTGTGGCAAAAGTTCCAAAAATTGAATATTTTTTCCATTCCTTCTCAAGATGTTTCCCCTTTCAATTATTTTCACCTCATGAAAATTGTCTGTCGTGTTGTTTTGTAGCGTGGGAGACATACGTCCTCGACCATGAAGCGTGACATAGCTATTATATTTGATCACCAAGTTATGTCCCGCACCATATGCTCGATATCATTGAATTGTTCATAATGAGTCTCATTTTTTTTCCACTAGTTTCGATAAACGGTGCATGATTGTCTGATACCCTCAAATCTACGCTAGGAAATTCTACGTGCTTCTTTCACCTCTGGACACGTCCATGGTAAATACCTAACTTCAGATTACATAGGTTACTTCGTGTTGAATTCGACAGTGGGCACATAACAACATTTGCCGTATTCCCTCGGACTCAAAATGGAGATGCTGCAAATTTTTACTCTCAGTTATTTATTATTTTCTTGCATTTCCAATGGTTTTTGTTCTCCACCTCGACCGGAAATACATATTAAAGATGTTGAAGAAGCACTCAAGCAAATAGTCGTCGGCATCGATTTGCAACAATTTCATAAAACAAAGGAATATAAAAATGAAGCTTCAGATGATAGTGTGTGGTGGAAAGTTTCCAAAATCATCTTACCCCTCAAAGATCCAAGATCCATCAAGCGACACGCGAAACAGTGTAAAGATAAGTACATCGCAACCTATGTCAAACCCTTGAAAGAAGCTAATAAAAAAAATGAAAATGTTGTAAATAACGATGAAACCGCTATAGATAGGCAACTGCGTAGTGGAAGGAAAATTATAGCATCAAAAGAGAATAAATGTCCTGGAAAATCATTATCAAAGAAAAGAATACAAGAAATACATATCACCCCCCGCAATGTTGTAATAGGTGAAAATAAAGAACAGATAATAAAAGCCGGACGCATCATGACACAACTTATACACTCCAAAAATTTGGAAGAAGCAGGAGAGTTGCGTGTTGAAGTAGATGATAAAGAAGAATTTGAATTTGATAAAGAGGAATCTGAAGACAAATTCAAAGATGTCATTGAAGAATATGAACTCGAGGGGGGTAAGAATTCTCCTTACTTCAAATACTTCAGAGGGATTTATGATGAAGTGAAGAAGAAAATAGAAGATTGTAAACGGTTTTTTAAATATTTCTTAACACGTGTTTTGCCATATTTTGCATTATGGTCCTCGAAAAATGGACTTGAACGAGAATATCCGTTGATGACTGAACGTCAGCGACTATTACGAGAACGTCGGAAGAATTTTAAAATGGGAGGGAAAGGTGCAGATGAATCGTCTGAAAAAATTCCAACGGATAAATCGTCAAAGAAACGAAAAAGGAAGAATGTAAATAGAGAAGAAATGTTAGTTAAGCAATGGGGTGGTGTTGAAAGATTGAAAGGGGAAAAAAGATTCAATAAGTTCTTTCCTGAAAAGATGAATATAGAAGAGCGACAGCGTGATGATCATCAAAAACGAAAGATTGAGGAAAAGGAAAGAATAAACATGGATGCTCATATTTCTAGAGATACCAATGAAAGCATCAAATATTCACATGATGTAGAATTATATTCAAAAAAGGAGGAAATTATCATAGATATGGAAGAATGTGATGAACGAGTTGAAGGTGATTTTCCAAAACAAAGTTCCCCCCATTCGGATTCGGCTGCGTCACAGAATAATGCACATGAACGAATGACGGATTACGATGAAGAGGACCCAATCCAGTATGATACATTCCATCAAGACATAGAACAGCGCTTCTTTCGACCTGGTCTCACGTACCCTGCCAATTTCCCAAATTTATACAGAGACGTTGGTGGTGAAAAATTGAACGAACAGAACTTCACAAGCTTGAAAGTGAGGGAACCCTTAGATGGTGATATTATTAATGCTTTCTTCAAAGCTATTGAAGGTGTTGCTGCTCGAAATAACCTGAAATTACGATCGCTCAATACTTATTTCTGTGAAAAACTAATAGCACGAAAGGTCTCTGATTTCTCGAGATGGGTGAATAGGATGCAGCTATTATCGTACAATGTATGGCTCATCCCTTACAATTTAAAAAAAAATCATTGGACGTTACTTTTGGTGGCTGTTAAACTAAAAATTATGGTTTACTTCGATTCTATGCACGAAAAACCGCCGTCAACATTTCTACGAAGATTTAAAGAATTTTTGACGACCCTGAATTTTCCCCCAAACGATCAACGTACACGGTTGCATACTTGGCAATTATTCGTTCCGAAGGATATTCCTAAACAGAGAATAATAAACTTTCAGAATGATAATAATTGTGGTGTTCACATATGCATGTGGGGTTATCAGATTGCCAGTGGTTCAGGTGCGATAATGCAAAGCGATCAAATGGACGTGGCACGTCGAGGGATAGCCCGATTTTTAGTCGAGCACCCGTCAAACTTGACTTCATCTCAAGGACCACAAATATTCAATGATCTTTTAAATGCGAATGAATCTAATGCTCCTACAGTGTTGGCACATCAGTTCACCGTTATCAAAGAGGCCCCATTTGGATCAACATCCCAGTTTTGCATGTCCCTCAAAACTTATGATGGTTCCGAAGTTTGATCATAATTCTTTGATATTAATTCATTGAAAAAGAACAATTCGTCATTGCATGTAAATGAGTTTGAAAAAAATGTGATTCTAGTTTATACTAAGTATTGTACGTTTTTTCAATTGAGTGTGAATAAAATCCCATGAAAACACATGAAATATTTGGAATGCGCATGATCATAAGAATTTGGAAATGAATTTATATTGAAAGAGGAGTGGGGGTGATGGTTCATGTAAGAGGATTTTGCAATGACACAATTTCAAACGCGAGAGAAAAATATTTCTTCTATGATGTTTGAGGGATTGAGCTTTAGAAGGTTATTGTAACCATGCGCATGATCACAAGATTTCGAAATAAATTGTTGATCAGAGGGACGAGGGGGCTGATAATTTATGTCAAAGGATTTTGCAATGACGCGACTTCAAAAGGGGGAAAAGAATTACTTCTGCAGTAACAAAGTTGATTTCAGAAAGGGGGTTGAAACCACCCGCATGATGCGGGAGGGGTGAAATAAATTTCGAGTGGAAGGGGGAGGGGCAGTCAATATACTTGGCAACTGAGTGTTGCAATGACATAATTTGGAGTGAAAATAAAAAAATATTTTTCTAAATAATTCCACTGAGTTGATTTTGGAAAGGGGGTTGAAGCCACCCGCATGATGCGGGAGGGTTGAAATAAATTTTTTTGGGAAGGGAGAGGGGCTGTCAATATACTTTTCAAATGCGTTTTGCAATGACGCTATTTCAAGTGAAAAAAAAAAATATTTTTGTCGATAATTCCACTGAGTTGATTTGGGAAAGGGGGTTGAAACCACCCGCATGGTGCGGGAGGGATGAAATAAATTTTTAAGGGAAGGGGGAGGGGCAGATCACAATTTACAATGAAAAAAATTTCAATGACGCGATTCTACAATATAAGAAAGTAAAAATTGAAGACAGTACAGTCCGCTCCAAAAGGTAATCCACTGTGTATGCCAGAATCATATGCTAGTTTCAGCGTCATCAAGATATTCCCTCTCGTAATTCTTGCTGCTACGTACATCTGCTGGGCTTTATTAATTTTAAATGCCTTAAATTTTTTATCTGAAGACAGTCAAATATCCAGATGAGATACGAAAGACAAATTTTTCTCGGTTTTCACGACTTTGACGAATAATTTCTATGAATATATCTTTTGATAATCCAGGAAAGAGTGAGTGCAAATTGCACATTTGAGTCTGAATGAAAAAGAAATGTTTTTCATTGTCGAGAATTCATTTCTTGAGTGATTGCAGCATGAATTTAGCGTAATTAAAAATGTTCTCTTTATTTCTGAGAATTTCATCTTTATTATTCCCTGAATATCTCTGAATCTACTAGGTATAGAAGAAAATGTCAAGAGAGCTTTTTTGTAGACAATAAAATTTGCCAAAAAAAAATGTCTTTTAACATTTTTGTCTAAACCTCTTATCTTTTAAGATATTCTCAAAAATGACGTTCGAACACAAAATTTTTATTGATTATTTTATAAATATCTTTGAAACGAGTGGATTTATACAAAAATGTCATAAAACCTTTTTTGTAGATAATTTTATGGACAATAAAAAAGGTCTTTTGATATTTTCCTCTTAATCTCATCATTTTCAAGATATTTTCAAAATTAAAAAATTATCTTTGATTCTCTTTCATAATCTCCATGAAATTTTTATCACAATTCTCAAAGGGAGTCGCGTCTCGGACGTGAACGTGAGCAGACGTGTTTACTGAGCGCTCTGGTGTTAGAACGTGGCGTCCTTTGTGTTATGTATTACAAGTTTCGATAATTAAAATTAATTGGTGTAGAAAGTGATACAGAAGGCAAACCCTTTAGTGGGAGAGTGAAAGTGAAGTTAATTCTGATCAGTCAGGGGTCTAATTAACTGATTGGTAGTACCCGGAAAAAAGGGACTACCGGTCAGTATGTCCCAAACTATAATGAATCCCCCAGTAGAAAATATCCCAAGTTACTCAGCAACAGCTAAATCATCAAAGAAATTCAACAATGAGCATGCTATTATAATCGACAATAATGTAGGTGCAAGTATTGAAGAATGTATTGGTGCACTTAAGAAACTTGTCCCACCCTCGAAAATCTACCTAGCAGATCGAATTGCCAACAACCGAATTCTTGTGTTCCTGGACAGTAAACAAACAGTCGACGCTCTAATCGATTCTAAGAAATACATCATTGTATCGCAACAGGCTATTTTCATTCGACCTTATTTAACACGTAATAAAAGAATTACGTTTTCTCATGTACTACCACAGGTTGAAGATGACTATCTCGAGGGAGAACTACGAAAACAAGGTATCGTATTAATGTCCCCAATCACGTCAATTAGAGCAGGATTCAAGGACCCCGAACTTGCCCACGTTGCTTCCTTTAAAAGACAAGCCTATATTTCCCCCGAGGACATCAGTAAAGTCCCCAGCAGTATAATCACTATTGTCGAAGGCAAAGAAGTGAGGGTATGGATTACCACAGAGGCAACTGCGTGTTTCAAGTGCCATCAAGAGGGGCATTTAGCGAGAAATTGTCTAAATCAAAATCAAAATAATGTACCACAGTATAACACTAACGCACTGTCACCTGGCCAAAACCAAAGCCAAGGCAACAACAACAACACTCATACACTAGGAAACTCATCCCTATCCCACAAAGATTTTCCCCACCTCCCCCCTACTGGCAATACACTTCCTGCTAGGCCTGAAACTACTCCCTCCCTCCCTCCTCCCAACAGTATTACTCCTAAGAAGCAACGAGCCAAAGAGAGTGGCTCTGGCTTCTCTTCCCCTCCCTCCTCAGTGGTACAATCATCTCAGACAATTAACGCAGACTTAACTCCTAAATTCATGGAGACGTCCCCAGTACCGGTCTCCGGCGGTAAAAGGGGGGCTTCAACTCTCAGCTCCACAACTATTTCGGGTGTCAAGGTCATCGAAAATACAGAAAGCTCCATCAATGATTCATCCTCCGATGCTGATTCAAGAGAGATCACAATTGAGGATGAGGGTATCCGAAAGGAAAAACATATTAGGAAAAAAGTTAAGGTGACTAGAGAACAGACTATGTCCCAGAATTCTGATGACTCTTCTGATGAAAGGAAGTGGGAAGAGGTGAAGGGGATTGTCGAAGACGAGTCGTACGGCTTTCCTCTGGGGTTCATTGATCTCAAGGAGTTCTTGAAGGTATCAAAGGGGTCATTGGAATTTAGTGAAGCTGTTTACAAATTCACCAATAAAGTGGTGGACTTTAGAAGCCAACTTGACTACATTGAGAAGTTTATTCCTGGTAAAAACGAGCGTAAGAGGGTCAGAAAGATGGTGGCTAAACTTGATGCTCTAATTGACGAGAACAAGGAGGAGATGGAATCAGTGGAAGAGGAAATGATCTGCTCTGGAGGGGAGGAGGAGAAAAATCCTCTTCTCAAGGAACCCCATATTGATTAAAGTAACAAAAGAAAAGGAAAAAAAAAAAAAAAAAAAAAAAAAAAAAAAAAAAAAAAAACAGAAATCACTCATTACTCGCCATACTTACACTCCTGTGTGGCATGGATGATAAATTCACTCAAACAAACTCTCAATATCACTCAAACCTCAGAATTCTTCTGTGGAATAGTGGATGCATTCGTAGAATCAAAGAAGAGCTCATTGAAATTCTCAAAGATGTTGACGTTCTTGTCATACTGGAATCAAGGCTTAAACCACAGAACACCCAGCCATTTGAATACACTTATCCAGGTTTTAAAACCTACAGAAGAGATAGACCTGAAGGGAAAGGAGGGGGAATAGCAATATTCTTAAGGAGCAATTTAGCCTACATCGAGAACCTTGACATTGTGATCCCCCAAGAAACTGTCGAACTTTGCTCAATTATAATCACCAATGTAGAACCAAACATCCAACTGCTGGTCTGCTACAGACCACCAGGTAGGATTTTATCACAGGAATGCTGGGACCAACTTGTAGCGAACACCACTAGGTATGAGAACACACTATTCCTTGGGGATTTCAATGCTCATCACACCACCTGGAACTGTAGAACATCCACAACGAATGGTAAAAGATTTTTGCAAGCCATTGAAGATCATGAGCTCTTTATACACAATACTGACACTCTCACTCGATACAACCCCACGTGCTCGACGTACTCCAACATTGATCTGGCACTATCAACTATGGATCTAGCTGACAGGATCAATTACAGTGTTAACATAGACCGGTGGGGATCTGATCACCATCCCCTCTACGTGTATGTAAATGTAGAGAGAAATATTTACAAGAAGAAAACCTTCAAACTCTACACTCTGAAAACTGATTGGGAAAAAGTTTCTGAGACATTGGAGCAGGAGTATGAAAAATTTTTATCTCTTGAGTATATCAACTCCTCGCCTCTGGCTCAATATGATGAATTTAAGAGGATTATTGTGGATTCCATTTTTGCGCACACTCCAGGGAAACGAAATCGAGTCGTGAATCAGAGAGCAAAAGGTAGAAAGAGGCGGAAGAAAAAAATCTCCAACCCTTGTGGCTGGTGGGATGATGAATGTAACAAGCAGAAAAGACTCAGGAGGGCAGCTCAAAGGAAATGGGAATATTCTCGAAGTACAGTGGACAAGGTAAATTATAAAAAAATGGTGGCTCTGACGAAAAAACTATTCAAAAGGAAAAAGAGAGAGTACTTCATAAATTTTACAAAAGGTCTAGACAGTCGCACCAGTTGTAAATATGTCTGGAACACTTGTAGAATTCTCAAGAATAAGTGGGTCAAAGTATCTCAGCACAGTACCTCTCAGCATCTTCAGTGGCAAGCAAGTATAGATACTGCCCTAAGCAAAATCAGTCCCTCTTCAGTATCCAGTGACCCCCTTGCCACCCCCGTCTGTCAGGAAAATGAATTTTTATCAGCAGCGTTTGATTACACTGAGTTCAACGTGGCTCTGGAGTCTAGGAAAACACGTTGCTCACCTGGAATTGATGGGATCGATTATTTTATCATCAGAAAACTTCCCATTAAATATCATCTGATACTTTTGGACTTATTTAACGATTTATACGCCACAGGTATCTACCCAAAGGAGTGGACAACCCACTTTGTTCACTTTATTCCCAAGTCCGAAGGAACAGACGTCAGGCCCATCACTTTGGCATCTTGTATTTGTAAATTGTTTGAGACAATGATGAAGAACAGACTCGACTGGTGGGTCGAGTATAACAATTTACTAGGTGACACTCAAACTGGATTCCGAAAGGGTAACTCTTGCACAAACAACCTGGTCAATCTATCTCTGACGATTAATGAAGCTCTTTCAAAGCAAAAACATGTTCTAGCTGCCTTCTTGGACGTTCAGGGAGCTTTTGATAATGTTAACTGTCAAGTTCTTTTGGATAAACTGGCAAGGATTGGATGTCCCATCAGCACGATCAAATTCATTAAATTTCTCACTTATGAACGTGAGGTCATAACTGAGCTAGATCAAGCTCCTAGGCTCATACGAAAGGGTGTTCCTCAGGGAGGGGTGCTGAGCCCATTATTGTACTCAATTTTTGTTTCAGATATCACTCAAAATCTGCCAGAAAGTGTCATAGTATCACAATTTGCTGATGATACAGCGGTGTATACAGTCGGAAAGGATGTTGAAACCAGCGAAAATATAATCGAGACGTCTGTTGAGCTTGTGAGAAATCAATTGGCAAAGCTGGGACTAGAATTAGCTCCTCGCAAAACTAAGTTACTTCTCTTCAACAACAAGAAAATACGTCCTGGGGTCTCTAGTATCCAAATTGACGAGGTGTGCATATCCTCTATCGCAACCGCCAAATTCCTGGGAATTTGGTTCGATTATGAATTCACATTTAAACATCAGATTGAAGTAGTGTGTAAAAAAACCTCAAAAGCTCTCAACATAGTCAAATTTCTTCGGGGGACGTGGTGGGGGTGCGACCCACAGACTCTCTTGCTTCTATTCAAAAGCTATGTAAGATCAATTATGGAGTATGCGATCTTTGTCTATTATCCCCACACCAAGAAACTCAAATATTCATTAGAGAAAATTCAGAACGAGGCTATAAGGGCTGCCATGGGATATAGAAAGAGCACCCCAACGAACATCCTCCTTGCCGAGACAAAACTGCCACTGATTGCTGAAAGGGCTAAATTTCTGTGTAGAAACTTCCTCCTGAAGACGGCCTCAAAGACCTCTCTACAACTAACTAAAACCATAGAGAAGATCAAATCGTCTAGAAGCCGGAGTAAAGCTCATAAGTGGAACAAGCTTCTGGTACAGATGATTTTTGATGATTCTCCCCTACTGGATCACTTATGCAGGAACGAACAATTTAACTTATACCGTCACTCCTTCACTGATGTAATGACCTCTATTCCAGTGGACTGGGAGTTGGGCAGAGAGATTCAAGAAACTAGGAATACCGGGTTGCTCGAGGACTCGTTAGATGCAGAAGATGAGGAGGTATACTCGATTTACACTGACGGGAGCAAAATCAAAGGCAATCCTCACACTGGCGCAGCCTGTTTTTGCCCTGAACTTAATCTCGAAATCTCTAAGAGTTTAATTGGTCAATCCTCGGTCTATACCGCTGAATGTGCAGCCATCAACGATGCCATGGATATAGTTCTCCAGAATACAGACAAAAACTTTTATATTCTGTCTGACAGTCTCAGTGCGATTCAAGCCTTGAATTTCCCTAGACTTCAGATTAATATAAATGATCATCTTCTACAAATAAAGTCCAAATACAATCATTTTTTGGAATGCACAAATGGAGGAAAATTCATCAAGTTCAAGTGGGTTCCCTCTCATACGGGAATCGAGGGTAATGATCATGTTGATGCTCTTGCCAAGCAAGCGACAATGGCGCTGGGGACAGACTTCGATCGTGCCCCTTTTACTGACTTCACTGAACTCTTTAAATCAGAAATGCGTCGTAATACCAAGGAACTTATACTTGATCAATCAAGCACCAAGGGTAAGAACTACTTCATGTTCTTTTATACAGACAGCTCCAAACCATGGTTCAGCAGGCACACTAAGCTCTCACGAGAACAAATAGTGTGGGTGAATAGGGCAAGGGCTGATCATTACAATTTGGCTAGCTCTTTGGCTAGAGTGAAAATTGTCAGAGACGGTTCCTGTCCTTGTGGGCACCCTGATCAAGATCTGAATCACATTTTGTGGCAATGCACTACTTATACAGATCAGAGAGAACTTCTTCTGCAAAACTTAGGAAGCACAATTCAACGACCATTGCACATCCAAACGATATTATATACTCTCCACTCAAAAGACATCAAAGCAATCTCTGTATTTTTGAAAAATTGTAACATTAAAATCTGATTATTAGAAACGGTGTACATATTAAGGTGTATTTATAGTATTCTATAAGATCTAGACAGTAAGACAAATTAAAATGTATATATATGATAGTATGTAAAGCTGCAATTTGTGCTGAATAAACCCTGGCTAGGGTTTGGAAGCTTTAATAAAAAAAAAAAAAAAAAAAAAACAATTCTCAAAGTTTTCGATTAAAAACTTCTTGACAAGGCAATATTTCACGTACTTTAATTACAAAACTAATAATTAGCCAAGGGTATCACTTTGTAACTGGAAAAATATAATTTATCTAGGTTGAAGAAGTTGAGAATATCAAACGATCAAGAAAACAAAGACGAAACAATGAATTATGAGGAAAATCCAAAGAAAACTTTTTGATACCGAGTTGAGAAATTAAAGGGAGTGATAAAGACAAGTACAAAGGGAGGGGGTAGTAATAAATGACAGTGTGGGCATGAGTGTGAAGAATTTGAGCTAAAAAAAATAGAAAAACAATTATAATAAAATCCTTGATCAAAGTTATCCTCTCGAACCCTCGAGGAACTTTATTAATTGTCTTAATGGGCGAAGGGATCAGTTACACTCAAGATTTTGTGTAATTAATCTCTACTATTAATAATTAATCTCCTCTCAAACTGATTGAGTTCATAATAAATTATTTTAAAAAATCCAAAATAATATTTTTGTGTTTATCTTCAAAACTAGGGGTTTTAAGAAAAAGTGTCATGAGACCTTTTTTGTAGATCACAAAATTTTGGAAAAGAAATGTCTTTTGACAAATTCTTGTAAAATTACTCTCTATGGAGATAATCACATATTTAAAAAATTTGAATGGAAAAAAAATTTATTTTTTCGAATTTTTACCACTTTGTTAATTATTAATTACATTCGTTTAATTTATTCGTGATTAAAATTTTGTTTTGATTATGTTGAAGGTTGAGGATCCTTCTGAAATAACTAGACAAACTTTGACGTGGTTAATACCATTATAATTGATATATAATATCTCTCTGGCGTTGTGGCAGGTGAAACATGAAGGAAAACCAAACTGACGGTCATTCCACAAATTAATTATGAAGCTAATCGAGTGTCACTCAGCGTTAATGGAATGAAACGCCACTCGGAAAATTTAGTTGCAAGGATGAGAGAGAATTGGCGGCTTATAACAGAGGAGTATCTGAGGTAAAACGAAATAATTCATTCTGAGTTCAAATTACGAGTGAAAGACAATTTTCAATTAATCAAAATTCAACTGAAACCTTGATTTGACAAATATTTCATTAAATCATCTAATTAATTCAAGAAAAACTTGTAAAAATCCCAAAAAATTGAATAATTCCAAAATTTTAATAATCAGAGAAACTAATAAAGTGATTATCTCCTAAACGAGTGATTGTATGAAAAAATGTCAAGATACCTTTTTTGTAGATCACAAAATTTACCAAAAAAAACCTCTCATATAATATCTCCCTAAGTCCACTCCCCATCGAGATAATCCCAATCTAAAAAATTGAAAACAACGAAAAATCAAGAAAATGACTGCATCAAGGAGTCCAACGACCCCAACGATAACCCCATATGGGCACGACCGGAAGTACCATATAATCCTCCAATTAGTATTGAAATAAGTATCCACTGGCCCATGACAAGCCCATTAGATTAATCATACCCCTCAGATAAATCAACCAGAAAAATCAAAATGATAAACCCAAAATCCACAACTTCTTCATCACTGATAATCCCTCATGTTCATGTCCAAAATGTGTGGGCAGAAGGTACTATACCAGGAAAAAGAAATGGAATGAATTCAGAGAAAGATAACTGTATACATTGAAAAAAAAAGAGAAAAGAAAAATGAAGATTTGAGATAGATAAAGTGGGGACGTTTCGGGTGAACGTTGGACTCCCCGTTGTCTCAAAAATTAGCATAACCGGCCCTGCGGGTCCTTTTCAAAAACATACCCTCAAGCTACTCCATTCCATTGACTTTCTCTTGGCTAACGAGTCACAAGAGAGATAGAGATATTTTTGCTTAATTCAATTTTACTAAATTCCAATTTTTAATTTTTATCAATTTTTTTTTTTATCATCTATTTTCCATTTTATTTGAAAAAAAAAAATGTTTAAGACCCTTTCTGGAGGATTTAGGAGACAGTGGGTGGATAGGGGGTGGAGTGAGTGAATAAATTATTTTTCTTTCAGAAGAGAGGCAGAAGATAAAAATGAGATGAAACAATCTAAATGGATGAATTTTTGTCGGTCGACCTTTGATCTTTATGGAGTATTTAAAATTTATTATGTATTGAGGTGTGGGAGGGGGGAATAAATTTACATTGAGAGAGTGACGATGACAGAAGGGGAAATTACATTTTTTATGTATGGAATAATTTTTTATTTACCTATTTGAAATGAAGAATGAGAATTAATAAGGAAACACCTTAGAAAGAGAGTTATCTCGATAACGAGTGGTCCTAGAGAAAAATGATATAAAACATTTTTTATAGAAAATTTAATCAACTACAAAAAAGGTCTTTTGATATTTTCTCCTAAAATCACTCATTCTCGAGATATTCCCAAAAAAATTACCTCAAATTATCTAATTAATCTCTCATCAGTCCTCAATCACTAGTTTTCTTCAATAAAACAACTGAAAAAATTTATAAAATCATCTCCAATTCCATAAAACGTATTATCCACCCTCAAATAATCTCCATAAACCATTAAACATAAATAATAATAATTACAAACCCAAAAAAAACCTCAAAAAGTCAATAAAAAAAAATATTACTGTCATCACCTCAACAATAAATCTCGAAAAAATGCCCTCGAGAGTATTAAAAACTGTCGTAAGGGTACATTCTTACCAGCACCAATGAAGGCACCTCTTGGAGTGCTCCTTGGAGCCTCATAATAATACGCCCACGTCGAGACTTGTGTGCAGAAAAACCCGTGCCACTATCTCTTTTTATTTTTTCTTCACAAAAAAATATAAAAGAGTGAGAGAATCGTTTCGATGCACCTTTTATCCGTTGCTTTGCATTCTTCCCCCCCACCAGTCATTTCTCTCGTTTTGCTCTACCTCACGTTCATTTTTTTTTTTGTTTTTTTTTTTCAGGTTTGTTCTTCAAAACCGACGAACGCAGACTCCCGCAATTTTCGACGAGAGCCATTGTTTGCCATCGCGTTTGATCCCGTATCCTTGACGTTGCCCACACCCTCATTTCACCTCTGTTGCTTTGTATAGAATACCCCCTTGTATAAACCTATGTTGAGCTTTTAAATGTCAACGCTGGTGCATATGAACGCTTTACTTGTGTTTTGACACGAATTTTTTTTTCTGATTTTTCTGCTCCATTTTTGTGTTTTTTTTTCTGTTCCATTTCTATTGTTTTTTTTTTTTGTTTTTGGAGTAACAAGGGTCTATGGGGTATTTGTATGGGTATGCTGGGGGTTGCTAGAGATGAATTGACGGTCTTCATTATGAGGAAAATCCGAGACTCGTTATTATTGCGTCAAACGCATTGTGGGAGGTGTTTCTAAAGGTTTTTGTTTGCTGAGGAGGGTGGAAAGGTGTTCTAGGGGAGGTTGGGGAATTTTTAGGGGTTGTTGAAGGGTTTTTAGGGGTGGTTGTTAATTTTTGGGAGTTTTGTTTTTGAAAATTGAAATTTTGGGGTTTTGGGAATTTTAATTGGGTTATTATGTGGGTAATTAGGGGATTTAGGGGAAATGTTGAAAGACCTTTTTTGTGGGGAATTTTCAGAGCTACAAAAAAGGGCTCTTGGTATTTTTCGATAAATCTAGTGGTTTAGGAGATATTTGCAGATTTATGTGAATGGAATTTTTCAATTATGGTTTTAAAAAATTTCAAATATATTTTTTTGATTTTTTAATTTTGTAAATATCTCTGGAAAGAGGGGTTTTAGCAAAATTTGTTAAAAGACCTTTTTTGTGGGAAATTTTGTGTACTACAAAAAAGGTCTTTTGACATTTTTTGATAAACCTGTTTTTTTAGAAGATAATCGAAAAATAATGAGCACGTGAATTTTTTCAATCGTGTTATTATTGAAGATTTACTGTTTTCCAATCATTTATCGTAAAATGAATACCAAAATCCAAACAATGTTCAATGGTTTTAGTATTAATTAATTACCCTGTGCATAAGTGTGCATGTAGTTATAAATAACAGATTTGTATGCACATTTTGCTGATATCCAATAAGTGGAAACAGATATACAGTGATTATCCACGTTATGATCATAATCCAAGGGATGAAATAATCAGTATGTTTGAATCATAATGATTGTAATCTGATTCGGAGATTACAGATGAATTTACGTGAAATGATCAAAAAAAATTGAGAAACTCCATTTAAAAAAATAACTAAAAAAAATTGATACATCTTATTTCGCAAATATCTCTCAAACTACTGGGTTAATCAACAAATGTCAAAAGACCTTTTTTGTAGTCCACAAAATTTCCAAAAAAAAATGTCTTTTAACATTTTCTTCTAAAATCACTCATTCTCGAGATAAATTTAATTAAAATTATTTTTAATTAATAAAAATAGTTAAATTATTGAAAACTTACCCCCACAAGCCTCTTTAAAATCACTGCAACAGTCCCCCAATTTGAGACAGGCATGATCACAGTAGCATGGCTTATCCGTGAGTCCCTGTGATGCTGAATTGATTGATACTTTTTGCACGACACACGCGGAATCTTTACCCGAACAACAGAGATTTGACTCACGACAGCTACCAGCCTCAACACCACCCACCGACCAATAAATAACACCGAAATAAAAAATACTCAATGATTTAATTCGACTCATTTTGTCTCAATCAATTGTCCAATTAATTAATTAAATTTTTTCATTCACTGATTAAACACCGAAAAATATAATTGATTAATAAAAATATTTAACAAATACAAAATAAAAAAATTAATTAATTTTTCTTTCTTTTTCAGTTTCTGGAATTTTACATGTTTTTTTTTAAATATTAATTAAAAGTTGAGGATTCAGAGCGGTTCGATGACCGGCTGATAGTCCCAGTGAGAGTGACCACGATGTCGAAGGCCAACGCGTCTCCAACTGCGGCTTCCCGGTTGTAGACACGGTATTAAGAACCAAAGCTCTCTCACTGAGACAACCCCACCATTTGTGTTTGTTACACCCAGCACTAGTCAATAACACCATCAGCTGTATATATTATTTAGTGTTTATCCACTCATTAATACTGTAAATTATTTTAATATTAATTTAATCCATTTTTTAATTATTAATGAAGATGTTTTAATTAATTCAGCTGGTGAATTTTTTTTTTTTACTTTTTTTTTTATTATCTTGCTACTGAGAGGTTTTAGGGAAAAATGTTAAGAGACATTTTTTGTTAAAAATTTTATGTACTACAAAAAAGGTATTTTGACATTTTTTGATTTACCTAATGGTTTAAGAGATATCCACGAAATAAAATGTGTAGAATTTTTTTGAGTAATATCGTCAAAGTTTCTTACTTAAATGTGTGATTATCTCGGTTATTAAGGGAGCAGGGGAAAAATAACAAAAGACATTTTTTGTGGAGAATTTTGTGAGCTACAAAAAAGGTCTCTTGACATTTTTCCATAGAATTGATCATTATCGAGATAAATCGATAATTAGGAAATTGTTTACGACTTCTTATGTTTAATTTCACTCGGATTTCATTTTTGGACTAAAATAATTCATGTAATTACGATTTCTAATTATTTTGTGATTAATTCATTAGTTGTGAATCATAATGAGGATTCTTTATCGATTTAATGGATATGATGATGTGAAATTTTTAGTTGTTAATTATTTTTTGAGTGATTAATTGTAAAAAAAAAATTAATTCTTGACGGTCATACGTACAACCGAGTACTGAATAGGGCAATTGTCTCGACAAGGTGATATCCTCGTACTCCTCGTCGGCGATCTAAGAATCTGATGCGCATGCTCACATCCTTTATCATTTCCAAATAAATAAATAAGGAAAAAAATGAAATAATAAATTGAAAAAAAATTTTTTTTTGCTTTTGAATTCACGAATTTCCTCATTTTCAGTTAGAGTACATAAAGGGGAGCATCCTAAGCACGAGAACTGGGGTAATTACTTTTTAAGAGTATTTTTTTAAACTTTTCGCTTTAGAACATCATAAAAATTGTTATATTTTACGCCGAGTTTAATTGATACAAATATTTCCTACTCTCGCACGTGGGAAAGAACGTAATTGCGCTTTTACGGAGGGGTAGAAAAAGCACTTGACCCGAACATACTGGGGTTCGTTATAAAAGTTAATTGAGAAAGTAGATTATTTTTTAAAAATTGTCAAAAGGAACGAAATTAGAGTAAATAATTTGTCACAATTCCATTGATTTTATTTGATAATTTTATTCATCAAAAACTAGATTTTCTTCACTATTTTTCATATTTTAAATTATTTTTTTGATTATTTTCAATTTTTAACGAATTCGAATATCAATTAGGAAACTCTTTTTTAATTTATCTCGATAACGAGTGTATTTAGAGAAAAATATCAAAAGACACTTTTTATCATAAATTTCATGATCTACAAAAAAGGTCTTATGACATTTTTCTCTAAAACCACGCATTTTTGAGATATCTGCAAAATTAAAAAAAATTAATTTGGAAATTTTCGAATAAATCAAAATAATTATCACTCATGTGCTGAATAAATTGAATAAATAAATTCCTCGTATATCTAATGAAGTTTTTGTAATTGTATCGGCCGCACGTGTGTTAATTCGATACTTGGAGTGTCATCTGAGAACCGTACATCAATGATTTCTAAAAAAAATCTTATCTTTTTTTCTCAATGCTCAATAGTCAGCGAAAATCAACGAAATCCACATGACGTGAGGAAGTGATGATAAATCGTTGGTATAACGAGAGAAAGAGACAGTCAACTGGAAATTTAATTCCCCGAACGACAACGGAACTCACGGATCTAATAGACTGAGACTTCACACCGAATTTCATTACTGATGATGTCGTTCTTAATCAACGGTTAAACATTTTAATTAATTCAGATCCAATCATATTTAACGATCAAACTTTATGGGGCGAGTTCAATCTACCCTTCTTCATCGTCCTCTCCATGGTTTTTAGTTATTCGAGGCTTAATTGAAAAGTGATTAATCGAATTCAATCATTGAATTTATTAAATTGATTTTTTTTACAATTTTTTGATTGATTGGAAAATTATGTTCACATTATTTCGACGATATCTTGGAAACAAGTGGGTTTAGAGAAATTTTATAAATGACATTTTTTGTGATAAATTTTATCAGCTACAAAAACGGTCTCTTGGTAAATTCTCGTAAACCTTCTCATTCCTGTGATATTCACGAAAAAAGGTCTCAGGTTTTTTTTGTTATTAATCTATTTTCGTCGTTTTACTTCAGAAATTGAAATAAATCGATTTTATCTGCAAAAAATTATTAAATATTGTTTATTAGATAATTAAAATAATTTCATGCCCATTTTGCCCCACAAGATTTCAAAAACTAGCAAAAATTCTCGATTTTCAATTTTTCGAAATGAATTTTTCACTTAATTTGTAATTATTTCGTTAATGAGTGGGTTAACAAGAAAATGTTACAAGACATTTTTTGTTGAAATTTTTTTAATCTACAAGAAAGGTCCCTTTATGTTTCTCTCTAAAATCACTCCCTTTCGAGATAAAAATTATTTTTAAAAATTGAAGATTTACCCTCCTAAAATTGAAATTTCATTCCAGATGGCGCCAATTTCCAGTCAGTTGAGGTTAGGTTGACATTGACAACGTAACTCGCGTCTCCGATATTTTCAGACAAAAATATCGTCAATAAATTCAGTTAAATAAGTGCAAAATGGGTTCCAAGGAGAACGTAACACCTGGAACAAAGACTCAAGCAATAAATACTAAACCATACGGTAAAATTGTTCTCACACTGCAAAATTGTCTTCTACCAGAGGAGAAACTCAAGTCAACGCCGTCTCATTTGGACGGTCTCGATGCTGAAACTGAGACTGATTTAAGGATTTTAGGATGTGAACTTATACAAACTGCTGGAATTTTATTGAAATTACCTCAAGTGAGTTAACAATTTATTCATAAACGATCGTTTTAACTCACTAAATCTATTGTTTACATCACTTCATTTTTAGAAAATGACATAACCTCAAAAATTGAAACTCGAGTCAATGAAAATCAATTTTTTTATTATTTTCAATTAATCAATTAAAAAATTAATGATAAAATATCGAGTAGAGTATTTGAGTTTTATTGAAATTCGAGATTATCTCGAGAATAAGAGATTTAAGAGGAAAATGTCAAGAGACCTTTTTTGTGGGAAATTTTCTCAGCTACAAAAAAGCTCTCTTGATATTTTCTTTTAAAATTACTAGTTCTCGAGATAATCGTGTATTTATGAAAGAAGAATTACGTTTGATTTTGGTGGTTTCATGAATTTCATAGAAAATTGATTATTTCATGTGATTTTTTTTAATGAAATATGATAATATTGATTCCCTTTGGAATTGAGATATAAATTGGTGTTTGTTCCAGGTGGCAATGGCTACAGGTCAAGTAATCTTCCAAAGATTCTACTACAGCAAATCTCTTGTACGACATAATATGGAAACAACAGCTATGGGATGTGTGTGTCTTGCTAGTAAAATTGAGGAGGCACCGAGAAGAATACGAGACGTGATTAATGTTTTTAATCACATTAAACAAGTGTCCAGTCAAAAGTAAGTTTAATTATCCCATCAATTCTTTAAAAATCTCACCAAATTAGATGAATCTAAAAATCTCATCCAATTTATTTCATCAATATCTTCAAAACAAATAGGTTTAGAGAAAAATGTCAAAAGACCTTTTTTGTTCTCCATAAAATTTCTCACATAAAGTGTCTTTTGACATTTTTTGCTAAACCTCTCCCTTTTGAAGATATCCCCAAAAAACATAATTCTAAAATTTCTAAAATTCATTCTTTTTCACTGAAAATCACATTAAATTCGCTCCAAGTCCCAAAACTACAAAAAAAAAATCACTGACCCAACAAATAATCTAATAATCTAATTGATAATATGAATTTTAGACCAATAACTCCAGTAATTCTGGACCAGAATTACGTAGCCCTGAAAAATCAAGTGATAAAAGCAGAACGTCGTGTTTTAAAAGAACTTGGTTTTTGTGTACACGTCAAGCATCCACACAAGATCATAGTTATGTATCTGCAGGTTCTTGGGTATGAGAAAAATCAAGAACTGATGCAAAAATGTTGGAACTACATGAATGATTCTTTACGCTCTGATGTATTTCTTCGACATCATCCAGAGACAGTGGCATGTGCTTGTGTTTATTTGGGAGCTAGGCAGCTAAGATTGCCCCTTCCAACATCACCACCCTGGTTCTCATTGTTCAAGGTCGATGAGACATCAATCAGAGACGTTTGTAGACGAATTTTGAGACTCTATTCACGCACAAGAGTTCGTCCTGAGGAATTGGAGAAAAAAGTTGAGGAACTCAAGAGACAGTACGAAGAGGCCAGATCCAAGGCTAGAGGCAATGATACTGATGGACATACACCTAGTCCACCATTGCCCAAGCATCATAATGCTTGGGGTGGATTCATCAGCAGAAGTGGAACTCATGCTGTTCCCGAGAGAGCAAAATCACCTAGGTAATTATTATTTTTCTTCATTTCATCAATTATGAGTTTTGTTTTTTATGGATATCTTGGAATTGGGGAGAGATATGGGAATTTTGCAGGAGACCTTTTTTGTAGAGCAGAATGAGAACTACAAAAAAGGTCTCTGGACATTTTATTGTAAAGCTGATGGTTATTGAGATAATTTGAAAATTCAAGTGATGAGTTGATAATTTTTGCAGGAAATCTAAATCATCCGTCACCACATCATCATCATCAACAACTCGAGATGACTCGAGTACTAAACACTCGAAGAAGAAGAGGTACTCGAGTCGAAGTAGATCGAGAAGCAACAGTCGTGGGAGATCGAGAAAGCCAAAGAAAACGTCTAGGCGGAGCTCTGGAAGTCGTAAATACAGACGAAGATCAAGAAGTTGATTGTAATTAGCCCAGAAATTATCAGATTTCGTGACCTTTTTGGTTGAAAATCTTTTTCTTTTTTGTAAATAATAAATAATGATGGAAATTTCAAAGATAAATCAATCATTTGTCGTTATTAATTCCTCATAATTTCTAGAAAAATATGAAAAAAAAAAAATGCCACGATTTAAAAAATAACTCTATAATTATATTTACATATACACAAGAAAAGTAACTCGAAAAAGAAATGTCTCTTAAAACTGCAAAAATACGAATTATTTATTTCTCAGGATTGACGTATGAAGGACGGCCAGCTAATTCCAATAAATAACGATCAGGATGATCAAGCCAATCAGCTGCACTGAGTTTAACAACACGTTGTCTCTCAGCCTCTTTAACTTGCCATTTTTTAATCTCCAACTGCTGTTCTCTGTGGAATGAAGAGAAAAATTTAAGTTTTTTTTACATGCAAAACTCTAATTGTGTTGATGACGTCATGATTATGATAATGCTGTGTTATCTGAAGACATGAGAAAGAGGAAATTATCATCATTGACATGTGATAAGACATTTTACGTCTTAAAATTATGTTTAAATTATTTATTCAGTCATTGGAAACCTTGAAATAAAAAACGAAATGAATAAAAATTGAATTATCTCAGTATCTAGTGATTCCACAGTAAAATGTCAAGAGACCTTTTTTATAGAAAATTTTCTCATCTACAAAAAATGTCTCTTAACATTTTTCTCTAAAATTGCTCATTTCCCAGATAATCACAATTTTCGAAAATGTAAAATTTTCCTCATTCAAATTTAATGAATAATTAATTTATTATTAATTTTTTTAGGTAAATAATTATTAATTTACCTTGATTTACGATCACCACAACCCCAAGCATCAATACTCTTGATCCTGTGTGGTGCACCACCAAAAGAAACTGAAGCAAAGCTCTGATCAACATTGATATAAGGATTTCGTGGATCTTTTCCAGCTCTCAATCCATGAGGATATCCCCTGATGTTTGTATTCAAGTACAATAATTTTGGCCCCTTCTCTACGAGCCTGTAGCACGGCTGAAGCTCAATAATCACACAGTCTTCATCACCCCAGTACAAGTGAGACTCTCGCCATTCAACTGATGAACATATACAATAAGTAACTCCATCCTCATCTCCATTTTCTCCACGTATAAATACAATTGTTGGGCCTCTGTATCCCAATATGTGATGGAGAAGACGATTTGCTCCAGCTCCATGCTCATCACTCGTGTACAATAGGGTCCAGTGACTTGGACATGGATAGCTGGAGAGTTTTGCTGAGAAAACAGCTGAAGTTTCTTTACTCGGTGACTCTTCACTCTGAAATTTTATCAATAATTCATTCGTTTTGTTGAATTATCTCGTAAATGGGAGGTACTAGGAAGAAAAGTCAAGAGACCTTTTTTGTAGATAATAAAATTCTTCACAAAAAAGGTCTCTTGACATTTTGTCCTAGTACCTCTCATTCACGAGATAATCAAGTAATTAAAAAAGCTTAAACTCCAATTCGATCTATTTTACTAGAGAAAAATTTGTTTTCCTTCTTTTTTTAGTTCTAGATTACAATTGAGATAAATTGTAAATTATTTAATGATTCATACCTGAATAAAACAAAAAGGTAAACTCGTAGACAACAGCCAGACTTGACTAAGTGGTAACATATTATCAGCCGGTTCAAAAGAAAGTACTTTCTCCAGAACTGGTGTAACTGGGCCAATGTGCGGTTGCAATTCCTCAGTGGACAAAAGTGCTTGGCCATTTCTATATGCCGTTGTAAGTACATGTACAACATAACGATGCACTCCATAAACAACTCGTGGACAATTTTGCCAGAGCCAATTGCTTATAAAACTCACAGAAAGAATTTCTTTTCCATGAAACTAAAATTAATTTCCATAATTTTAAATTCCATTGTTAAGTATTTTAGAAATATCTTGAAAGGTAATCAATTTAGAGAAAAATGTCAAAAGACCTTTTTTCTGGAGAATTTTATTCTCTACAAAAAATGTCTATTGACATTTTTTGATAAGTCTACTGGTTTCAGAGATAATTTCAAAATAATCTGTTTGATAATCAAACTCCTGAACTTATCTTCCTCAAGTGTTGATGCAACAATTTATTAATTATCGTATTATCTCGATAATGAGTAATGATACGAGAAAATTCCAAAAAACCTTTTTTAAAGTCTATTGAATTCTCTACAAAAAAGGTCTCTTGACATTTTCCTCTAAACCCACTGGTTTCCAAGATATTTGAAGAATTTTCTATGAAACTCACGCAAGATTTAACAACAGGATCAATAGTTTTATGCACATAAGGGCACGTTGTAGTCTCATTATCCATTGCCAATCGATAAGAAATCATGAGTAAGTCCCTCAGGCCCTGTGGTGTCACCTCACCACTCTCATCCATCGTGTTTGAGTACATTTTAACATAAATATCCAATACAGTTCTGTCATTCATTATTCCAAGAATTTTCTCAATTTGTTGCTTGAATGCAGATGTACCCAAGTGCTTTGTTGTAGCCTTTGACGACTTGTGAAGGTATCCAAACAGCCTTGAAGCAAACTCTGAGTAATGGGGAAAGAGGTATTTTATGAAAACCTCTTCAGATACACCGTGACCATCATTATCGTGATGATTGCGTTCAGATAAAATCTGAAACGTCAAAATTGAGAATAACAACAATTTAAATTTTTCAAACATTGAATTATCTCCATAACCCTTGATTTTAGAAGAAAACATCAAGAGACCTTTTTTGTGGAAAATATCCAGAGCTACAAAAAAGGTCTCTTGACATTTTCTCCTAAAATCACTCCATCTCGAGATGAATCGATATAAACCAAAATACAAAAAAATTATTTCATGAATTTACGTTAAATTTAGATGAAAAACCTTGAAAAATTGATAAAAATGAGTAATATTATTTTACAGAGGATTATTCAATACAATATTGAAGAAACAAAATTGATAAATGTATGATAAGTCATTTGGAATGGTAAAAAAAAATAATATTTTTGTTAATTCATTATTACATAAATCCTAATTATAAAGAATGATTGTTACCTTGCTGAGTTTATCAACTGGTCTGAAATGCGTGACAAAATTGTGTTCCATATCAGTGCCCGATGGGCTCCGTGACATTGATTTAGAATTATTAGTATTATTTGTCACTGTTGAATTCTTTTTACTCGTTCCATCGCCACTTCGTCCCACATGGTTGCCCATTTTAACGTATTTATTAACAATTTCATATGGTTTTATCGAAAAAAAAACTGTTTAACGTTTTCTTTAATAAATGACTCAACTGTATGAAACCGTGTCACAAGCACGAATGAGACAAATGTACTGAAAATGATATATACAACACATGTGGCAGCCAAATGGTGATTTTGTGACGCTCTCGCAGACACAATAGGGAATTTTTTCTGTTTTTATTTTTATAACCTCAAAATTTATTCCACTGAAATTATTATTTGGATAATTTCAATCGATTTGTGAGTCAAATTCGATTGAAGAAAATGAGATATTGAGAGAATTAATAATTCTGGAATTATTATTTTTAGTCAAAGAAAATTATTTATAACTGAAAAAATTATTGGGGACAATTTTGCGTAGATGGCGTTGAAGCTAATGGAATATTTTTGAATGTTTATGCTCCAAAATCAATAAATTACGAGTTTTTGCAGTAGTTTTATAATTTTAACTCTTTTAAATTAAAATTTGTAATTTTGGATTCATAATTTTTCCGATTATTTCGAGAACTAGTGGATTTACATGAAAATGTTAAGAGACCTTTTTTGTTTAAAATTTCATTCTCTACAAAAAAGGTCTTTTGACATTTTTGTTTAAATTCAATATTTACCAAGATATTAGCAAAATAATAAATGAAAAACCCCAGAAAAATCTATAAAATGAATTCAATCTTTATTACAATTACAAAAATACAAAAAATACAAAATTGAAGAATAGTCATCACTCGTCTCCCCTCTCCTCGCCCCTACAATCCTCGAAACTACTAGAAATGATCAATTTATCTCCTAAAAATGCATAAACCTGTCAATAATCCACTCATCATCATCAAATAAAATTTAAACTAATTAATTAAATTACTGAGTATCAATGACTTTCTCGATATGTCCTTTTAAAGTCTGTAGTTGCCTCAGAGTCTCAGCATCCAATTGAGGTATATGAGACCTGCGAAGTCCATCATTAGGCAGTAGAGAAATTATATTTCCATTCTCCAAAGGTACATTGATATTAGCAGTACGTTCTTTAACAATAGAAGATACAAGAATAGGACTTCCCTGCATGCTGAGCACCATTTCTCCTACCCTGGGACGCCTGAGGATGTTCAGAGGTGTGTTGGGTTTGATCTTGGGAGTGACAACATTGAATTCAGTTGCTGGTTTTTGTACAGATGGTGTGACAAACATGTTCTTGACTGTATTAGAAGCTCCTCTCGAGTGTGAATTTGCTCGTCTGTCACTCGATGCACTAGATTTTTGAACTCTTCCAGTTGTTCTAGATGTTGATCTCGATTTTCTCAGCTTCTGGGTCGTTGAAGTGACCGTGTCAGCCCTTGAGACCCTCTTCTGACCAGTTCCACTCTCTGTGACATACCCATCGTCCATAGAAGCAGCTGTTTGTCTTTTTGGAGGTTTTGATTTTTTGACTGTTGATGGGGGAATAACGGCTGGAATGTCTTCACTGGTCGATGAGACATCGTCGTAATCCTGGTCTTGATCCTCCAGGAATCTTGATAAGTCTCCAAGAGTCAATTTTCGTGCCTCTGGAGGAATTTTAGAGAGTGTTACGTTCATTTGGTTTGAAAAACCTTTAAACATCATGTCAAAATCGGAGTCCATTTTACGAAGCCGAGCCTTTGCCTGACGTTGAAAGTCTTTTATTAGCATGTCACTTTCCTCGTGGGCGGAGAGGGATGAGTTACGTTTACGAGGCTGTTTTGTACGTGGCATCTTGATGATATTGGTGGTGGTGATTATAGAAATGTTGATGGGTTTCTGGAAAATTTTTCAAGTATTTAGATGGGTTCCTTCAGTTTGGGGGGAGATTATCTGGAGAAGGAGGGGGTTTAGGGGGATATAGAAGAGGACCTTTTTTGTAGAGAATTTTGTAGGCTACAAAAAAGGTCTTTTGAGATTTTTGGATTAAGGCACTCGTTTAGGAGATAAATTGATAATTAAATGAGGGTAATTTGGGAATTAATTTTTTTAGAGTTCTCTCTGGTCTTGATTAATTATGGAGTTATCTGGAGAATAAGGGGTTCTACGAGAATTTTACAAGAGACCTTTTTTGTGGGAAATTTTGTCAGCCTCAAAAAAGGTCTCTTGATATTTTCACCTAAAATAAGTAATTCTAGAGTTAAATTCATTATTGAGGGAGATTTCACGGTTGGGGTGACTTATTTTATGATTTTGATAAGTAATTCGTGATTTTAGAGTGGATTTACCTCAGAGTCGGTGTGTGAAAATGTGTCAATGGCTGTCGTTTCGTGTCATCCTTCAAGTAATCGATATTTTTGAATCCCAGATATATTTTTTATTTAATTATTTATTGTTTAAATGCAGTCGAGGACTAATCGGCGAGTATTTATCTATTTATTTGGAATAATTATTCAGAATAAAACTGTTTTATATTAATTTTATCGAGTTGTGAGCAAGATTGAACGTGTTGTAGGGGGCCCTCAGACACATCTGTAACGTATTTGAGGTTTGAATAGTTCCAAAATAGTGCGTCCCGGCTATTTTGTATCTGAGTGTTTTCATTGGTCGAGAGTTTTAGAAATTAGAGAAAAGGACCAATAGAATTTGAGATTTAAAAGGAATCCAACAAATGCTGCCACTTTTTCATATCAATTTTTTTAAACAAAATCAAATAAACAATTAATCAATTTACCTGAATTTTTGCATTAAAAAAACAAATAAAATAAATCAATAAATATTGATAATTAACAATTTCTCAGGATTTTTATTCAGAGTTTGAAGAAACAAAAGAAAAATATTTTTGAGAAATAAAAAAACAATTTTTATATTTTTAATCTGAAAAAAAAAAATTGATTATTGAATTGATTAATTTAATCAACTATCATATGTGAATTTCACATTTTACTATTCAATTTTTTCAATTAATCTATTGCATTTGTATATGGAATGATAATAATTAATAGAGAGTAGATTTGGGAATTATACAAATGGAATTATTGAATGGATAATGTAAAAAAAAATGATTAATAAAGTGTCTTAATTAATTATTGAGACTTATTTTATGTCTGAGAACAGTGCTGTCCCATGAACAGGTGAGTAATTCGTCTCTGGCCCAAGCCAGGCCTCTAACGAAGTCAGTGTGGGAATTATCCTCGAGGAGGGCTGATAATTCTTGGGATGTGTCAAGTACTTTTATCATCGTGTGATTGCAACAGCCAGCTAACCAATTAGTCCTAAACAATTGAAATAAACCACTAATTAACGATTTTCTCTCTTTCATTTTCATTAATTTTGTAATTATCTCAGAAACTGAGAATTTTAAGAGAAAATATCAAGAGACCTTTTTTGTAGGAAATTTTATAATCTAAAAAAAAGGTCTTTTGACATTTTTGCCTCAGATGATTCATTACAGAGATAATTCAATTATTAATAGAGTGGTTACCTTTTTGGATGGAATTTCAGCTTGTGAATTGGACGTGGAAATTCCAGTGATTTATAAATCAATTCTTCTGGTTTACGTGTATCAATTAAAAATACATATCCATCCTCTCCACCCATTGCAACTTCGTAGGAATTTACTGAATTCCAAGCAACTGCTGTTAATCCAACACCATCATCAATTTTGTAGAGTCCTTAGAATTAAAAAAAATTCATAATTAATCATTGAAAATTCTTTGAATATTTTTATTATTATTCGAATAAATTTAAATTTACTTTGAGCTGGTTTTTCTCTTCTCACATCCCAAACAACAGCTTCAGAGTCTAAAGAAGTTGAGACAAATACAGAATCACTCTCAGATAGTACATCAACACAAGTTATCATGTCATTTTGAGCTGTTTGATAAGTGTGTTCAGCTGTGAGTGTCGAACTTTCCCACACTTTCAGACTGAAAATTGGAAATAAATCATGAATCATGAATATCTCTGAAACTAGCGGTTTTAGACAAAAATGTCAAGAGACCTTTTTTGTAGCTTATAAAATTCTCTACAAAAAATGTCTATTGACATTTTTTTATAAACCTATTCCTAATGAAGATATCCATCAATTAATCTCAATTTCATTCTCAGAAGGATCTTTCAATTGACTCATGGATTAATAACAGTGAATACGGTTAAATAATTAATTATCTATCATTCATCATACCAACGGTCCATTCCTCCACTGATAAAATGACTTTTGCTTTTGAATACAGCGAGTGAATTAACACTGTCATCGTGTTGACAAGTATACCCAATGCATTGTAATTCAACAGACCATGTCTCAGGGGGCTTGGCTAAACTGAGTACTTGAACAATTCCTCCATCCTCAGCCAAAACGAATTTTTCATCCCCCAGAAAAGCAGCATCGTGGACAGTACTTCCAGTACGTGATGCTGTGAAATTCTTTTTTCTATCGAGTACTGATAGATCATCAAAATACCAAATAGTTCCGTCCCAGTAGCGATCTGTTAAATTACTGCCACCCAGAATTGCTTTCTCATCTGTAAAAATTATCATCGAGGGGATCGATCAATTATTTAATTAATTGATTAAGAAAGTCTGATATTTAATCGATTTTATGATTTGTTTTTTTTTTTCAGTACTGTTTAATTATGGAATTATCTGGAGAATGAGGGGATTTAGGGGGATATGGAAGAGGACATTTTTTGTGAGAAATTTCAAGGGTTACAAAAAAGGTCTCTTGGGATTTTTGGGTAAAGTCACTCGTTGCGGAGATAAATTGATAATTAAGTGGAAGTAATTTACGAAATTGTCTTTTGGAGTTTTCATTGGTGCTGATTAATCATGGAATTATCTGGAGAATGCAGTGTTTTAGGAGAATTTTGCAAAAGACGTTTTCTGTAGGAAATTTTGTCAGCTACAAAAAATGTCTCTTGATATTTTCTCATAAAATGAATAATTTCAGAGATAAATGCATAATTTAGAAGAGATTTTATGTTTTAGTGATTAATTCATGATTTTAGAGTGAATTCTAACTAAAATCATGACAATTTTAATCAATTCAACCATTTATCTAGTTCAAGAGAACTTAATAAACATAAAAATAAGCTAATTACTTAATTTTTATGCTCATTAACATTTTTAACGATTAAATAAAAACAAGATATAATGAGAAATTGAACTAAAACCGAGATTTTTCAATTAACTCAATTGTTTCAATTGATAACAAAATATGAAAATAACCTCCTCACCATTGTAAACCTCAATGAACTGTAGATGTTTATCAAGTACAGGGGCTCGATCAGCAGCTGTCATACTGCGATAAATATCCGCATTATTGTTTGGGTTTGTCAGATACTCATCTTTCTCCATTATTGTTTAATTAACTAATCAAGAAATTTCGAAATGCCTGGAGATAATTTACTCTGCCATTGAATCACGACAATGAAATATGCCGGACACGTGCTTTCGTCTGTGGACTAATTTTTTCTACTTTTTATTCCTTCCACTGGACCAATGAATTCCGGCTCCAACGGAAATAATCCAATTGTTTCCTCTGTCGATAATGTAGACACAATTTTCCATTTTAATAGATTCAAATTAATAAAAAAAATTCTCTAAAAAAATCAGACAATCCGAAAAATCAAATTTAATTGCAATTTATTAAAAAAAAAAAAAAAAAAAAAAAAATGTTTTAATTAAATTTAAAAAATTGAAATTGGAATTTTGTAAATATTTTTAATTTTTATATAAATAAAAAAACATTTTTAAATGATAAATAAATAAATCAAAAATTAAATAATTATTAGTTAATTAAGAAATTTCAAAATTGAGTTTAGGATATAACAAAAACGAAAAAAAAAAAAACAAAAGCCCGCCAATTTCAAGTAGTCAATATGACTACCGTAGTCAACTGCCACTTTGTGACGTAATACTCGGGGTGAAAACCGTTCGTCTCTATAATGTTCATCATGACGCATGCGTATTTAGGTATAAAGGCCTGAAAAATCGGAATAAAGTTTTTAACGGAATTGCCAGGAGAAAAGTGCAAGTGAATAAGACTCTTAATTCCAATAAGAAAAATATCCAAAGTAGCTTAATTAAGCCCTCAAGACTCACCAAAACAGCTCGATCATTCCACGAGAGTCCAGAGTATCTTTTTTATAACCTGTCTATTGAATATTGTACCTAACATCGCCATCGTATCGTCGTCGTTTTTTTTTTTTTTTTCTATTTGTGAAATAATTATTCTTGTTTGGAGAGTTTTTCGGTCGAGTTTGTGAGCGATGTCCAAGCCAGAGCAGATATTAGTTATCGAGCCACAGAATGAGCTGAGATTCAGGGGTAATGATTGATTAATTATTAATTTAATTGATTATTGAGATATATTTTTATCATCGATTCAATTAATCAAACAATGAAGGTGAATTGGGTATGTGACATGGCGAAAAAGAAAATGTTGTGTCGTGTTGGAACGAGTTTTTCCAGGGGTTTATGCACATTGTCAGTGACGTCAGGCTGTTGATGACTGGGATTAATTGTATTTACAGGGATTTTTGGGGTTTTGGGGATGAAGGTAACGTCATAATGGCGAACCTAACCCGTCTTTTTGGCCACCGGCAATGCTGTCAAAGTTGCTGGGAGTTCACTTGTTCCTGTTCATGGCTATTTTTGGATTTTTCAAGCTTTGTTCAGAATTATTTGGGCTATCATTGGCTTGGGTGATTTTATTATTGAGGGGTTTAAGTGGATTATCTTGGGAATGAGTGGATTTAGGGGAAAATGTTGAGAGATACTTTTTGTAGAGAATTTAAAGAGCTATAAAAAAGGTCTCTTGATATTTTTTTATAAAATCAATGGGTTATGAGATAATCGGGTAAATATTGATGAGGGAATTCATTCATTGTTTGAAAGATTTTAATGGATAATTTAATTATCTGGGTAAGGAGTGGGTTTAGGAGAAAATGTCAATAGATGATTTTTGGGGAGAATTTTGTCAGCTATATAAATGATCTCTTCATGTTTTGTCGTAGAGTTGATGATTTATGAGATAATTGGGTATTTAGTAGAAATTTCAAAGTTGAGGTATTATGTTTTATCAGTTTACTACGCAATTTTGGATGTCGAAATGGGGGAAAATTGTAATTTATCAAGAGACCTTTTTTGTAGAGAATTTTATGGGCTACAGAAATGTTCTCTTGTCATTTTTCGCTAAAATGAATAGTTTAAGAGATATTTGCAAAACAATTTGGATAAAACTTTTAAACTTTTTTTTTTTTAATCAAATTCATCATCTTCTCTTCATTATTTAGATGGAGATGTTTGTTCAGTATTTTTATTATTTGTTTTAGGCCCATTCACAGGCTCACCTGTCACATCTTACATAAAGCTCATCAATCCATCAAATCAAAAAGTCTATTTCAAAATAAAGACAACAGCACCAAAGAGGTACTGCGTAAGGCCCAACAGTGGTTATCTCAAGGCGAAGGAGGTCACGGAAATAGCAGGTAATATTCAATCGACTAAAAAAAAAAATAATAAACATAATAAATTCAACTAAAATCTCATTCAAGCGTTATTCCTTGTTCCAGTCTGCTTACAACCCTATGAGTTTGTTGCATCAGAGAAGAATAAGCACAAGTTTATGGTACAGACTGTTGTGGCACCCGAGGGAGACACTGATGACTTTGTCAATGATGTTGTGAGTGCATTATTCATCTCATTAAACACTTGAACATATTAATTATCCATTAAAGACGTTAAATATGAAAACTTTAATATGTCATTTTCACTAATTACTCGATTATCTTGAAAACGAGTGATTTTAGAGAAAAATGTCAAGAGACATTTTTTGTAGAAAATTTTGAGGGCTACAAAAAAGGTATCTTGATATTTTTCCTTAAAATCACTCGTTCTCGGGATAATTCAATAGAGAGGTGGATGGATCTAGTTTTCGTAATGTCAATATTTATTTTATGAACTTATTTACAGTGGAAAGATGTTGATCCAAATCAGATAATGGATTACAAACTGAAATGTGTATTTGAGAATCCAGTGAGCAATGCTCCACCAGCAAATGCTCCAACAGCAGTTAATACAGCAAGACCAGATTCCAATGTTATTGATGGAAAGAACAAGGCGAGTGGAGATACAGTTAAGTCATCATCAAAGGTGAAAAAACACTTTGATTAAAAATTTATTAAATTGTTTGTGTAAAGTAACGATTAACTATTTTTAGAATGAAAAAAAAAAAAAAATAAAATCGTAAATTGATCTCAATAAATTGTTGAATATTCATTATCATTATTTATCATTACTCTTAGCCCATGGACGAGTCTGAGGAGAAATTGCTGAAGGCTGCACACGAGGTCAATCAGTTGAGGGTAGAGGAGAGCAATCTGAGACAGGAATGTCTTCAACTCAAGGTAACTAATTAATTTTAACAAATTAGAGGTATTTTGTTGAATATCTCTGAAACTAGTGGATTAAGAGAAAAATATCAAGAGATATTTTTCGTAGAGAATTGAATTTTCTACAAAAAAGGTCTCTAGGTAAATTTTTCTAAATCTCTTCTTTTCAAAGATATTCACAAATTACTGAATAAAATTATTGAAAATTGTTCAAAATTTAACAAATAAATAAAATAAAAATGTTTATAACAATTTTTATAATTATCTAAACAGGAAGAAATTCTTAAATATCGAAATGCAATGGAAAAAGGTGCAAACGTAACGTCAGGACGTTTAACATCAGGTCATCTTGAGCGCAGCAATCCACCATTGCCACTAACATCAACAACAGTGATAATATCAATCGTAATGGTCATAGTTGGTTATTTACTGGGAAAATTAATCTGAACAGTTAAACTGTCAATTGTTCCAAATAATGAGACCCCTCAGCACTCCCCTCTATCTCATTTATTTAGCCTTCTCTCCCAAAACGCAACTTCGTCATCACTTATTAAAAAGCAATTAAAAACATCTGAGTTTGTCCTCTGAATGTGCATTAACAATAAAAAAAAATAACAAAATTATCAATCCTTTAATTTTCTATTGTTAAAAGTAATTCAATAAATGATTCAATACTGAAGTGGTGAATTTCTAAAAAAATTATCATTTCAATTATCAATTTTTCTCGTGAACGAGTGATTTTAGAGGTAAATGATAAGAGACCTTTTTTGTAAAAAATTACCTCATTCATAAAAAAGGTCTCTTGATATTTTCCTTTAAAATCACTAGTTCTCGACCCAATTACATAATTATAACAACGAACATTGATTATTCATGTTTTAAAATTCATTTTCCAGGTTTTTAATGATTTCTCAGAATAGAAGGGAGATAGAGAAAAGTTGATGAGGACCTTTTTTGTAGAAAAAATCAGGACGAATAAAAAAGTTCTCTATGAATTTTTCTCCATCTCCCCTAGATTTAAAGATATTCAGCAAAAACAATTCTCAAATTGATTTAAATCAACTTATGTGATTTCACCACTTCACTAATGATTTATCTCAAATTATCTCGCATTTTATATTCATGATAAGGAATGGGAAGGTACTTAATAAATTTTTGTTGAATACTTAATTAAAAAATAAAATAAAAACAATAAATTAATGAAATTTTAGGGACGATATGAGAAATTTTTAGTGGAACGTTTTCCTCGCTTACTGGATCGTCTATATTAATAATAATTAAAGAGAAACGTATCGCTAATAAGAATAAATAAATTGATGATTAATGAGTAATTAATTATTTTAATGAATAATGAAAAAAAATGTTAACGATTGATTTATTGATATAAAAGAGATGAAAAAGGTGAAAAAAAGGTCATAATGTCGTTTAGGGAGTGTTGGAGATTAGGGTGGGGGGTGGGGGGGGGGGGGGGGGTAATTGACAGGTATCAGGGGCTCGTGCGTTTACACATGTGAAAAGAATAGTACCCATTAATACCTCAAAATCTTCACAATTTGTTTTTTATTAGATTTCTTTGTGGTCAAGTGGATTAAGCCATTAATGTTTAACGAGAAGTGGAATTATCATGGAGTAACATGAATTATTGATGAACCATTGGCGAGCTGAGGAAATTTCCGGTCTTGGGAAATTTATTCAGGACCTTTTTCCCCCGATTTAATCCCAAGAAAATGGAAATTTTGGGTTTTCAAGATTAAACTCACAAATTCATTAATCCTGACTCTTTTTAGTATTAATTATCACGATAATGAGTGATTTTAGAGAAAAATTGAATGAGATATTTTTTATAGATAATTTTCTCAGCTAAAAAAAAGGTCTCTATGAATTTTTTTCTATAATCACTTGTTTCTGAGATAATGACGTGATTAACAAAAGTTTTGTCATTTAACTTGTCTCACTTAATTGGCAATTATCTCGGTAATGAGTGATTTCAGGGAAAAATGTGAGAACAACTTTTTTATGAGAAATTTTATGAGCTAAAAAAAAGTTTTGGTCCATTTTTCTCTAATATCAGTACTTTACGTGATAATTACAATTATCTGATTGGATTTTTTTTTTAATTGTTTATCTCCATTATTTTCACCTTATTCCACTTGATTATCAAAGAATTGTACATAAATACAGATTAATTCCGAGGAAAATATTCAAAAAAAATTGATAAAAATGTCTTCTTAGTGCTGGAGTGGGGTGGGAGAGGGTGACGGATATGATAGTGGTAATAGTCCGATAAATGAAAATAATTGAAGAAAATTTATACTGAAAAAAAAATTGTTTTGCGCACCTGTTCTTCAATTAAAAATATTATGCATTGAATTTATAAACGCATGAGTGTAATATTAATTTATTTATGTTTGTCTCATGATTTAGAAGAGTTATGATTGATTAAAAGAATAAACAATGTCTAATAATAATTATTAATTTGTTTCATGTTAAAAAAAAACTCCTTTATCCAATTTTTTTAATTAATTAAATTTTCTTGCACATTGTACATCAATATTCATCAATTGTTAATAGGAATTTAGAACTTATCAACAATTTCCACTCACGTAATTATTTTTATTACGAAATTTTTGTTTCAATGGTAATTTAATTACATTTTCTGGACAAACAATTGTCCAAAGCAACTGTACCCCTCCAAACAGTCTACATATGCAAATTTTTACGATGCTGACGTCAGGATACTCGTGGAAAGTGCTCGTAATATACATAATTTATCCTTTATCTCTTATCTACTGTTTTAAAAGAATTAATTCAGAAAAAAAGGAAAAGTTGAGAATTGGTTCAACTATTTATTTGCAAATATCTTCGAAGGGGAAGGATTTAAAAGATTTTCTCAAAAGACCTTTTTTGTAGAAAATTTTCTAGGCTACAAAAAAGGTCTTTTGACATTTTTCAATAAACTTGATATTTCCAATTAGAAATAGATAAATAATTAATTTTTTGGTTTTAAAAAATTGAACGAAAATTAATCAATTTTTTAATTTTTGATTCATGTCAATAATATCCTCTGGGAGTAGATCGGTATTATGAGATCCAATGAAATAATTAAATATACAATGTCTGGAGTAAGAAATGTGACAGTGGGTGAGGGGAGAAATAAAATGAGCGATCAGGTGCAGCTATCCAATCGCCTGAGGGTGCACTCGAGACAAGTTTCATGAGAATCGAGGTCAGAGAGCCGCAGGACTCTGTGACGTCATCTAGTCTCTCTCTCTCTCTCGTACACAACCCCCACACCCTTGCGATTCAGGTCGAAACCCCCAACGACTGCAGTCAGAGAATTTATATAAAAAAGTCTTTTTTCTATGGAATTAAAAAATTTTTTTGATAAATTATTATTTATCTCGAAAATGAGTGATTTTAGGAGAAAATGTGAGAAGACTTTTTTTTAGGAAATTTCTTCATCTACAAAAAAGGTATTTTGACATTTTCGTCTAAACTCAATAGTTTCTGAGATAATCTGATGTTTATGAAAACGTGAAGAATTTAATTTTTTACTATTTCAATTTTCTATTTTTATTGAATGTTTGGAGGATTCTCTTGTATCCAAAAACTCAATTTATCAATTTTATAAATGTCAGGAAGATGAGAATGAGATAACTTGAGATTGGATCAATTTTAATCATGAAAATGGTACTGACAGTTTAATTTTAGATTTCACACTGAGAATGGATAATGAGACTGAAAGGCACTGTATTCACTCAAACTTTTCGATTAATGTGAAATACAGTTTTGTTGGGTAAAATATTGAATTAAGATGACTATGTTCACCGATTATTTTAGAAATTCTGGAGGAAGGAAGTAATTTACCAGAATATTCACAGAAATCACTGAATTAATCCCATCATTTCCCGATTAATTCACAAATATCTCCGAAATAAACAGTCTAATAAAAAAATCTCAAAAAACCTTTTTTGTAGAGAATTAAATTTCCCACAAAAAATACCTTCTGTCATTTTCCCCTAAACCCCCTCCATCTGCAGATATTTCTCAAAAAAGTTGCAAAAACCTTAAAATTTCTCTCATTTCCACAAAAAAAATCCCTTAAAAATCAACAAAAAATCCCCCCCCCCCCCCGACCCCTCCCACTTCATCTCATCGCAAAGCCCACCTCCCCCCCCCCCACACATTAAAAAAAAAAATAACATTCCCAGACAAAAAAAGATAAGAGCGATACGTATCATTTTTTGTCCCATTGCCATTTGCTAATTTCAAGTGGAGTGAGAGTGCATTGAGATGAGTGTTGAGACTCGCAGAAAGAACGACAGACCAAGTCAGAGGAATAATAAAAAAAAAAAAAAAAAGCGTGAAAAAGCCATTCGTCTGATAGAAAAAAACCTCGATATGCGCACAAGATCGAGTCTTCCACCAAAGCGCATTCCCCCCCCCCCCCCCCCTATCAACAAACGTGCGCGTGACGATAGTAGGTCAGCATCGGGCCTTGCGCCCTGCGTCATTATACATGCGTGCACGGGGTCAGAACGTAGCTTTATAGTTGGATAAAACATCGTCAAGAGAGAGAGAGAGAGAGAGAGAGTAAAAGTATTTGTTATATATACACTAGTTTATAGAGTGCAGGGTGGGGGTTGGTAATGTTGCCTACTTGGCTCACTGTAAATTCTCCCACTCTCTTCCTTCCACTGATGTAGAAAATCTCATCCATCTATGCTGTGTTGCATGGGGTATAAAATGCGGGAGTTATAACTTTTTATCCCTTTTTCCAAATGCTTTTTTTTTTTTAAAAAAAAATACCTTTTTCAATCTCAAAGAGCCCCTCAAACTCCCTTCTATTCTCTCCTGAACAAGTCAGTGATGGCGGGGGGGTGGGGGTGGGTGGGGGGGGGGGGAAATTGAGGGGGTGAAAAACACCCTTTTCTCAGAATTTTTATTCATTCATTCATTTCTCATGAATTCTTAAAAAAAAAAAAAAATTTACCCTTATTTTTACCCTCTACCCCCCCCCCCCCCCCCACCCACCCACTCCTCCACAAATTTTTATCCTCTGGTGGTTGTTTCCATGCTGACAATCATAAAGAAACACCAGCTGGATAAAAAAATAACAGAGCCCGGGCTGACTTTACTTATGCGACTGTGTTGTGTATCACGGGGGGGTGGGGGGCTGCAAATAAAATGAGGTAAAAGAGCAGAAGGCTTCCCCCCCCCCCTGGTCGTACCCTCATCCCAGGTGGCGCATGATCATGATGTTCACCACGTCCAACCAGAGACTGAGCCGGCCGGTTTCATGCTGTCCGAAGGTTGCGTTGGATATATGAATTTTTCCAAGTTCTAGGGGTTGGATTGAAGGGCGAGGGGTGGGGGGAGGGGGGGGGGTAAGCCGAGGAGAGGATTCCAAAGAGGAGAGGGAGGGGTGAGGAAGAGATGTATGGGTATTGTAGTGAGAAAGGAATGAGAAAAAACAACAGAGCAGACGATTTTTTATATCTCGTTGAATATTCGAATTATCTCGATAATGAGTGATTTTAAGAGAAAATTTTATAAGACCTTTTTTGTGGGAAATTTTATTGGCTATAAAAAAGGTTCTTTCAAGTTTTTCTCTAAAGTCACTCATTATCGAGATAATTGGATTTTTAATGAGATGGGAGAGAATTGACTGTTCTGTTGACGTTTATCACTATGCTACTGAAATTTCAAATTCTAGGGAGAGTGGTGGGGGGTGGGGGGAATAAGGGAGGGAGGGGAAAAAGTGAGGGTGAGAGGAACAGGATCAGGGAGGCGGTGGCACTGGCGGTGGCAGTAGCGGCGGGCTATTGATTTCAAGGGCTTCCTTAACCACCCAACCAACCCCCCCCCCCCTCCCCACAACTACCCCTCTCTGTTGGCCATGTCGTGCAGAGTGGTCGACGGCGCGTCAGGGTGCGACTAGTGACAGTAGCGCCCTCGCACACAACCAAATACCAATTTCATTGGTTCAGAAAATGTTGCAGCTCCTGTTCACCGCCTCGAGACTCTGTCTAATCAAATTTTGAATGAAGAATTTTTGAATTTCATGGAGTTTGGCGGTTGTCGGCCATCTTGTTGAAAGTGTGGATGATCATGAAATGGCGTGGATGCTTGAAATTTGATATTTGACGATTCTTATGGAAATTTTGAAAGTTTCTTCGGTAGATTTGAACCACTGGGGTGACTCGAGGGGGGGGGAGAGGGAGAAACTTTAGCACCCCTCGGTAGGGGATGAATACACCCCTGTGTGGCACGATTCAGCCCGTATATGAGTGTGTGTTGGTGCGGGGAATAGCGTTGGCGATACGTCGAAGCGAGAACTGTGCGTTTTGGGGCGTCTCCTGGCTGTAATTTTGTCATAGTCAGGGGATGTTTGTTGGCCTATGTACGGTGAAAGAGCTTTTGCAGGAGAGAACAGGAGATATGTGAGAAAGCTCGAGGGTGGGAAATTTGAAGATAGGAGGTGGGTATGTGTTGTAGTTGATGGAACATTGTTAACGTGTGTATGTGTTATAAACCCGGAGAAAAGACAAGTCGAACAGGGGTGAAAACCACCCGCCGTGTGTGCTTTTGGTTCAACTGTTGTCCGCGTGTGCGCTGCAAGTCGTATTGGGTAGCAATCGCACAACGTTTTCCACCAGTTTAGTACGAACAACGAAGGGAGGAAGCATCAGCCGTACGGTTGAAACAAAAGGGGGGGGGGGGGGGCTGAAAAAAAAAAAAATTTCTATTCACTCGGGGGCTGAAAGCTCATCCGCCCCATTTACCATTTATTTACCCCTATTTCATCAATATTTGACGCAAAATTTTCTGTGTGTGTGGGGAGGGGGAGAGTTGTTTTTTTTTTAATGAAACGTGGGGCTCGTGAATTATCCGCAAGCTCTGGACTCTGGGGGTGATATTCAATGGGGGATGTTTTTTTAAGTTTTTTAAATCAATTGTGAGGGGTTTTTTTTTTTAATTGGAGGGAGTATTGTGAGTGATTGTGATGTGGGGTATATTAAGGAAATTCTGGAAAATGGTAATATGCAAGGTGTTGGGGGTGAATGGGGCTGTGATTATGGGATAAAGGGGTATAAATATTGGGGGTGGTTACTGTGGAGGAAAGGGTGGGTGTTTGCTGACCGCCCGGTGACAGGGGAACGAGGACTGTGGGGTGAGGGGTCTTTTTTTTTTTTAGGGGGGCAAATTTTTAAGTGATTTTTTGAAATTTTGAGGGGTTGGAGGGGGCGACGTGATCCCGGGAAGTTAATACTGCCATCGTCACTGCCCTTGCCGTCGGTGCCATTACCCGAGTACATACTGTTACTACTGGAAATGTTGAGCAGAGTTTTGACGATTTACAACAATTACAACTAACCCCAAACATTCGGTGAGTTGGATTATTTTTTTATTTAAGGGCGGTTTGGGGGTGACAAATTGCGAAAAAAAAAATTTTTAATTTTTTTTCACCCTCATAATTTTCTTTTGGTTGAAAAAAATTTAGGGGTTGTTTTTTTTAAAAAAATAGGGGTTGTTTTTTGGAAATAAAAATAGGGGTTGTTTTTTGGAATTAAAAATATATTTTCAGTTTTTCTTTCGTAAAAAAAAAAAATGAGAATAAAAATTGTGAGGGTGGAAAAATTTTGCCGTCTGACCAAATAATGACCGTTTCTACTGATTTTTGTTTCTCGTGAATTTTCAATATTTTTTTTTGTTAAAAAAATTAGGTTTTTGGAACTCTATTTTCCACCGTTTGTGTCGGTTCTCTTGACAAGCAGGCTCGTTTTGCCACGACCTCGAGGAATCACGGGGAGGATGTCACGAGTCGGCTAAATCAATCGATAAACCCCCCCCCCCCTCACCCCCTTCTCAAGTTAGAACTGCAAAACCCGCGGATCAAGCCTACGTCATTGAGTAAAAAGTTGGGTGTTTTTTTTCGTTGAGGCAAGAAAGGGTTTATGAGTTTGAATCTTTTCTTTTGGTTTTTACTGCATGATGACAAGCGTAGGAGTGGGAGAGGGAAAAAATATGTCCTGCGGGATATGTCCAGGAGTAATTGAGGCGAGGCGCTGCACTGGCACACCTATTTTTAACCCTGTTACTACAATTTTCTCCAGTTATTCTCAGAATTTTTCAATTTTTTTTTCATTTCAAAATTTTTAAAAAATTAATTTAATGAAAAGAAAAAATTGAAAAAAATTTTTTTTGATAAAAAAAATATTTAATTTTGGTTAAAATCGAATAGAAATTCATTTGAAATAAAATAGTAATAAAACCCCACCACATGTGACAGAAAAAAAGCCTCGAAAATATGGGATGAGTGTGGTTGAGCTAGTGTTGTCCTGCGACAAAATTTCCCCTCTCTTTTTTTGACTGAAAAAAAGCCCCAGAATCGAAGTTATAACCACCACTGCGGGCACACACGCAGTTTGGTAAAATTGAGCGGGGAGGGACAGTGTCAGTGTCTGATTGACCTCGCGAGGGCTCGACATGGACACCCTTTTGCCGTTCCATTTCCACTTGGACATGGCCAATTATCGGTGAAATATACGACACGATCCACTGACCTATCATGGACTCGAGTTTTTTTTTTTTTTTGGTGTTTGTGCGAGTGCATCAGAAATAAAACACGAATATTAACGGGTATAAATGAAATATAGAAATTGTTCGAGTGAATAAACATTTGTTTTTTTTTTTTTTCGACAATTTATCAATTAAATTGTATTTATTTCTCAAAAAAGGAAATTCGAATTTTAATTTAATTTTATTTCATGAATATCTCTGAAACCAGTGGGTTTAGGCGAAAATGTCAAAAGACATTTTTTGTAGAGAATTGAAAAATCTAAAAAAAATGTCTTTTGACATTTTCTCGAAAATCCACTAGTTTTCGAGATATTAACAAAAATAATTTTTCTGCAATTTTCATTTTTTCTAAATTCTCATCACCAGTTATTTTTGCAAATATCATCAAATCCGCTCGTTTAACAGAAAAATATTAGATAATCTTTTTTGTAGAAAATTTTAAAATTTTAAAAAAGTGTCTTTTCACATTTTTTGAGAATCCACTAGTTCTCAAGATATTCTCAAAAAACTGAGACTGAAAATTAAAGAAAAGAAAAATTCGCATATGAAAAATTGAATAAATTGAAATACCCCAAGAGTAGGAGAACCATCTCAAGTCAAAACTTTCCTCGAGGACTCGATTGAATGAATAAAAATGTTGAAAACCACGAAGAAAGTACTGGAGAAGATGGAAAAATATGAATTGTACATGCCCATAAACTTTAGTCTCACGCATTGAGAGGAATACGTGATATAGTTTCATGAGGGGAAAATGCATAAGCAATGGATGGAGGACAGTAGAGAATACCGAAGGCCATGTACAATAGAATGTATATAGCATGAAATAATTGATTTTCGAACATCACGAAGGCAATATTCATGCTTGTAATTACCAAACTCTGAGGTGTAGGTGTCTCAAAGACTTATAAAAGCCAATACTATGCACAATTTCCTTAGTTATAATACTGTGTTTAACCGGTATTGATGTACCCAAATACTATGAGAAAATTATCCAAAATATCAATTTTATTATTTTTTATTTTCATCATAACTGATGAATAAATTGACAATTATTGTTTAAATTCCAGTCTTCTGTACTGGAAATCAATAATAATAAACTGGAAATGGGAAAATAGATAATAAATGGGATTATAATGAAGTTTAAAAAAAAGTTGAAAAATTTAAGTTTCATCATTGAATTTAGACATCTGATTAAACATGAAATTATCTCGAGAACGAGTCATTTTAGGGAAAAATGTTAATAGACTTTTTTATTGGAAATTTCCTCAGCTACAAAAAAGGTCTTTTGATATTTTACTCTAAAATCAATGGTTATCGAGATAAATCGATATTTAATACTCACAAAAAATATTTCGACAAGACTTTAAATCTTCTGAAGTTAGACATCTGATTAAACATGAAATTATCTCGAGAACGAGTCATTTTAGGGAAAAATGTTAAAAGACTTTTTTATTGAAAATTTTCTCAGCTACAAAAAATGTCTTTTGACATTTTCTTTTAAAATCGATCATTATCGAGATAATTCGATATTTGAGAAATGAAAAAAATTGTTTTTCCTGGAAAATCTCATTTTTTCTGTATTTAATCATCTTTTCGTGCTCAAATGAAGGCCTGAGATAGTACGAATGGATCCTCCGAATACCGTGATAACCCAGTATAATCAAAGACAGTAAGTTCATCAAAATTTCACGTGAACTTCCACGATTCCCTCCCATTAACAGAGAGCTAGGAGAGCTTAATTAGTATCCATTCATTCTCAAAAGGTCACGAATTAATTACCAATCCCCCCCTCCCCCCCTCTTCCCTTATGCCAGCAGTGTCTTGGCCATTCCCCGTGGACTCCAATGAATTACACTTCGCACCTCTGTGCACCAAAATAGTGTAGCCTGAGGTATTTCCAAACTTGGAATATCCCAAAAGCTTCACTGGAGGCTTTCGAGTCACGCAAAATAATTCGATAACAATCCCAAAGGTATTCTCCAGCTGTGGCCACTACATTCCAGGGAGAAAACTGATTGTGGGAAACTTTGTATAGAATGAATATTGAACATTTCAACCTAAAATATCAAATAAAAATACTTAACTTTCATTATAATTAATTTTTTAAATATTAAATATTTAATTAACTCGTTAATTAATGATTTTAGAGAAAAATGTTAAAAGACATTTTTTGTTGGAAATTTTCTCAGCTACAAAAAAGGTTTCATGACATTTTCTCCTAAAATCACTCATTACCGAGATAAATTAATAATTAACAAAAATTTTTACTTTTTTAATTATTTTGATGAATTTATTTGGAATTCAGGGAATTTTCTGGATTAAATAGTAGAATTTAATCAAGATTAAACTTTTGATTAATTAATTAATTATGATTGAGAAGAGATTTGATGAAAATTTTTATTTTTATGAAAAATTAAAAAAAATCAGGAAAAAGTTTTTTTTTGTTTTAGAGTAAAATTGAGTGAATTATATTGTTTAAATTAGTAAATTTTTATGGGTACTGAATAAACATAAATAAACCACAATTAAACATGAAAAAATAATGAGAAAAATGGTTTAATTACCTCCCAAACTGAATTGACTTCGTCCTCCTCATAAAATTTCATATCTACTAATTTTAATGGCACCTCTAGTATAGATTTACCCCGAAATTACTATTCCACGGTTCTCTCCATTCTCTGACTCCCCGAATCGCACGTTTCTATCATTACATCAACGTTTTATCAAAACTAACTCATTAAATGGCACGAGAAATGGGTTAAATACGTGTATTATTACTTGATTCAACATCATTCCCAAAGATAATTGAACATGTAATTAAACATGAAATTATCTCGAGAACGAGTCATTTTAATGAAAAATATTAAATAACATTTTTTATTGGAAATTTTCTCAGTTACAAAAAAGGTCTTTTCCTATTTTCTTCTAAAATCAATAATTATCGAGATAAATCGATATTTACCATTCACAAAAAATATTTTGACAAGACTTTAAATCTTCTGAAATTAGACATCCGATTAAACATGAAATTATCTCAAGAACGAGTCATTTTAGGGAAAAATGTCAAATGACATTTTTTGTTGGAAATTTTCTCAGCTATAAAAAAGGTCCTCTAATATTTTACTCTAAAGTCGATGGTTATCGAGATAAATCAATATTTCTTGAATGATTGTTCAATGGAATTGATTATTTGCAAGAAAATGTTTTTACAAGAATCTAGAGTAGACACCATTACTCTTAGGTGGACATGGGTAGGGGGGGGGGGGTGCTTAAGAATATATACAGTGTCTTAGTACTCGATACAACGTGTAGAGGACACAGACTCTAAAAGTGGTTAGACTAGCGAGGGGAGTCGTTCAAGCACTGTTGTCAAACCCTCAAGCATCATTCATCTCTATAGTGTATCTCACCAACGTGCAACTGTCAACATTGAGGGACGAGGGACACCTGATATGTATTTTGTCACGTTGGTGAATGATTATGTGTACTCAGTAGGTTCGATACATTCTTCAGATGATTTGTATTTAAGATTTATGAGGATATCTCGAAAACCAGTGGATTTATCAAAAAATATCATAAGATCTTTTTTACAGGAAATTTCAAAATATACAAAAAAGGTCTCTTACTATTTTTCAATAAATCCACTTATTTTCGAGATATTTACAAATAAATTCAATGCGATTTTTAAAATTCGAAATGCAGTTTTTAAAAGAATTATTCCATGTCTATTATTTTGAGAATATCTCAAAAACTATTGAATTTAACAAAAAATATGTTATAATCTTTTTTTTACATCATAAAATTTTCTATAAAAAAGGTCCTCTGATAAATTTCTCCAAACCCTTTATTTTAAGAGATATTCTAATTTCTATGAAATCCAATTTTAATCGTAACAAAAAAATAATTTATAAAGTTATTAAATTCCCCAAAATTTCTACATCTTTACTTTTCAACTCACTGAGTATACCTTTGTCACGAAAATCCCAGAGGCGTCACAACGTGACTACAAACCGTATCCCCGGTGTTATCGATCTGAAAATCCCAGTTCAGATTAAACTCAGCTGGGAGTTTGTGCTCCACACGATAGTCCAAGTAGGGATGAGTTGTTGGTGTGTGATGGTGAGAGAGAAAGAGATGATAAAGAAGTTTTACCGAATTCCCCAGTGGTTTTAACATCGTGATCCTCGTGTGTCCATCAACGGATACAGTGTTTTCATGTTATATCACCAAATATAAAGATTCTACAAACAATGAAATTGGAAATGAAACTTTTTCTTTTCTTTTTTCCATTTTTTATTAAAATATATACTTATTTCCTAAAAAATTGAATATAAACATTTTTTTTAAATTTCTAATTCATCATTTTATTTCATAAAAAAAATAAAAATGATAATTTTTTTTATCCACTTTAATATTTTTTGTTGATAAGAAAAAAAAACTCCCAGTGGAAAATGGCCCGTTATGAACAGCCATTGGGACACCACTGAGAGCTTTTTCACGACACCGAGACATATATGATGGCCCCATAGTACCATGGGGGCTTATGGATATGCCTCATGTTGTGTTGCCTCACTGCGGTATTCCAAGCACCACTGAAATCCTACTGAACACCACCTGAACCCTCCTCCCCCCCTTCTCTGTACACTTGGGATAATGGGTCATGTTGTGACGCACATCTTTTGGAGGTTAATCCTCCCCCCCCCCCCCCCTCCACCTCTCTAATGTGAAAGTTTTTAGGTCACATTTATGAGTTGACAAGTGACGTGACAATCATGGAAAATGAAATCAGTTGATATTCTTTTATCTCTTCCTTCCTTAAATCTTGAAATGAAAAAAAAAAAGGAAAAAAATATCGCCGCGCCCGAGACTTGAACCCGGATCTCACGGCGTATGATTCTGACGCGCTACGCGTACACCATTTAGCAATATTTATAATTTAATTGATGGAGCGCATATATAATTGTTTTCTATTGGTCTATTTTTTTTACAATGCAAGGAGTAATTGGGGTAATATGAAGGGTCTTTTTTTCTTTTTTTAATAATATCTCACCATTCAATTGTCATGAATGAATATGCACTCGAGGCCATTCTTTTCACCTACAATAGAGAGAAGGGGGGGGGGGGGTGGAGAGCTATGAAATATGATCACCGTTAATGCCATCCAAACAATGAGAGAGAAAAAAAATATATTTCTCATCCCCTCCCCCCACTATCTTTTTCTCCCATTTTCACGCAATAAATTATCGAGTGAAGTCTCATCCCCCTCACACACCCCTGACAATCGAAATATACTCGAGTAAATACTCATGGGATTTAACTTTCTTCTCTAACAGAAGGAAAAACTCTTGGGGATGTACATCAAGTCAGATTCTGAGATAGAGAAATTTTTATATCTCATTAAATATCGATATATCTCGATAATAATTGATTTTAGGAGAAAATATCAAAAGACATTTTTTGTAGCTGATAAAATTTTTAAGAAAAAATGTCTCTTGACATTTGCTTCTTAAATCGATTGTTATCGATATAAATCGATATTTAATGAGATGAGATAAAATCGAGGGCTTTTTGTTAAATATCAATTTATCTCGGTAACGATTGATTTTGGAAGGAAATGTCAGGAGACATTTTTTGTTGGAAATTTTATCAGCTACAAAAAAGGTCTTTTAACATTTTCTATTAAAATCACTCATTTTCGAGATATTCGCAATTAATGAAAATATGGAATTTTATTATTTGCAGTTTGTTGCAGTAAATCAGTCATTTTTTTATTTTTCCTCTCTCTCCCCTCAATCATTACTTTTGTTTGATGGGTAGGGGGGGGGGAGAAGAGGGGATAAAATATTTGCGAGAGATATTTTCATATTGAATATCATTTTATCGACAATAATGGCGGATGCATTCGAGTTATTTGATAAGTTCGTGGGGGTTGGAGGATTTTTCCATACGGAATATTCAGGGTTTGTTGATTTTCAGGGGAGGGATGAAGTGTTTATTGTATTGGGGTGGGGGTGGGGGGGATTTAATGAAGCAAAAAGTGGGGGAATGAAATAATTGAATTTCCAGGGGAATGAATTGTCGATATATTCACGAAAATGGGGAATTATTATTTTTATTAATTTGTTTTTGTGAGATATGAAAAAAAAAACAATTATTTAAATTTATTTATCTGGAATTTCTAGACTGAATTTTTCGTTTTTTTTTAATTACTATTTTTTTTTCGTCCGAGGAATTTACGAATTAATGAAGAAATTTTAGATATGCAAATTTTAGATAATTAATTTCAATGAATTATATGAATTTCGTTTGTATAATTCAAATATTTCCATAAATTCAAGGAAATCCGGAACAATTTTTCACACAAAATTCCAACGTTATCAGTTGACTCTATGCGAGTAGATACATATTAAATTCCGTTGTAGAATTTGTTTTGATAATTTAATAAAATGTTTGAATAATTTAATTCATACAATTTGAGTAGAAAATTGAAATTGTAAAAAAATGTATTCATTAGTTCAGACTATTTTGCAAATATCTCCGAAACTAATAGGTTTAAAGAAATTTATCATAAGACCTTTTTCATAGAAAATTTTATAAGCTACAAAAAAGGTCCTGAGACCCTTTCCTCTAGAGCCACTAGTTTCAGAGATATTCAGAAAATAATAAATTCCAAATAATAAACATCAATTTTTCAGTTCCATACAAATAATTCCATTATTTCTCAAATATCTCAAGAAATAAGGGGTCAATCAAAATTTATCAAAAGACATTTTTTATAGAAAATTTAATTCCCTATAAAAAAGGATTCCACCTATTTTCCTCTAAACCCACTAGTTTCCGAGATATCCCCAAAAAACAATCCATCCAAATTCATCAATTTCATTTCTCACTGAATGACCAATTCTCCCAACTTAATTCCAACAATACTTCCTAAAAGGGAAGAGACGCCAAATAATGGACTATTTATCACTTACCCCCTCCCCCTAAACCCATTAATCACCCATGTATCCACGGATTAATGACATCAGTAAACAGAGACTATTATATTTGCTAATAATAATGCCATTAACAATTCCCAAACGACTCTAATTGACAGATAAACTCCATCAGACAGATTTTCGACAAGTTACCAACTCCCTACCGCTGATATTCAGCGAGTGGTGGTGGGGGGGGAGGCTCGTTGTATCGTGGGGCTAGCCAGTTACAACTAGTCGTATCGAATGCCTCAGACATTTTATTTGTTGACGCTGGCGTGCGATCAATTCGTGTATATTCACTCAATTCAATTATCGTGATTTCCTCGCAATCATTTTTATCGTATACTTGGTGTTGTTGAGCGGTGTTTACTGTTCTGCATTTTTTATGGGAATTTTTATCACAATTGTGTGTGAATTATTGTGACAAGTGCAAGAAAAATTGTGCGTTTACTTAGAGATTTTCTGCAGTCTTCGTGCCTTTCTCCACGGTATTTGTCACGAGGCTGCGCCGGTTTATCACGAGGTTGGCCGAGTACAACAGGTAATGGTTGAGGGGATATGGTACGGATTGATCAGACAATATTTTTTTTAGGGGTTTTATTTTTTTTTAACGTTTTTCATTGGATTTTAGAGTTTTTTTAAGTGAAAAATGGAATTTTTGATCAGACGGATTTTTTTTTTAATAGTAGAAATGGAAAATCATGATCAGACAATCAATTTTTCATTTTTTAAAAATTCTAAAAATTTTTGATGAATTAATGAGAAAAATTGTATTATTCGAGTTTCTGGGATAATTTTTTGCAAAACAGTAGATAAGAAATGTCTCAATCAGACAAAATATTCTGCACAAATACACTTTTATTTTTAAACATTAAATAGATAAAAAATAATTTCCCATTTTCTCACATTTTCATTTTTATTACCAAAAAATCAAATTCAGTAGATAAAGAAATTCACCATCAGACTATCTAACCGATAAATAATAATAAAAAATAATAATAATAATAAATCATTCAATCATTAAATTTCACTTGTAAAATCACTATTTCCCATGAATTATTACAATAAGTAGAAACTGAAAATATTGATCAGACATAAAAAAAATTTTCATTTTTCTCATTAAAAAAAATTCTATTCTATAAAAAAAAAAAAAAAAAATATTACAAAATATTTCTTCAATTCCCCCCCCCCCTCCCCCCACCCAAAAAAAATTATATATAAACCCAAAAAAAAAAGGAGAATTAATTAAAAAAATTTCGATGAATTTTCCTCTCACAACAGGAGAATCAGTACAAATACGTTCAACTGAAATTCTGCATAGTCGATGGTGTTTATATTTAAAAGGATGGGAGAAACTTGTTGAAATTGATTTAGGCGAGGTATACGATTGTATACGTATCCATAGTCTCCCACAGAATGTTTCAAATAGAGAGAGAAAGAGAAAAAATAGAAAATCAAAGTGGTGGGGGGGGGGGGGAGGGTAGGGCTATAGAAATTTCTAGTTTGAACGTACTCACTACTACCACGAGGGAAATTGTTTCGTGAGTTGCTGGCGGTCTGGGGGATATTGCTTTTCTTGACGACTCGTATATGGGCGAAATGTGCGACGAGAATGTCACGCTTCGATTACTATCGGGTTATTTCAACTACTATTTATCTTATTTCTCGTTTTATTCAGTGAAATATCAATAATTAGTATTTTTTTATTATTTTTTTTAGAAATTTGATTGAATTAATTTATCAAATTTCGTTGATTATCGTATTATCTCGGGAAATACTGGTTTTGAGAGAAAATATCAGAGAACCTTTTTTGTAGTTTATTAAATTTCCAACAAAAAGTGTCTCTTGACATTTTTCTCTAAAATCAATAATTTCGGAGATATTTGCACTATTATCGATGAAATTATAATTTTAATTATTAAAATGAAAAAAAAAATTTTTCTCAATAAATAAATAAATAAAAATTTTTGATTATCAATAAGAAAAAAACGTGACTTGCAAAATTTTTCAAGTTGAAGAAGTGATGAAGTGATAATTAGAGAGAGGAATTATTTGAGATGATGAGGACCATCTGGAATTTGTAACCTCTTTCCTTTTTAATGCCAGTGGATGAATATTCAATGTGACAATTATTACCAAGTTGATTAACACTGGAAACAGGCACAAATGAAGGCTTCAAACTTGATGAGGAGTGGGGGGGGGGGGGGGGGAACACTGAGAGTCCTCCAGAGACTCGCCTCTTGCTGAAACTATGTATCACTCGCTTTTATCTCATTCTCTCTCTGTACCGGATTTATCCCAGAATTCATTCATTCTCCTTCGAGTCTCTCTCACGCACTAGTTCCCCCCCTCCCCCCCCCTCGCAATTTCCATCAGTCTCACTCTTTGGCAAGAGTTTTGAAGGGAGAAATGAGGCTAGTACAAATGTGGACTCCAGTGAAATTCAAACACTTTCTTAATTAATAATCCCGGGTCTTAATCATCCTAATGCTGCTAACATTTTTTTTTTTTCGTCTCTGGGGAATTTTTTTAGGAGATTTTATGGGTTTAGTGAGTTTTTTGAGGATTTTGTTATTTTTTAAAAAATTATATATTCGATTTTTTGGAAATATCTCGAGAATGAGAGGGATTAGAGAAAAGTATCATAAGACATTTTTTGTGTGAAATTTAATTTTCTATAAAAAAGGTCTTTTGATGATTTTTATTGACTTTTATCATTCTCGAGATATTTAGGAAAAACTTTTTTGTTGATGACTTTTTTTGGGACGAAATATCTCAGTAATGAATGGGTTTAGAGGAAATTGTCAAAAGACATTTTTTGTGGGAAATTTAATTTTCTATAAAAAAGGCTAATTGACTGTTTTTGTTTAACCCAGTAGTTAACGAGATATTGATGGAATAATCGGAATGATATTTATTTTAGAAATTGTTTTCACTTTTAAGAATGTCTTTTATATTTTTGTTCAATGAATATATCTCAGCACTCTAAAAATCACTTAATCATGACTGAAAGATTCATAAGTACCTCCGAACATTAAATAATCTCTAATCACACGTGTCCATTGATTTTAAGTAACTGACGCAACGAAATTTTAAGCAAATATGTCAACAACTGATGATAAGCCTCACTTAAACCCATTATCCCTGGATCTCGATTGCGATTCTCTCGAGGTGGTTCGAGTGATCACCAAGACTTAAAAATACCTCCAAAAACACGTTTTATCACTAATCTCCATCGTAAAATCGCAAAAAGTGATTCTCGATTTTTTCCATCTTACTAAATATCGAATTATCTCAATAACCAGTGGTTTTACACTAAATTATCATTCTATCTTTTTTACTCAAAATTTAATTATCTACAAAAAAGGTCTTTTAACATTTTCCCCTAAATCACCTCATTTCCGAGATAATTAAACAATTAAATAAAAAATGACTGAAAATGATGATAAATTCAACTTTAAATCAAGTTTTTGATGAATATCTTCAGATTTATGAGAGATAGAGGATTCTTTATAAGGACCTTTTTTATATAAAAAAATAAGAGCTACAAAAAAGGTCCTTTCAAAAATTCCCCTATCTCAATTAGTTTTCGAGATATTTCCAAAAAACTGAAATCAAATCGACGAAAATTCAAGTTTTTAATTTTTTTCTCAATTCACTTAATCATTAGACAAGTCTCAGGGATTGTTTATCATTCCCCTAGACCGTAAAAATATGTAGTATTAATTCCTCAATGTCAGAAGACTGGGGAAATGCTGAACAAAGGGAGTGGAAATTTGTTTTTCCAGAGAAACAAAAGACATGTCTGTTAATTTTGTATTGTTTTCTTCTCTCCTGTCCTTTTTTTTCTTCTGCCTCGTGTCATTCAATTTTACGGAGCGAAAAATCGGTGCTAGTTGCACTGGGATCATCTCTGGCTTCAGACTTATCTCTCTGCATTTAAAATGTCGAGTCTGGTAATCAACATTTTTACCCTCTCATTTACTTTTTTTTTTCTGGCCCTTGACAGATAAACACGGAAGTTCCGAGGTTCATTATGACCTCGAGAGGTGAATGAACTAAAACATTGTATTTGCTTGAATCTCGGATTTTTTTTTTTCATTTACGAATTTTTTTTTTCATTTAGAAATTTTTTTTTTCATTTACGAATTTTTTTTCACTTGCAAAACGTGTTTGTAATTTTTTTTCGCGAGTTTACGATAGAAAATAATTGGAATTGGATTTTTTATCGGTGGATTGAATGAGATTTGGAGCAAAAAAAGGGGGTTTTTATGGGAATTCATTAATTTGAAATTAAATGCAATTTTTTCATTATTTTTTTTTCTCTCTCGAATTTGTGGAAGTGGATGGAATGGGACGAAGGGAATAATGGAGGAGTTCAGGTTGATTGAGAGAGCTTCTCATTAAAATTTAAATGAGTGTTTTATAGTTTTTTTTTTTCTCTCAACTTCAGAGGATAATTTAGGGGTTATGTTGACGAGTGATGAGTGGAAATGGATTTTTAGATTCTTTTGTGGATATCTCCGGAAGGAAGGGGTTTAGAGAAATTTTTTGTAGGGCATTTTTTGTGGGGAATTTTACGAGCTACAAAAAATGTCTTTTAACATTTTTTGATAAATCTACTAGTTTACGAGATATTCACAGAAAAGTCACTGATAGATTTTCCTTTTTTTGTTTGAAAATTGTAATTTATTAATTAGTGAATTATCTCGATAATGAATGACTTTAGGAAAAAATGTCAATCAACCTTTTTCGTAGGAAATTTTATAATCTACAAAAAAGGTCTTTTGACATTTTTCGATAAACCTACTAGTTTACGAGATATCTTCAAAATAATCGCCTAAAGAATTTTTTGAAAAATAGTTTTTCATGAAATTTTCATTCAATTCTTCATTTTCTTGACTCAATCCATCATTTTCTTGAAGTACGATCACATTGAATGATAAACAGGACATACCGCAATTCTTCCACCGTCATATATGCAATAAATCACAATGCAAGTAATCAATGCCAAGGTGACTCACTCCATCACGCACTCATTACATATTTTTCCGGCTTGTCCATTTGTTACGTGTGCGATACGATGATTGTGATGTTAATATACCCCATTAATACCTTGGAAAAATTATTTCAATTACCGCGAGACAGAAAAACCCAAGTTGTATGTTATTATCACCTCCTCCTCCACTAAAACCTCATGAAACAAATCTAATATCTCAAATATCTCAAAAACCCTTGACTTTAGAAAGAAATCTTATAAGACCTTTTTTGTAGCTAATAAAATTTCCTATAAAAAAGGTCTTATGACACTTTCTCCTAAAATCACTCATTATCGAGATAAATCGATAATTAAATCAGATGTGAAAAGAAAATGATGGAAAAACCGGAAATTGAACAAAAAAAATTGCATAATACGATTGTTAATTTCTGCATATTAACCCCAGTGAATTGAAAATACCATATGCATTCGCCATTACGGTTAGTTAGAGCTAACTGGGGGATTGAGGCCCCAGGACGTTGCCCTCACGAGAGCAATAGAGTTTTCAAATTGACTGCCATGTTGGTATATCAAAGTGAAACCCTGATGGGTACAACAAAATTGGAAAATTAAATTTTCAACTCTAATTTACCCACCAAGAGTTACCAACTGATGCACCTCATTCTCTTAATTCCAGATTAACTACTGGAGAGTTTGAGACCCAGTGATAACAACAATTTTTTTTTTCTTCTTATTCTTCACTTCGATTTTGTCATCAGGAGGGTTTAATCATCGCTGTTTAACACCCGAGCACAATGGATATTAGAAAATTCTTCGTGGAGCTCAGAAAATCCTTACAGGTAAGACATTTTTCCATATTTTTCCAGAAAAATGATGAAAAAAAAAAAATTAATCCAGAATAAGTTTTTTGTTTGGAAATATCTCGGAATCTAGAGGAGATAGCAGAATTTTTGTAAGAACCTTTTCTGTAGATCATAAAGAAATCTACAAAAAAGGTTCTTATGAAAAATCTTCCATCTCCTCTAGATTCAGAGATATCCCCTAAAATGCGAGTATTCTACGTTTATCACGTATTTATCTCAGAAACGAGTGATTTTAATACAAAATGTCTAATGACCTTTTTTGTAGTTAACAAAATTTTCTACGAAAAATGTCTTTTATCATTTTCTCGAAAAATCACTCATTATCAAGATAATTAACAAGTTAAAAAAAAATTTTCGGATTATCAAAGAAAAACTCGATTAAAATTTTTTTGCCTCAATATAAATTCCAATTTTTTATGTTTATTTACTGATCGTGAATTCTTATAAATCTGGAATATCCGTAAATCGATAAAAATGACCTCAAACAAGGTATTAATTGTTGTTTACCTCGCGCCCAGGATTTTCCTCGATAATCAAGTTTTATCCTTCATAAATGAAGCTTCCGTAATGTTTAATACATTGTTACAAAACTAATCCCATTGAATTATCAAAATACAATATTTTATGGATATTGGGATGAATTTTCTTGAGCGAAGAAAGTTGAGTCTATTTGATTATCTTCATTCCAAACGGTTTTCTCTATTTTTATGGTGAAGTGCAAGTGCAAGTGGAGGGGGGAAAAAAAGGAAAATTATCCAGTGGAAAAAAAATTCTCTCCAGAATATGAATTTGTGATTTTTTTATTTGATCAAATTTTTCAACAATGAAAATCTATTTTTTTCTTTCTTTCAAATCACTTTTTGATGAATATCTCGAAATCTAACGGAGATGGCAAAATTTTTATAGAAACCTTTTTTGTAGCCCTCATTTCACTCTACAAAAAAGGTATCAACAAAAATTTCGCCATCTCCAATAGATTCCAAGATATCCATCAAAAACTGACTCTAGGTTAAAATTGACTTTAAATTTAAAAAAAAAGAAGAAAAATTTTTTTTATAAAAATCAGTATAATCCCCCTCCCCCACCCCCCAGCACCAACGATGGCCGATTCACGCGGCTTCAAGTCAATAGACCATCAGTGGAGTGGTGTATTACCCCTGGATCCCGAGTACGAGGAGGTGACTGGTATTTCTTCCTCGGTCGATAAAAAAATCACAACAACGGAGTCCCTCGAGGGTGCCCGAAAGAAGCGCAAGGTTGTACAGGAGGTAAAGCGTACCCCAAGTGTACGCAGTCGTGATGATATTAATACCCATCGACAAGGTCATAAAGAGGAAAAAATAATAAAAAATAGTGAAGATAATTCACACGAGCCATTTGGCTACAGAGTTGAAGAGGAATATGCTGTACGTGGATTTTATGGTGATAATGTACAGGGCCCATACGAGGCATCAGCATTCAAGCTGACAAGGGGACATTATCCTCAGTCAACAGCTGAGCATCATCATCATTATTATTATCCAGGAAGTGTTAGACGAAGTGAAAGTAGATCAGCAACAAGACATTATTATTATCCACGTGGTGTATTCAGTAATGAGACGCAGGAAGAAATACAGGAGGACGATGAAGCTACTCTCAGGGAGTTGCTCATAAGGTATGTTGTATCATCATCATCATCAAGATTATTTACTTTTTTTTATTATATTTCTTCTTTTTTTTTTTTTGGAGCAAATTCGAGTGAATTTTTAAAAAATAATTTTTTTAAATTGCTCTTTAATTTCATTATGTTGTTATATCCTTGTCTTCCTTTTTTTTTTTTTGGCAACCACTGGAGTTTTGTAGAAGCGTTTTATACACTTTAGAGAGATTTTGGGTAATTGACAGTTGAAAAATACACAATTGTTCATTTTTTTTTTCAATTTTCTCGTGTTTTATGATGAAATTTACTAATTAAAAAAATTTATTGCAAATATAATGACTTTGAAATAATTTTTAAAAATAATCAATTTGTTTTTTTAATTACAAAATTAGTGAAAAAAAAAAATTGACACTCCAAATTGACTATTATACATTGTTGTACATAATAAACACAAATATTATGATGTTATTATCAATTACAGGATATATATTATTTATTTACTAATGATTATGAATTTTTTTATAAAAATTGTTGTTAATTTTTATTTATATCTCAAGATGAATTTTTTTTAAATCTCATTTTTACGTTTTTTTCGCTATACGCGACGCTCGCAGGCTTACCACTGGTTGCTCATTCACTTCGTTATCATAATGTCCCTCATGGTCGGTTGCATGAATATATTTTTATCAATAATAAATTGTTAAATCGATAAATTTCTCAAAATTGTATAAAATCAGTGAAAAAAAAACAAAAATATTCAATTTTTTCATGAAAAATTTTGTCATTAATTGATGATGAAGAAAAAAAATTTGTAATAATGATAATAATTATTCATGCATCGTCCGCCAATCACTCATGAGGTCACGCTGATTTTTATTAATTATTTTTGGCAATGAAAAAAGGTAAAAAAAAAACAAATTAAAATAATCATCTTCATGTGCGTTGAATGATGGGGCCCGTTCTAATTACAAGCTCGCTCGTGGACGCGGGCATCTAGGCAGGGGTGAGTAAGCTGGCGGCGCGTCGCAATTGAAATTAACAAATTAATCAAAAAAAAAATAAGTGAATAAAGAAATTAAGGAAAATTAATTGAACTAATTGGCGATAACGACACAAGTGCAGGCACAATAGTAATCATAATTATTAAGAATGTATTTCTATTGGTTTTTTGAAAATATTGACCCTTGAAGGGTAAAATAAGGGCCAAAATGAGGGTTTGAGAAGGGTCAAAATGAGGGTTAAAATAAGGGTCAGAATAAGGGTCAAAATCAGAGTTTAAGAAGAGTCTAAATGAGGTCCAAATTGAGGGTTAGAATGAGGTCCAAAATGAGGATTTAAGAAGGGTCAAAATGAGGGTTTAAGAAGGGGCAAAATAAGGGTCAGAATGAGGGTTAAAATCAGAGTTTAAGAAGGATCTAAATGAGGGTCTAAATAAGGTCCAAAATGAGGGTTTAAGAAGGGGCAAAATAAGGGTCAGAATGAGGGTCAAAATCAGAGTTTAAAAAGGGTCTAAATGAAGGTCTAAATAAGGTCCAAAATGAGGGCCAAAATGAGGGTTTAAGAAGGATCAAAAAATGAGGGTCAAAATTTGAAAAAAAAAATCCAAAAAAATAGGAATAAATTCTTAACAAAATTTATCAAATTTTCATATTAAAAAAAAAAAAACAAATTGTGTCCACATTTGTATTGTTAATTGCGAGCGATCGACGCCATCAAGCATCTTACTGAACCACGACTGTGTTTCCTAAACTAGGTAAAGCTATCAGAGTGCTAAAAAGTGGTGGTCACGGTTGACACTCTCCAGCTTCGTTGTGTGTTGGACCCACTCGTCCCCCCTCCTCCTCCCAAGACTGATCAAGATATTGTGTGAAAAAACATGGGGTTATTGTGTATCGGATTAACGTCGTGCGTCGCAGATCATTGATAATAAAAATAAGACATTAATTGACTTGAAAAAAAAAAAAAAAAAAAAACCAAAAAAAATGATCTTAATTAATAAAACTCATTGAAGAGGGATTAAATTACTTAAAAAAATAATTAAGTAAATCTAGTGAGGTCTGGAAGTGGATAAGTGTGAGAGATTTGAGGGAGGCGTAGAAGAGCTACTGTAGTTTCGGAACACAGCCATGGTCTCCCTATCTCCCAGGTACATAACGACATCATTCACTGATTTCTATATCTAACATTAATAATAATATTTTTTATTTATTTTTTTTAAATCATTCTGCTACATTTTCATTATCAAATCATATGGCATCTCATCACGATCATTGTCTCATTCATTTTTATTCCCAATCCCTTTCATTATGATTTTTAATGAAAGCTAAGGGGTGAAAAGATTTTTTTTTAATTTTCACAATCACTTATTCGAAGAAATGAATTCCCACCGAGTCTCATATTTTTATTCTCAATTCTCATAACGACTCAGTACTCTTCAATAATTCCTGAGAGCCAAAAGTTTCACCTCACGCCTCGCTGTGCACCGCCGATAATCGAGAATTGCTCGAGAGATATCGTTATTCACTGTTCACTTCTTCTTTTCACTTCCTCCCCTCTTTTTTTTTTTTTTTGTATCGGGTGATGTCTTTTTTATTTGTTTTGTTGATTATTATCGAGCACTTGCATTGCGGACTTGACGGATCATTTTAATAGAGGAAATATTTTATTCGAGATGAAAAGTTTTTTTTTTTTTCATAGGAAAATCATAACAAGTTTTTTTTTTTTAATTGAGGAGATTCGAGGGGGATTATAGGGTTTATTGGGTATGATATTTATTGAAATATGTCACTCAATTTATTATTCATAATAAATATTTCGAAATTGCAATTTTTATTTTTTTTTAATAAACTATAAAAACAGTTTTTGTTGAATATCTCGTAATCTGATGGGGATAGAAAAATTTTGTTAAGGACCTTTTTTGTAGAGCTAGATGAGAGCTAGAAAAAAGGTATTAACAAAAATTTTCCCATCTCTCTCAGATTCCGAGATATTTGAAAAAGAAAATATCCTTTTCCCCCAAATTCAATTGAATTTCAAACTTTTCACTCGAATCTCCTCAAAGTGCACATTAATTTAATAAACTATAAACCCAACACAATCACAAAATACAATATTAACCAATTAAAATAACAAAATTATTTAGTTAACACGCTTTTATTAGTTTGGCATCAGTAATAGTCTGTGTTTGTCTTTTTTCAATGGAATAAAAAGTCTAAATAAAAGAAAATGAATAAAAAAAAAAAAAGAGATTATTCTGCTTCTGCCGAGCCGAGTGTACACTCTGGATGATTAAAAATGGGAGAAGGGGGATAAAAGTGAATGAAAATCTGTGTAAAACGATTCAGAGTGTGAGAGAGCTCGGCAGAGTGAGAAATAAGAAAGAAAAAAAAAAATTTAATGGTGATATTTAGACGTCTAAATAGGTACTGGCTTTGTTAGCTGGTCTTAGTATGTGTCCAATGTGTTTTGGACGGTATTTGGAGGCTGGTGTTGATGGGGGATATGAGAAAAATTCATTGGGGCTAATGTGTGTGTCGCAGTCTGCAGAAACAGGTCAGCGTGATGAGTATGAACTTGAGTGCCAAGCTGGATGAGCTACAGCGGGGTGACCGCCAGCTCGAGACGACTGTAGCACTTTGTGAAATACGTACGCAACTTCAGGAGCTCACTAAGAGTGTTGAGTCTTGTCAGAGTGAGGTCAGCGAGGTCAAACGTGATATGGTGGCGATTAAGGTATTATATTAGGATTCGATTACCTTCAATTTTTTATTTTTTATTATTTGAGAGAATAAACTATTATTTTTTGGGGGGGGGGGGAGGGGGATTTTTTTGATTAATTGAAATATTTTTTGTTGAGAATTTAATGAAAAATAAAAAATAATTATTAATTGTGGGATTATCTCGGTAATTAAGGGGTTTAGAAGAAATTGTCAAAAGACATTTTTTGTAGGTGATGAAATTATCTATAAAAAAGGTCTCTTGACATTTTCTGTAGGATTACTCGGTATTGAGATACAATGGAGTGCGAGGGGAGATGAGTTTGGAGGATTTTATACAACTTGTTTTGGAGATATCTTGAGAATTAGTGGGTTTAGAGGAAAATGTCAAGAGACCTTTTTTGTAGGAAATCAAATTTTACATAAAAAAGGTTTTTTGATATTTTTGTATAAATCAATTACTTTCGGAGATATTTACGAAATAATATTTTTATATGATTTTTTAATATTTGGAATCGCCCTCTAATGGGCTTTTTATCATGAATTGAATATTTAAATTGCCTTTTTAAAAGAGTGTTATTCTTGTTGCTTGTGTCGTTCAGCATGAGCTAGACACTGTGCAGCAGGTGAAGGAGGAGATTGAGGAGCTGAGGGAGTATGTTGACAGACTGGAGGAACACTCACATCGGAGGAAACTGAGGCTTCTGGAGCAGGTCCAAAAAAAAAAATAACAAATCAATATTTTCGCCATTAATTATTTTTATTTCATTTATTTTATCACAACAAAATTTATATTTCTTCTTATGTTCAATAAAATCCCTTATTTTTATTATTCGTTTTGTTTTATTTTTTTTTCTCATCATTTTTTATGATTTTATTATTTATCAATATTTAATTAAAATTTTTATTATCATTTTCTTTATTTTTATTTCCCTTTTGATTCCAGGGGCTGACGTTTTTCCTAGCGTACGCGATATTCGCTGCAGTCCTCGGGATGCTACAATTTGGATACAATACTGGAGTGATAAATGCACCGTCAGCGGTAAAAAATCTGCAAAAAAAAAATTGAAATTTTGTGGTCTAGTGGAAAATTTTTAAGTCAATTTTTTAAATGACGTTATTTCGATAATGAGTTGTTTTTTGAGAAAATGTCATAGAACATTTTTTGTAGCTGATAAAATTCTCTACAAAAAAGGTCTTTTGACATTTTTCTGTTGAATGACTTATTATCGAGATAATGACGTAATTAACAAAAGGTGAGATTTTAATATTTTTCAACTTGACTGCACAATTTATCACAAAGAAATTAACTGTTTTTTTTTTTTGTTCGTGTGATATAAATAAACTCTTATTTCAGCAAATTGAGAATTTCATGAAAGATGTGTATAAAGACAGATATGGGGATGACATGACGGATAAGTCTGTCAAGAGGTTGTTCTCATTGGCAGTTAGTATATTTGCTATTGGGGGTATGGTCGGTGGTATTAGCGGGGGTGTTATAGCCAACAGATTTGGCAGGTAAGTCCATCAGAACATTATTAATAAAAGATATCTACAATTATGATCACAAAAAGTAGTTAATTCTTCAGCAAAGTGAAAAATATTGACAAATTAATAAAATTCACAAGCATTATTTCACTCATAACTCCTGAACCAATGGGTCTAGAGTAAAATGTAAGAAAACACTTTTTATAGATAATTAAATTTCTTACAAAAAATGTCTTCTAACATTATCCTTTAAACCCATTATTTCCAGAGAAATTTGCAAAAAACTGCCAATTTCATAGTTTTTCTAATAATCTCGTGATTTTATAAACTATTTTGCAAATATCTCCGGAACTATTGGGTTTAGAGAAAAATGGTAAAATTCTTTTTTGTAGATAATTAAATTTTCTACAAAAAATGTCTTTTGACATTTTTCTCTAAATTCCTTTTTTCACGAGATATAACCATGATAATTTGATCACTTCACTGAAGAATGAATAAATCAACTTTTTTTAACTAAATTTTTGAATAAAATTATTGTAAATGAATTGTTAATAATAATTATTTTACCAGAAAAGGGGGCTTACTGTTGAACAACATGCTGGGCATCGTGGGGGCATGCCTTATGGGTTTTACTAAAGTTGCCCACTCATACGAGATGCTATTCTTGGGTCGTTTCGTTATTGGTATTAATTGTGGATTAAATACATCATTGGTACCCATGTACATATCGGAGATAGCCCCATTGAATTTGAGAGGCGGCCTGGGCACGGTTAACCAGCTCGCTGTTACGGTGGGCCTCCTAATCTCCCAGGTGTTGGGAATTGAGAAGATACTCGGTACAAATGATCGTTGGCCGATACTCCTTGGTCTTGCTGTTGTTCCAGCTATTGCACAACTTGTATTACTACCAATTTGTCCAGAATCACCGAGGTGAGATTATCATTTCATTCAATTTTATGAAAACACTTTTTTCCTCCTAAAAATACAATTTAAATAAATTAATCATCCATTTATCTCGTTAATAAGTGAGTTTAGAGAAAAATGTTAAAAGACTTTTTTTATAGAAAATTTCCTCACCTACAAAAAAGGTCTATTAACATTTACCTCTAAAATCACTCATTACCGAGATAATCACCAAATTTATAAAAAATTATACAATAAAAATGGATCAATCTTTAATTGTAATTATCTCGATAATGAATAATTTTATATGAAAATGACAAAAGACCTTTTTTGTAGCTCACAAAATTTCCAACAAAAAAGATCTTTTGACATTTCTCTCTAAAACCTCTAGATTCCTTAGAAAACCCCAAAATACAATAACAAATTTTAATTAATCGAAAACTTATTTACGTCAAAGTTTCAAAGATTTGTGCTTATCTCCTTATTCCACTTGCCAACACAATAACTCAAGCAACTCTCTTGAATTATCCCCTCCCCCCCCCTCCCCTTATGAAATTGTTTAGAAACTTGACAAAGTTTAGCCTCTACATCCCAAAGTTTCCACAATGTACAATTCATGCCTGACGACATGTTTATCATTATCACTTGTACAGATATTTGCTCATTACAAAGCAGTGGGAGGAGGAGGCACGTAGGGCATTGAGAAGGTTAAGGGGTAGTAACCAAGTTGAGGAGGACATTGATGAAATGAGGGCAGAGGAGAGGGCTCAACAGGCTGAATCGACAATTAAAATGAGCGAGCTCATATGCAGTCCAACGTTGAGGGCACCTCTTGTTATTGGTGTGGTTATGCAACTATCTCAACAACTTTCTGGTATCAATGCGGTAAGTTTTAATTGTCATGTAGGTAGACTATTGTTGGAGTATTTCATGTACTTATGAACTATTTAACAATTATTGTGGCTTATGGTCTCTGGGTATTCAATTCTTATTCATTTTATAAGAGGTATATTTTCGTAAATATGCGGTTTAGCAAAATTTTTATAGATAACTTTTTTATAGAGAATTTTATGATCTACAAAAAAGGTCTTTTGACTTTTTTTTATCAACTCAATAGTTTTCGAGATATTTTGAAAATAGTGTGTACGAAATTTTTAGATTTACGTCGAAACTCTAATCTTTCGCGATTATTATTTTGCAAATATCTCCGAAAAAAAGAGGTTTATGGAAAAATGTCAAAATACATTTTTTGTAGATTATTAAATTTTCTACAAAAAAGATCTTTTGACCATTTTTTTTTAACCACTGGTTTCAGAGATATTTCAATAATAATCTGTTGAAAAAATGTAAACTTCATTTTATCTCGATAAAATTAATTGATTAATTAATTAATATTGTTCACAGGTATTTTATTACTCCACCCAATTATTCCACAATGCTGGACTGACCGAGGAGAGTGCTAAACTAGCATCAATCGGTATAGGTGCAATAATGGTGATAATGACTCTAGTATCAATTCCCCTAATGGACAGAACTGGAAGAAGAACGCTCCATCTCTATGGTCTCGGTGGAATGTTTATATTCTCTATATTCATCACAATATCATTCCTCATAAAGGTAAGTAACTGTGCCATCTCGACTTTACGAGTAACTAGATTTTTTAAAATTCTAAAAATACTTTAGAATCTTTAAAATACTAAAAAACATGAAAATATCCGATTTTTACAAAAAAAAAAAAAATGAGAGAAAGGAAACTCATGGCTTTTAAGTCATAGAAAACATAAGCAAATACAGTTTTTTGTGGCTTTTGTCACGAGCACACACGAGTGCTGAGAGTACATTTTTAAAAGCTTTGTTCCCAGCTGGAGTGAGGCACTGCACACAACTGTGAGAATAATATCACTTGCTAAATATTTTAATATCAATAACAATAATATTTGTACATTTAGTTTATAAGAATCAACATGTTCCATGATAATCCATGCATGAACTGCTTTTTAAATCAATTTTTTATAATTTAATTTCATTATTCATCGAATATCTCCGAAATTAATGAGTTTAAAGAAAAATGTTACAAGACCTTTTTTATAGAAAATTTTATGGGCTATAAAAAAGGTTTTCTAATATTTTTGTCCAAACCCACTAGTTTTTGAGATATCAACAGAAACATGAAATTCACTTCCAATTCTCACATAAAAAATGCATTAATTTTCATTTTTGTACTCCAATAAAATTCAATTATCCATTTTTCCTTTCATTTCCCTCAATATCAATATAAATTATATTCTCCACTCGTGATAATCTCCCTGACATCTCAAAAATTCTCTTTTCTCCAATTATAAATCCATTTTTTACCTCATTCTAGTGCACATTGATCTCCCCTGATTCTATCAATCCTGAATCCATTAAACCACACTCATTGTACTCATTCTGAACGACATTACATCGTCGTTATGTACATAATGATTTCACTGATAACAAAAAATCACAAGCACATGCATTTTTTCAATTCCTCTTAATGTTAAAATTTCACTCATTTCACTCATTCCTCTCATTTTTCTCCATTATTTACGTTTTTTATCTTTACTTTGCAATCCCCCTTCCCCCTTCCCACTCCCCCCATATTTTCGACCTCTTTCGTGACAGCTTGGAGGAGGGATACCTTTATAATAATTTATTTTCTCTATTTTTTTTTCTAATTCAGTAGTAAAGTGATAAAATCTAAAAATTTTTCATGTCTAATTACACATTGAATTATCTCGATAATGAGTGATTTTAGAAGAAAATGTTATAAGACCTTTTTTGTAGAAAATTTAATTTCCTAAAAAAAAGGTTTCTTGATATTTTCCCATAAAATGATGCATTCTCAAGATATACACGATTAACAAAAAGGAAAATTTATCACTTTATAACTGAATTAAATTTCTGCATTTTTAATAATTCTCATAAGCTCAAACCTGTTACTAACGGTATATTTATATTCATTTATACATGTCAATGGCTTTTTAATACTCTGTATAAATTCCTAGAGGCATTCAATACATAATAAATTCAATACGAGTGGTAGTGAAAAATTTTCTTTCACTCGATTTATCGAGACATTCAGGTGCTATTTATTTCGAGTACCCCCAGGAAAGGTGAGGGTGGGTGAATAAATATTTTACTGTCCCTCATTGAATTACGAGGTCGAAGTACTCATGATAATCCTGGCACTTTTTCATCACATTAATCAATTTTCAGAATAAATAAATAAATAAAAATTTTCAAATATTTTAAAATTATTTACACTTTTTCAACGCTTTTCATCATTCTGTGCTTAAACTGTGAATTCACATAATATTTCAGTGTGAATATTGAGGATTACGAAGGATTTTAAGGGTAATTAAGTCACAGTGCACATTATTAAGTGATTGAGTGATAATTCAATGTGACATTTTTTATTAAAAATTAAATAACTCGATAATGAGTGATTCTACAAGAAAATGTCAAAAGACCTTTTTTGTAGATAATAAAATTTTGAATAAAAAAGATCATTCAACATTTAATCGTAAAATCACTAATTATCGAGTTATTTGATATTTTAAAAAAAAATTGAAGAATGAAAAATTTTATAACTCAATTACTGAATAAATATTTAATCACAATAATAATTAATGAATTAATTAAGATAATTAAAAGGCTTGAGAGACAGTGGAGCAGGTCTGAGCACAATAGCATGGCTTAATAATTATAATCTATAACTTTAGTTGAATTATTTATGTTAAATACTCCTGAGGCTCCTCCAGTTGCTCAGGAAAGATGAACAAATGATACTACCTCCCTGATAGGAGTTTTTCAATTACGTACAGGAAATGATTGGCTGGATGTCGTATTTATCAGTCGTCTCGACACTCAGCTTTGTCGTATTCTTCGCTGTTGGGCCTGGCTCAATACCATGGATGATAACAGCTGAATTATTTTCACAAGGGCCTAGACCAGCTGCAATGTCAATCGCTGTACTTATCAATTGGATGGCTAATTTTGTTGTTGGCATTGCTTTTCCCAGCATGATGGTGAGTAATTAATTTATTATTATAATTTAATCAATTTTTTTTAGTGAAAATATATTTTTTATCTCAATTATAAAAATCATAAAAATCCTCAATTCATCGATTTTGCTGAAAAAAAAATTATTTTATGTGAAAAAAAATTGTTATTTGTTACAGGCTGTCCTCGACAACTACACATTCCTACCATTCAGTGGATTCCTCGCAATATTCTGGATATTTACGTACAAAAAAGTACCAGAAACTAAAAACAAAACCTTCGAGGAGATCCTAGCTCTATTCAGGCATGGTCATGACAGGTATGATGGCAAAGTGCCGACGCTGAGAAAGCCAGATACTTATAAAGCATCCCAACCCCACTCGAGTTCGTGAAAAATCCAATAAAAATTCAAATCAAATATTTAGATGAAAAATTCTTGATTTTTATCTTGAAATTTTTGTCATTAATAGGACAATTGATTGACGATTTCACTCATTTGTGGAGAATTTAATATTGACAAAATGTTTTATAAATTACCTGCATGCTATAACAAATTATTAAAATGCAAATTTTTATTTAAACAATGATTATCTAGTGAAGAGTAAAAATTCTATTTTCAAATTTTCATAAACATTGAATTATCTCGATAACTAGTGATTTTACAAGAAAATGTTAAAAAACTTTTTTTGTTGAAAATTTTCTCATCTACAAAAAAGATCTTTTAACATTTCCTCCTAAAATCGATTGTTCTCGAGATAAATGAACGAATAACAAAAATGATATATGCTTTTTTTACAAAATCACTATTTATTCGTATTGAAAAAAAGTTTCTACTCATAGTATTGTATTCATGTATTTCGGTATTCTGTACTCTGTGATAAATTATTCCCCCCCCCCCCCCCCCTACAATTATATAATATTTTAATGACCAGAGTAAAGTGGAAACAAGGAGATAAGAGTGTTTATTCAAGATTCCAGTAGTTTCTCGAAATTATTAGGTTTCACGGTTGATAAATTCATTAAGTTTGAAACTTTCGATGATTATTTAACCTTCGAAGACATTTAAAACGATTTGGAAAGGGAAAAAAAGGAATCAAGTGAGAAAATTAAATAATTCAATTTTTGCATTTCGATAATTGTTTGATTATCTCAAGAAGGAGTCGATTTAAAGAATAATGTCAAGAGACCTTTTTTGTAGATAATTCAATTCGGAGTAAAAAAGGTCTTTTGTTATTTTCTTGTAAAGTCACACGTCATCGAGATAATTCGATGTTTATGAATTAGTGAATTCAAAGATTATTCAATTTTATTAGTTTGACAATTTTTAGGATTTTTAATTATTGAATTGAATAGTAGGAAAAATTCTGGAAATTATTTTCATTGAATACTCACTTTAGAATTAATTAACCACTCTGTTGAACCACAAAAAGGAATTACTTCATGTCTAGGAAAATTATTTTCACACAAAAAACAAAAACGTATTAAAAAAACACTGCACAAGAGATAATTTCTCAGATTAAGTCGTTAATTTGTTGATTGTTGAATTATAAATTACGAATGAAAAATGAAAATTGTCGTTTATTTCTCAAATTAATTTATCTCAATTTTCATATTAATATTATTTTTTTATTTTACGTTATAATTAGTTTATTTTATTATATTGTATATAAAATTGTTTATCTGTTTGGAATAAATGAGTATTTTAAATTTATCAAGTTTCTTTTTCTTTTTCTTCATTTATTTCATTTATTTATCTTCACAAAAATGAGATAAATTTAATATTGAATTTTTTATGTACATGGTTGTACTACTGTCGTCGTAACTGTGCTTTCTGTCTGTGTTATTTGGAGCAGGAACAGCTTGCGGGACAGCAGACTTTATGGGTGAGTCCAAAAGAATTGTGAAAAATAGATGAAACTAGAGGAAAATAATAATATAAAAAAACATGAGTTTCGTTTTTTTTATTTTTTCATTGAAATAATTAATTTTTTGTTATCTGCGATCTTTGCTTTTTGATTAAATAATTATTAACAATTTTTTTTTTATTCAACTCCATGCATGAAGAGGTTCAAATGTGTCTGTTTGTTCCAATAAATTGAGAGAGTGGTGAATGACAGAAAACTATTTTGTAAATATCTCTTAAACTAACGAATTTAGGAAAAAATATCAAGAGACCTTTTTTGTAGAAAATTAAATTCTCTATAAAAAAAGTATTATACAAAATTCCTCTAAATCGCTTCGTTGTCGAGATATTCCCAAAATAATTCACCACTTAACAATCAGATCGAATAAAAATGACAAAAAAAATTGTTTGAAAAATGATAAACAATTGTAACAAGACACATCAACATTTCTAGTAAGTTTTCAATCGGTACAGCATGTTAAAATAATAATTTTACTCTCCTAGTTGATAAATTATACTTACGAGTGAGCCAATTACAATGAATAATAATAGTTGCATGAACAATTTCAATAAAAACAAATTTTTTAAAAATATTTTATTCAACGTGAATATACATTTCACAGTTTCTGTTGATAATCAAGGCTATCATGCAATTAATACCTCAATTTCACAAAATCAATGAATTTAATTACATGAAAGCCTTGAAAAATTCATTAAAAAAATTGAAAAAAAAAAACAATCTGCATGCTCTTATTAATTAATTAAATTAATTATAATTATTATTGTACTCTAAATAATTCAATTAATCCATCAATTATTAAATTTAATAATTAATGAATTAATTACTGATAAAAATCAAAAGAAAGAAAAAAAAATTAGATAAAAATTAATTTTTATTTACTCAAATTATTAATTAATTGAGACAAAAAAATTAATAGCTAGCACAAATAAATTAAATACAAAGTTTTAATGACGCTGTGACTTGTTAAATTGCATGTGGATTGCTTTTCATTTTAAAAAATAAATTATTTAAATCGTTTTACTGCGATTTGTTTAAATAGATTTTTCCATTAAAATAGTCAAGTGGTTATTGTGGAGAGATGGAGTTATGATAATGTGCTTTAATTACCACAGCCCATCTATTTTTATTCACCACTGTATATTGACTACCGGAATATTTAACGATAGTTTTTAAAAAGTTGTTATTACATTTTGGTACATTAAATCCATATACTTGACGTCATTTTATTTACCAATAATCGTTTATGTACAAACGGGTTTATATGTGCATTATTAGAGGTGCTTTGACGATCGATGCAATGACGAGAATAGAAGTTGATGGGGCTGAAGTAGAATTTTATTTTATTTTTCTTCATTCTTTAATTTTTATTGAGATTTATGAATTATAATTAATATTTGATGTTGAGATAATTGATTAATTAATTAAATTGATTATGGTTAAAAAAATAAATTGTTGAATTGAAGAAAAATTTACTCAACTTCAAATTATTAATAATTTTATTATCCAACGCTTGTTAATTTATTTCAAGGTTTTGCCGAAACATTCAGTGATTAATTCAGTTAATTAATAAATAATTAATTTTTTAAAATTAATATTTTTGAAAAAATTGACGGCAACTTAACCGAAAAAAAAAAAGGGAAAAATATCGAGATTAAAAACAAATTGTTTTTGATTGTTAATTAAAAAATAAAAAAAAGGAAAATGGCGAGATGGCCATGTATACATTATTGTATTGCAGGGAAGAAGAGCTCACAACTAACTCTAGCAAGGAGACTGTTCTATCTGATGCCACCACTGCCACCCATACTAACGCAACCAATAGATCATAAAAAAAAAAATAATTAATGATTAAATAAAATTAAAAAAAATTATTAAATCAATTATAGATTATCGCGAAGGGAAATAAGAAAGTTGAATTAATTACATGAGTATAATGTTAATTTGTTGATAGTTATTAAATATCAAGTATTAATTAATTAATTAATTAATCAATGTAAATCATTATTTCATCATCATTATCAATCATTTTACGAATATTTCGGCATCACCAAAAAAAAACGAAAATAAGTAAAAATTTATTTATTTATTTATTTATTCATAGAATTTTTTTTTTTACACTTGCGTGTGATATTGTGGAATATTGTCATTATCTCATATCTCATAATCATTCATTTTTTAATTTTTTTAAATTTATTCATCTGTAAATTGCTGATTGTACAGATACAGAAAATAATTCATTCTTAAAACCTAAAATTGACTGATTAATATCGTTGATTCATTGATAATTAATGAAATATAGTTAATACTCAATTAATATATTTTTCTCGTTTTTCTACTACACAGGCCAGTGAATAATTCCTTATAAAATAATAAATAACATAAATTCGATTAATAGAAACTGTGAAATGTATTCAATTAAATTGAATAATGAGTAAAAATTATTTTTCATTTTTTTTTTAAAGAATAATTGGATCAATTTAATTGATGAAAAATATGGAAAATTGGTAAAAAAAAATTTTTTTTTTTTTTGATTTGACTCAGACAGTTGATAAAAAAAAAAAAAAATTGCATGTCATCCTTAAAATAAAAGGGAAGAGATAATCGAATGAATTCGAGGGGAAAAAAAAGAGAAAAAAACAGTGGCGTGGTGTTTTGCAGGGCCATAAACTGTGCAAATGCGTTAGAGGGACACATACCACCGGCCGAGAGTGCAGCCCTGATGGTGGCAGAGGAGAAGCCCCATCCTGATTCATGTAAGGCCTGTCAACCACATCGACAACACCCGTATCATCACCTGTCACAATCAAAACTTTCAACAACAAGGCAAACAATTCCTCAGACATGGCTGTAGCCAGATAATTATTTATTATATTTATCCATCCTTAATCCAATGTCTCTGTGTGCCATCGAATTTATTAGAGGAAAACACTTGTTATTAATAGGATTTTAAAGTGCAATTATAATCGGTAGGATATTTATTTATTATTTATTCATTGTTTATTGTTTAACGATTTTTTTATTTGGTGAAGTGGTAAATTTTTTGGAGATATCTTGGAAACCAAGGGATTTAGCAAAATTTCATAAGATATCTTTTTTGTAGAGAATTTTGCAATCTACAAAAAAGGTCTTTTGTCTTTTTATCGTCAGCTCAATAGTTTCAGAGATATTTGCGAAATAGTTTAAATAAATTTTTTGGGTTGTATTCTAAAACTGCAATGTTTTCAATTTTAATTATTTCGATAATGAGTGATTCTAGACGAAAAAATCATAAAACCTTTTTTGTAGAGAATTTTGCAATCTGGAAAAAAGGTCTCTTAGTTTTTTTTGCTAATTTGATAGTTTCAGAGATATTCACGAAACTATGTGAATGGTTTTTTTTATTTATTTACCACTTCGCCGGAGTAATTTTTTTAATTTCTAAAACCATAATTATGCCAAAGTTTGGGTGATAAATTTTAGATGACAGCCCCAGGGGACACTTAGGATCCTCTGATAAAATTCCACCGCAGTTTGGTAAGGTCCAATAACCAAAAAAGTTATTTAAAAAAATTTTTTTTTTTCTGTTAAATTGGGTTTTTAAAAAAAACTGAAAATTGCCTAAAAATACCAGAGCACACTCAACACGGTAGATGGCACGCCTTTGAACGAGTTTACCACTACCAATATCATGGTTTTTTTTTTTTTTTTAATTAAAAATCGATGGAATATGAACGCACAGGGATGGAACGTCACTCGATTAATTGTGAAAATTGGAGGGAATTAATTGAGTTATGAGCAAAGTGGCACTCCACGCTTTTCCCATTACACCAAAAATATTTCAGCGAAATTCAAGGCACTTAATTTGTTAATCCTCGTAGATAAACCTCTGATAATAACAAAAATATGTTAAAATATAAATTTTATTCAATTTCATCAAATTTTTACATTCAAAATTCAAAAATCTTGATTAATTATGAATTTATCTCGAGAACGAGTAATAATAGGAAAAAATATCAAGAGACCTTTTTTGTAGATAATAAAATTTCCAACAAAAAATGTCTTTTGACATTTTCCTCTAGAACCTCTCATTACCAAGATAATTTAATATTCAACTAAATAAAAAGACTAAAAATTCATATAAAAATTCAATGAACAAAAAATCACTTTGCACTCCACAAATTTCCAATTGTATTCGCATTGTTCCATGAAATGAGAAATAATGGTGATGAAAATCTCCTCACGCGCACCCGGGAAATCCACTGAGATCCTCTTTGCTCTCTCTGGAAATCCCACGAAAAAAAAAAAAAAAAATTAATAAAAATGGAAGAGGAAGAAAAAAAGGATTCATGGAGTCTGCAGCGTCTGCAGGAATCGTTTGCTGCGTGTTGAGAATCCTTACTCAGTCTTTTCCCACCCCCCACCCCCCCTCCCCCGCCCTTGAACACTAATGCATGATACCCCTCATTTACGATCTCTATATGTACGTGAATTTGTTGATTTGTAGTCTCACTGTGAATAATTTTAATTTATCATTATTATTATTATTATTTTATTTTTCTTCAGTAATAAACAATAATGATAATAATCATCATTAAATTATTATGATGATAATTAATAATTAATTATTTTTCAAAATTGAAATTTTACTTGATTGAATATGATTTATAAATTTGCTTGTTATTCATAAATTTTGCAACAGGAATTATTTAATTAACAATTTCAATGTTAATAATTAATTTATGGATTAAGTGTTTTATTAATTATTCAGTGAATATGAAATATTTATTCTTGGCATATTTGATGATTTATGATATTTTTATTCATTAGTTTATCGATCATGTTGATTGAAAAAATTGTTGGAGTTTGGAGAAAATATTATTTTTGGTGGGAGAAAATATTTTTTATGGGGTTTTTATTGATTGAGAAAAACAATTCGAGAGGAAAGGATGAAAGGAGAATGGTTTGAAAATTTTTCGATGGATCATTTTGCGAATATCTCGGAAACTATTGGATTTAGGAAAAAATGTTAAAAGACCTTTTTTGTAGTTTATAAAATTCTCTATAAAAAAAGTCTTCTGATAAATTTCTCTAAATCCTGTAATTTTGGAGATATCCGCAAGATTAAAATTGATAAAAATATTTTCTGAGAATCACCAAAAAATGATATTTTCTAAATTTAATAATTTTTATTTTTAATAGTCTCATAATCGTAGTTGTGATCATTTCGTTTAATTTAAATTAGTAAAAAAAATCATTAGTCATTATAATTAATTTAATTATCCACTTAAACACCCACACATCCTTCATTAAAAAAGAAAAAATCACTTGAAAATTTTAACTTACCTTTCAACTCTGTATTTAGCGAATAATTGAACAATTTCTACACAATTTTTGGATACACACTGGCCTCTGTAGTAGCTCGTAACCGTCTGAAATAATTAATAATTGATTGAAGAATAATAAATAATACTTGAAGAGTTAAAATAAAAAAAAGGAAAATTGGATTTTCCCACGAGGGACATCACAATAACTCTTTTAAATATTTTTGTAATTAATTATAAATCAACAGAGCACAAGAGATGGAGCAACTGTATTTTAGTTTTTTCTCATGATCTCATGTGTCAATTTGAGAAATAATAACATGGTAGAGGTCAAATTGATATTTTTCTTGGATAGATGAGCTTTTCAAGTTAAATGTGTTGAGCCACCTGAGTGTTTTATCATAGAAAATTAGCAGGAATGTTGATTGATAATTGTATCGCATGTTCTGCATGAAATTACCCACAATATTCACATAATATTAATGTATTAATTTTTTTATGTAATTATAAAAAAATCGATCAACTCATTATTTTGTAAATATTTCTAAAACCCTCAGGTTTATCCAAAAACTTTACAAGACTTTTTTTGTAGATAATTTCATGCCCTACAAAAAAGGCCTCTTAACATTTTTCTCTAAACCCACTAGTTTCAGAGATATTCCCAAAATAATAATTACAAAATTCTCTAAATCATCTAATCCCCTTTTGTCTCATAATTTCGCGAATATCTCTGAAACTAGTGGATTTAAAAAAAATATCAAGAGACCTTTTTTGTAGAAAATAAAATTTTCCACAAAAAATGTCTTTTAACATTTTTGTCTAAACCCATTCCATTCAGAGATATTCTCAAAATAATGTCTAAACAATAAGTTATCCCCTGAAAAACACTAATGAATACACTAGTTAATAAAAACCACTGATAAATTAAGTAAAAAACCTTTAAAAATAATTGTATAAATTGTAAAATAAATGGAATAAATAATCAAATATTAATAATATCACCAACAGTTGTTTTTGCAGCTGGATCAGAACGCTCTTCGTTCGCACCGGCTCAACCGGAAAGAGCACCGCCCCCGCTTCCCCCGCCACGCTTTCCGAACAGCGGTGTCTGACAATGGGAAACTCCTCTTAATATTGGCAACATTATGAGCCCTATACCACTGTTACTCAGTACCAACAGTCTAACAATACAAAATCATCTTTACGAATTAATAACTGAGCGTAGTAAAGCATGCGCAACATTTCTTCGTAACAGTTTGCGTCGTCCAACAACTACCCCCATTATATCATGGAATATTGGACTTGAAGAAATTGAAGTGAGACGCCGTATCAGCACATGAACAAAAAAAAAAAAAAAATTTACCAACAAAAACAATTAAATTTCAAAATTTTCACTTTTTCCAAAAAGTGTTCAACATTTTTAATTAAATTAAAAAAAAAATTAACAATTGAATGTTAATTGAATAATTATGTTAATAATTAATCAACGAAAATCAAGCTTTGCACTAATAATTAATTAATAACTCAAGGACGTTTGAATGAGATATTAAAATAATTAAATCAGTGGAATTTTAATGAATAAATTAAATTGAAGTGAAAGAGAAAAATTGAGTGATTGTCGAGTGAATTATTATTTTATTTAAATAATTAAATCCGTCGAGAGACTGTCAGAGGGATATTGTGGGTGTAACGGAAGGTTTCCAGGAAAAATTTATTGTTTATAAATTAATTAGAAAAAAAATTATGTGGAATTGTGTTAATTAAGATTTTTTTTTTATTTAAATAACTGGGGACCTTTCATTATATGTACATAATTTAATGTAAATAATTGTATACTCTGAGGAAAATGTATAAATGTACTATATTACTCATTAATGGCAAATGGTGTTAATTAAAATTGCCGTAATAAAATGATAATTGATGAAAAATTAATTATTTATTCGTCATAATGTGATTGATTGTTTGTGTTCATTGTTGAGTAAAATTGAAAAATTCAATTTAATCAGTATTATTTGTTTGTAGTTTAATGAAAATGTTTAAAATTTTATTGTTCAAGTTTAAAAATTGTAATATTAATTAATTTACAATTTCATATCAATAATCAAAGGGTAATATAGTACAGTTTGTAATTGAGTTAGAATGAAAATTTTTTGAGAGTGTATTTTCTTGTATTTATGCACTCGGCGAGACTCGTTGAATGAAATTTTTTGAAAATTAGGGAATTTGGTTATTCAGTTTTTTGGAAATATCTCGAGATTTAGAGGAGATGGTGGATTTTTATAGAGACCTTTTTTGTAGATCTTTTTTTTCTCTACAAAAAAGGTTCTCTTCAAAATTCTTGTAGATTGCTTAGATTCAGAGATATTCACAAAAAAGTGAATTATGATTCAACTAATTTTCATGCAATTTTGTCATAATTAAATTCAATCAGCTGTAAAGTTTAATAACGCACCTTTAACTGATGAAAGAATGAGAAAAATGAAAAAATAATGTCTGTCGTCTTCTACTAAGCTTATACATCCTCTTGCAGAAATGAGAAAACACGATTGATCGATTATTGATAATTGATAATTAAGAAACGAAAAAATCGAATCATTTCAGAAATTATTTAATACGAGGAATGATGTCGGGATATTTATAAGACGTTGAAGAGTAATAAAAATATGAGACAGGCAATTAAACATTCGACCCGATGAAAAAACAAATTAAATATCATTTTTTTAAATTATTTAACAGAAATAAATAATTAATTAAAAATAAAACAAAATGTGATTGGATTTTTACTAAAAATATGACGAATTTTATAATAAAATAACAATTCCACATAAATAACATTTTTTTTTTTTTTATGATTAATGGAATATTCATTTGTATAAACATCGAGGCAAGAATATAAATAATGAAAAAAATTGACAAAGACAATTTTTAAACATTTTCTCAAGGTTATAGGAAATATAATTAATTGGGGGGGATGACACACAATTTTATTAGGCGTGTATAGCAATTTCACGTACGAAAAATTTCATAGATGAAGAAAATTAATAAAAGTAATGAAAAACGAGAAAAAAATTGATATTTAATTGAGAAGAAAAAATTAATAAATTTATTCATTTTAGTTTAATTTTTAATTTTTTTTTCTCACTAAAATAATTCATAATAGTTTGAAAACAATGATAACTATATAAAACTATTAATTGATGCAAATAAATAGAGCCTTAAGAGAATCTCGAGACACGAATAAACAATTGGATCATAAATGCGAGGAAAATGTAAAATATAAGTTCACTGCCACTCGAATAACTTGCGCTAAGAAAAAAAAAAAACCCAAATACGAAGGTGGAAATGAAAAATATGAAATTAACCAAGCGCCAAATGTGAATGTGTACAGTTATCTTAAATATAATAACTTAGTTATATTTACATGAACGATATTAATAATGAGTAATATGTAAAACTCACTTAGAGCATTGAAAGATAAATGATAAATAAATAAACCAATGATACTGGTAGAATTAACGAAAATTTAATCTATTACAGAGCTATTATATACTGAATGAAAATGTTTATGCACGTTTTATGTTCATACTGCTGATATTTAAATGATTAAATCTCGTTAAACAATTTTTTAAATAAATTTTGTGGTGAAATGATTGAAAAAGAAAATTTTGAAAAATTTCATCGCAAATTTTTCGTCAATATCTCTGAAACTAATGGATTTATCGAAAAATGTTATAAGACCTTTTTGGTGCAAAATTTCATAATCTACAAAAAAGGTCTTGTGATATTTTTCGATAAACCCACTAGTTCTCGAAATATTTACGAATGAATATTTTACTACTTCACCACTTGACGAAAGGTCACACTGATTTTTTATCTATTAAAAAAAAATGAAAAAAATCAGTGATTATAATTTTCCTCTATTCCTTAAGAATCGCCTAGTTATTCCCCCCTCCATAATACTCCAAATTCCCCTAAAATAACTGTAAATACTCGTTAAAACTTCAATTTCCAAAAAAAAAAAAAACTTTAGAATAAACGAATGGATGTTTTAGATAAATCGAATATAATAAATAAATAAAAAGTTGAGGATAATATCTCACGACAATTTCACCCATTTTCAATCCATATAAAGCTCTGTGATTAAATAAACAAAAGGAGACACACGCTAAATAGAATCGCTAACTAATAGTTATTAAATCGAAATTGTGTACAGTGCAAATGCGTTAGAAAACTGTAAACGAGAAATAATATTTCTTCATTAAAATGAGTTTGTAGAATTCAGTGATAACACAAAAAGTGAATGAAATATTTCATAAATTATTTTATCCTTTTATTTCATTAATCGGAAGCTCTGTGGACAAACTTCCGTGAAAAAAAGGTATTAAAACAGCACAAATGAAAGGAGAAAAATGTAATTCAAGAAAATTTCTATAATTACTAATCGAAGTAGATGAAAAATCTGTTAACGCAACTATGAAAATAATTTTTCCTTAAGAAAAAACAAATTATTGAAAATGATAAAGAGATAAATTCCCAATCCTTCAACTTTATACTATCGTCAATTTTGTTATTCAATGAATAAAGATGACTAACAATATTCTTATTGTTTAATTAATTAATTTACCAATTTGATGATTTATTGGGAAATATTTGTATTGATAAGTCAATTATTTCATCTTTAAATTTTATTTATTCATTTAATTAATCTGTACATGTATTCAGGGCTTGCATTCCTGATGAAATGGCTCGAGGGTGCGAAAATCTCGCCAAGTTGGGGGAAGTGCACTGTGTAGATGAAGTCCACATCGTTTGCAGGGCTCACTGAATACATTATGAAAACTTCCAAACCACGTCTGCAAGATTTAATTAATTATTAGTCTGTCTGGGAGATGGAGAAGGCTGTGACAATATTTGAATTGACTTGATTTTGTGAATATCTTGTAAGGGAAGAGGTTTAGCGAAAAATAGTAAGATATCTTTTTTGTAGAGAATTTAATTTTCTTAAAAAAATGTATCTTGATATTTTTCAATAAATCCACTAGTTTCAAAGATACTCATAAAATAATGTTAATGAATTCTTACCATGAATGATCTGACAGCTAATTCAGGCAGTGCTGGTGAGTGAAAATGCAGCATTGCAGCATGAGCATTCTCAGTCATTTTTCTAAAGACCTTGTGACGTGATTCTGTCCAGAGATCCATGGTCTCACCGTAACCTTTGACCACAACCCATTCAACCATGAGACCTTTGAATGCTATTGCTCCTTTCAGAATATTTCCTATGGTCACGTTGAGAATAGCATTAGAGGCGAATGGTCGAGTTATTGTCACAGTCATCTCTGGAAAAAGGCGATCCAGGGTGCTGAACATGGTGTCCACTTGTCTGATAAAAAAATATATTAAATTTTTTTCTAAAATCACTTGATCTCAAGATAAATCTAGGAATAACAAAACCGTTTTTTTTTTCGTTCTATTGATCCTTTTGTTCAACTTACGCAGGTGATACATTATGAGTACTAGTCTGGATTCTCCCTCTCTTCGATCTACTGGTATTTATGTACGACCTCTTCAATGAATTTTGACTGAGAACCATCTGTGCAACATTGCTGTACTCATGAATTTTGTCACACCATTTGTAACTGTTTACAAGATTACTGTACAATCCCTGTCTCTCTTGACTCGTTTCTTGACTGAGATACGTTGTACTGCCGAGGCTGAAGGGACCTGGGGGTGGATTGAGGGTGCCCACAGCCTGCTCCACATCCCTGACACAATTCAAAAACATGATTATACTTATTAACCCATTTATCTCGAGAAATAATGCCTCTACAAGAAAATGTCAAGATATCTTTTTTGTAGCTCTTTAAATTCTCTATAAAAAAGGTCTCTTGACATTTTCCCCTAAAACCCTAAATTACCGAGATAATCCTATAATTACTCTCTACTCTCCCAACAAAAATTTCTAAAATCCCAAAAATACTCAAATAAATTAAAAAATGATAATCGATATTAATCGAAGGAAAGAGGATAATAAAAAATTGAATTCACCTTGAATTATTGTGTACAGCAACAAGTAGCTCCTGAAGTTCACTCAAATATTTACTATCCTTGTTCTCCTCTCCATGATCAGACCTCACTCCATTAGCTGCTGAGTCAAACACTTGTCTAACACTCGATCTGAGAACTCTAACAGCTGTTAGAGCATTGTGCAACTGTTGTAAATGCTGCTGATGATCCATTGTTTATCAGAAATATTTTTAATCTATCGATAACAATTTTTTTATTAATCAATTTACAATTATTATATTTTTTTTTTATTAAATCGACAATTTTTCAATTATTTAAACTATCACAAACAATTATTCACTATTAATTAACGATAAAAGTTGATGAAAAACTGAGAAAAAAATGTCAAACATCGATAATTGTCGATAATTGAGGTTAAGTTTGTTGTCGTTAGGTGAAATTCGTCCCATTGACACTAGAGTGCGCGAGTGAATCACTTCGTTTGTTTTTTTTTTTCACCCAAAAAATTGAAATCTCACCATTTTAGTTGTCTCAACGGTTTTTCTCCCCATTTTATCCAATTTTTTTTTAATGAAAAATTTAATCAGTTGATACGTGATTTTCATTCAAATCTGATAAATATGGAGTATGAAGGGGCACAACAGGTGATTATTCAGAAAGAAATTAGGGAAAAGGAGGAAGAAGTACCTCGAGAGATTTATCAGCCTTTAAACACTGGTGAAGCTGTGAAGAAAGAGAGAAAAAGGAGAATTCGGTGAGTTTTGATGATTAAATTATTATTTTTAATTATTTGTAAATGATATTTGGGACAATTTTTGCATGATAATATTTAAATTAATCAAGTTCATCAAAAGCCAAGAGTAAATTCACCATCAGATCGAAAGGCCAAAAGACCGCAAGACAAAAATCATCAGTTAAAATTGTTAAAGAAGATGGAATTATGCCATTTGTACCAAGAAAAGTATTTAGAGTTCTTTCACTTTTGCGTCACGAGAGATTTTTGAAGGTTGTTGGGAGATTCTTTAAGCCAACAAAAAAAATTCAAGCTTGGAATTTTGATACAAAGTCAAAGAAGAAAAATTGATTAGAGATCGAGATGAGGAGAGTAAATTTTTTGTAATAAAAAGTTTCTTTATTCAATGAAACTTATTATTTAAATTATATTTTATATGATTTGAGGCATCACAGTACAGAATTTATTCAATTTTCATCCAAATAATGATGAAAATAATTTATAATTTATTTTTTTATAAAAAGAAATCTTTCAACAAAGATTAAACTTGATCATTCAAATTGAATATTCACTAAAATTTGTTTATCTCGAAGACAATTGATCTTACGAAAAAATGATAAGAGACCTTTTTTGTAGCTGACAAAATTTTCCACGAAAAAGGTCTCTTGACTTTTTTTTCTTAAATCACTCATTAACGAGATAATTTCATATTTAATAACATATGAACATAACATTTTTCAATTCTCCAATTGGTTTCATACATAGCTGCCATTTTACTGATAAAAATAGGAAAATTAAATCTAATGAGAATGATGAAAGAACTTATATTAGATAAAGAGAATTGAGGATTATGAATAATCCTCAGAGTTTGCTCTCAACATCATCAGGCACCATGGCAGGATTGGCAGTTGCCCATTTCTCTTTAATGGCTATTTCATCCTTCCTCGGTCTGTGTTTGAGGCTCTGTATACCAGCAAAATGCTCCTCAATTTCTTTAAGCGTTCTACCCTCAGTCTCTGGTAATGACAAGTAAAGTGCAACACCACCAGCGAGATTCATACCAGCATAAAATAGAAATGTCCCTGACAGACCCATTCCATTAACCATATACAAGAATATCTTATTTATTATTGACATGAATATGTAACTCATGGCTGCTGCTATACCAGTCGCTGTACTTCTTATCTGGAACATCCAAAAAACCTCTAATTAACAAAATAATACTTAAATTTCACGTTTTATGTTATCTGACTAGAAAAAAAAAATTATCACACTTTATTTCGTAAATATCTCGGAAGCTAGTGGGTTTATAAAAAAATGTCAAGAGACCTTTTTTGTAGAGAATTTAAAGGCCTACAAAAAAGGTCTTCTGACGAATTCTCCTCAATCTACTCGTTCTTGAGATACAATCCATTTATTCTCACCTTTGCTGGAAAAACCTCGCCAGCGAGTATCCAAGCAAGTTGTCTTATTCCCATATGCGATATAAAAGCAGATCCAATTAAAAGTGTCGTTGGTATCCAGCTGTGTACCCCCTTCTCGATTAGCTTAATCTCTAATAAATAAATATAAATAGCACTGCCCAAGAAACAAAGGCCAGTACCACTGATTGAAGCCCAATTGAGTCTTCTCTTTCCCACGAAATGGATGGAAGCAACACAAGTTGCAGTACCAAGCAACTCAGCAACACCCAGTATCACTGTAGCCGTGTACTTGTTCATTGGTACATCGACTTTCTCAAATATGTAGACAGCAAATGTTTGGAGAGTTGCTGAGCCACCAAATGCAGCGAGAGCGAATACAAGACTGACGAGAGTCAGAGGAATGACGAAAGTTCTTCTGATAAATGGAGACCAGGGAGACTCATTGTGATGATTCTCCTCGTTTGGTGGATGATTAACAGTCTTAACAATCATCTGGAGCTCTTCACGTACATTGGAGGGTGGTACCCACCCTCTGAGCCATCTTAGAGACCTCTCAGCATCTTCTATTCTGTTTTTACCTTTGAATAAAAGAGAAAAAATGAATTCTCATGTGAGGATTTATTAATTATGCATTTATCTCCTAAAATAGTAGCTTTAGAAGAACATGTCTGAGGACATTTTTTGTAGCTGATTAAATTTTCTACAAAAAATGTCTCTTGACAATTTTTCATAGAATCACTCATTACGGAGATAATTCTATATTTATTCAGAAAATTCAAGATTTTCTTTTTAATCTTTGAAAAAAAGAGTTTCGCTTGATTGATTGAATTAATGAGGACGTGAAAATAATCACCTGCTAGCCAGTAAGGACTCTCAGGTACAATAGAAAGTGTAAGGAAACATAAGACAGGATAAGTGAGATTTATGAGACAAGCTGTTCTCCAATCAGTCAAACTTCCTGTCAATAATTGTGTGAAAATACCAAGGATAACTGACATTGTTGAGGTTGCTGCTAGCATACCACGCAAGTGTGGCTGGGTAACCTCAGCAACGTATGTCAGTACTGGTGCCTCAGTCAGTCCACCAGTTAGGCCAGTCAATGACAGTGCGATAAATAGCATTGATGCATTCGTTGAATAGTAGAGAATTATCCATGATACTACAAATGGTATGTTTGATATGAGCATTGTTTTCCGCCTCCCGAGGTATTGAGAAATTGGACCACTTCCCAAACATCCCAAGGGTACCGCAAACAAGTTTAAACTGCCTATTTTTAACGAAAAAAAAGTTGATATAAATATTATGAACAATTTTTCAACTTTATTTTATTGAATTCTGGTAGTATCTCATAAAGAATGAGATTTAGAGAAAAATGTCAAAGGACATTTTTTGTAGAGAATTTTATGAGCTACAAAAAGGTCTTTTGACATTTTCCTCTAAATCCATTAGATCCAGAGATATATCCAAATTAATCTTGTATGTAATTTTGGAATTTTTGCCTGATCTTCATTATCACTGAATTATCACAATGAATCAATTTTTTGGGAACAATTTGATAAAATAGATTAAACTCACTGATCCACGTGAGATCATCCAACGTAACTGGAACATCAGGATCCTTTTTCTGCAGTGCAGGAAGTAGAATTGTAGGAAATCCTAGAGTTGATCCAAATGTCAACAGCAGAAGATTCTTCGCCATTACCGCACAAACTTGTGGTGCAGCCTGCCGCCATTTTGTATATTCCTTCTTCTCCTCATTTCCGTTTTGGTCTCTAGATGGTATCTTCTCTCTGCTGAAGAGAAAACAACGGAAAAAAAATTATTTATTCAATCGATTTTTCTTTTATTCCGATCTAAAAACAAATGGAAGGGATTTAAATTGAATTTTAGGTGTTCATGTTGTCTCAAGACCTTTAAATGTTGAAACTTTTCCCTCTTCAGGGATTTCACCTTCACCTAGATTTGATTTAGCAGTTGGAGGAAATGTGAAGACCTTCGGTAACACTTAGACATTGAATAGGAGTTTATTGCTTAGAGTTGGGTATACGACATCGTTGAATGGACTAGTTCGCTTTAATCATGAAATGGATTGTATTTCTCAGCATCCGGTGCAAAATTATCTCCATTAAACGTGAAGAGATGAGGAACAGAACAGATGATGATTTAATTATAAAAATGACATGTTTATTTCAGTGAATATCTCGGAAACTAGTAGATTTACAAGAATTTATCAAGAGACCTTTTTTTTGGATAATAAAATTTTCTACAAAAAATGTCTTTTGACAAATTCTCCTAAATGCACTCATTACTAAGATATTCACGAAATAATATGAACGTCATTTTTTCTCTTCTTGTATTCAGGGAGATAAAAATGTCTAAATCCCTTCAAATTACCCAGATAAACACCTCAAGGCTCATCTGTTAAAGAAACTTATTTTCGCAATCTGAGTTTAAATATTCTTTCACCTCAATACGTGCCTCAGGATAATGGAATAAATTCAATACTCTGTACATTCCCAGAGATTTACTCGTAATGAGCAGATGTTGACGCAGCTATCGTCCCATGATCATGTGGAAATTACGTGAATTGAAGGTATGAGGTATAATATCGACCTGATCATAATCTTTGTTTATTTACTTTTTTTTTTTAAGTCCAAAGTCGTTCATTCTATCTTGAATTTGATGATAAATTCGATAAAATCTGTAATTATTGATCGTCGATATGATTTAATTATTTTCAAGTCAATTTCATTGAAATTCAAAATTATTGGGTCTCTATTGATACAAAATACAGTTTTGAATGAAATAAAATAGTGATTTGATATTTATAAATTTTCTCAGATAGATATTATCACAACATCAAACATGATTGATCACGCGGAATGAGTTCAAAGACATCTGATCCATTCATACATCGTCAATACGCTCAAGAGATTTGCTTCAGCAGGTTGTAAACAGATCTAGACAAGTTGTCCTTCGTGATTGTCAGAAGGACACGTTAACATTATCGTGAATCTTCTTCTTTATTATTTTTTTAATTCTATAATTGAGAAATTTTTTTTTTAATTTTTGATTTCGAAGAGAAATTTGTAAAAACGTATTTTCAGACTATTTTGAAAATATCTTGAGAATAAAGAGATTAAGAGAGAAATGTCAAGAGACATTTTTTGTAGAGAATTTTATAATCTACAAAAAATGTCTTTTGACATTTTCCTCTAAATCCACTAGTTCTCGAGATATTCAGGGAATAGTTTGTATGGAAATTATTTTCCAAAATTTATGATAATTTTAACTTGAAAAATTTCAGAAATTAATTATTCATGGAGGGATTATTAATTCTAAGAAAAAGATGGATAATAAATTTATTCATAACTGTAATTTAAAGATAAATGAAGAGAACAGGAGATGAGAATTATTGCAAAAATATTCAATTATCCAGAAAACTTGTAATTAATTCAGCAACGACTCGAGTGTAATTACATTTTTAACTCGTCATTACAACATTTACGATTATTTTGAGGGAGGAGAAGGATTTTGAAACGCAAAATTGTCCGGACAGTTGTTGAAATTTTTTGATGATTTAATCACTGGATGGGATGAGTGACCGTCCCAATGTCGAGGAGTTGCTGAAGAATAACGTGATATCCGGTTACTAAAACCTATTATTATATCCTTCTTTATTTACAAATTATGATCTAAAACTTCTTCCTCATCATTATACCGATGTTATTTATTCAAAAAGTTTTTAATTAATTCATAATTATTTTATAAAAAATCAATAAATTACAAATTTATTTTTTTCAAGTGTTTTAACAAAAAAACCTGAAAAATCAAAATGAAAATGGATTTCGCATTAACAATACAATTTTACCACTTTGATAATTAACATTAATAATTAATTCCCAGACATGTGCAATAATAAGAATATAACATAAACAAAATTGAGTTCATGCTAGCGGAAAATTACTTTTTACGCAACTGCTAATATTATCTCCATCAAACACAAAAATAATCACCAAATAATGAAGGACTCAGTCCTTTAATTTGTCTTTCTATCCTATCAAATGAATATAAATGAGAAATGACAATAGCACAAAATGATTATTGACACAATTACTGGTAAAATAAAAAAATAATTGAATTGTACGTAAACAATGATCAGTTATTCTGTAGTATAGTCATGTACAATTTGGTATTAAGTTACCTAACATATACACGCTAAAAGCCGAATGGACGACAGGTCACTTTCACTGAGAGTTGTTGATTCCAACCAGTTCATCTCATTTCCAAATATTAAATTTATTTCAAGGATTTGCGAATTGTAATTTTTTCATTAATTTTTTAATTTCATATTCATGATTAATCATTTATTATTTCAGGTAATATTTATCTCGATTTATTTATCAGTGATTAATCATTAATTTAATATTTTTGCATTTTTAATTTTCAATTTTTTTTACAATTTTTTTCAAATTATTTTTTCCTTCTTCATTCCAAAAAACAGATAACTTTTATCATTGATCGATAAAAAAAAATCATGAATGTAATGTAAATTCACTTCTACAAGTGAAAAACGTGAGGAAAACAATGACTGAAGAGTTATAACTATTTTCAATGCTAAAAATTACGTATCTGACACGTAAAATCTATTCAATCTAATGAACAAATTCATTTTTTATAAATATCTATCAAAATTAATATTCATAAATTTACTCTATAAAATATGAATATCCAAATCCAGATATTCTTACTCCAAAAAAATGTCAGAAATGTCAAGGTTTACCAAAAGTAAATATTGATGTTCAACAGATGCAAATCAATCCGAATAATTATTAACTTTTCGAGTCCTGAACGATTTAAAAAATATATATATAAAATACCTGATAACAGCATCACTGACATCCGTCATTATGTACTATTAATAGTTCTTCTCAGTGTTAATTAACTCTTTTAAATAATTGTTAATTAAAAAAATTCACTATCGATACATTTTTCTCACTGAACTCAATTTTTCTTCTTCAGTATCAAATATTGAATTATGTAAAAAATTTATAAAATATCGTTGAACTTGAATTAAAAATTTAAAAGTATCGCTTGTACATCTTCTGTCCAACTGAGCACTCACTCGTCGATTACTCTGTCGTTTAGTCTGTGAGAAAGACACGGGCATTTGTACTTTCAATCACTCCCTCCTGCACTCTTAAACTCCCTCCTACAATTCTCGACTTTATCTCAATTAACTAATCCCGAAAATTGTTTATTTATTTTCCTGTTCCACTTTGGTAAAGAATTTATTTATTCATGAGTGGAATAATTTTTTTTTGATTTATTTGTGAATGTTTGGTGAGTGAAGATATTAGAAAGTCTGGGGGATGTCAATATTATGAAAGGATTTTTAACACGTGAAATGTGAGTTTCTGGGTTATAATTAATTGTGCTGATGATTAAGTGAATTTTTGAGAATTTTTTAAAGGATGATATGAATTTTAATTCAATAGAATTGATAAAAAAAATAATTTACAATGATTTGGTTGAGATTTATGTGCATATACAGGACGTATGCTGAGAATAATCATATCTAGCAGTAAGTGAGGGCACTAGACTTTACACAAATGGTTTTTATCCATTTATCATTGTATAAACATTCTACAATGGATTTTCTCAATCATCAGCGAAATCGGTAATTTTTAATTATTGATTTATCTCGAAAACGAGTGATTTTAGGGGAAAATGTGAGAGGACCTTTTTTGAAGCTGAGAAAATTTTCTACAAAAAATGTCTCTTGATAATTTCTTCTAAAATCACTGATTACTGAGATGATTGCGTAAATACTTTGATGAGATTTTGTTTTTTCGTTCAATCGTTGGAATTGAATGGAAAATCAGGAAAATTGATAAAATAACAATTATGAGAATAATTGTAGTGGAATTATGGAAATTATGATTTGATGTTTGGGTATGAATTAATAATTAAGTCTCAATACTTTCTAATTATGTCAGAGATTATTATTTACATTGTGAACGTGTAATCTTCACATATGTTTGCATTTGTTCTTAAGGATCACCGAATGACGCGAGACGCGAGGTGAGATGATTAATAATGCGAAAAATATATTATCACTTTTACTGAAAAATAAATTTCCACATCTCTCGAATAATTCCACTGATAAATTAATTATTCTATTATTATTTCTGAAATTTAATGCTAAATTTCTATGAAAAATGCAATTATCTCAAGAACGAGTGATTTTAGGGAAAAAAGTGAAGAAACCTTTTTTATTGAAAATGTCATGAGCTATAAAAAAGGTCTTTTGTCATTTTCCTCTAAAACCACTCGTTCTCGAAATAATTGCATAATTATCCTTGTTCGATCATTATCATTGCCACAAAATATTTTCCTGTTAATAAAAAATTTGATTAAATGGGGAATTGATTAATTTACGATAGAGGAATTTATCAGAATGGTAAATTTAGATTATATCAAACTTTACAACTTCCCTGTTGAATTCGAGGTCCCAATATTCCAAGTATAAGATATAAATCATCAGTAGATTTCCACTTATTGTCATTCTCATTAATCGCAGAATAATGAAGATTAATGCTGCATCCTCAGAACCGATTGACACCGATTCGGGATTAAGATTGAGACGTTTACCTTTATTGAAATTGCCAACACTATGTCTACAATAGGTATTTTCCATTTTATTCCCAAATAAATCTTGTACATTTGAATTCTCAATTTTTCATCGAAATTCTCGTGAATTCTTTTCCTCTGGCGTTTATTTATACATCTGAGTATCTCCGGGTATCTCCAGAGAATCTTTGGGTATTTGATAGCTACATTTTTTAGGAGATTGTATCACAAAAAGATAAATTTTCACTCTTTTTCGAACGTGAAAATCCTTCAAATTCATAATTTCGTTAATATCTCCGAAGATAATAGATTTAGAGAAAAAAGTCAATAGACACTTTTTGTAGATTGGAAAATTCTCTAGAAAAAAGGTCTTTTGACAAATTTCACTGAACATGTTCATTCCGAAGATATTGATGAAAACCACAAATTTCAGTTTTTCAATATTTCGATTTATCAATTAAAATAAGAAAAACTCAATAATCAATAATCTGAATTTATTATTAATTTAATAAATACAAAAATTCACGCAAATTCCTTATGCCTGTGTTTTTCACAGACAAATCGAGTAACATTGAACCTAAAAACATCAATAATTCAAGTACATCCCTTGAAATTCACTTTGGTCGATGAAAATATTCATTCTACGAAATTAATTAATTTCTCAATAGAAAAAAATTATTTTGTATCAATGACATTGTGTAATTGATATTAATTATCAATTAATTCTCCATTCATCATTTCCCATGTCCTTTGAATCTAACATTCAGTCTAAACTTGTAGAGATTTCGTCATTCAAATAATTACAATCTTGAGGATTTGAAAATATCTCTTACTCCCATCAATTTGAATCAGCTGCTACACGCTTAAAAATATATATTCTCAGTATCTTAATCATTAAGTTATGAATAATTACAATTAATTACAGGATCCCGTAGTTAAATTAATTATTATCAAAATATCATTTTAGGTTTTATCGAAATCTATATAAAAATTTTCAATCAATTTCTCAATTTTCGTCTTTTAATCTAGTATTAAAAATAATTTAGACACATTGTCTATCTCATTTAGATCAAATTGTTCAAGATCTATGTTTAATAAAGACCTTTTTTGTAGAGCTAATTGAGATTTAGAAAAAAGGTCTTTACAAAAATTTCCACATCTTCCTCAGATTTCTAGATATTCACTAAAAAGTGATTACGCGAGAAAAATTGACTTATCTCATTTTACTATCAAATTTAATTGATGAAATAGTGAAAAAATAATTTGACGGATTTAATGAAGGCACTCACAATTACCAAAAATGCAAAATAATAAATTAAGTGTTGTCAGGCATTTTTAAAAAATCAAATATTAAATTTCTGTTAATCACTTATCCTCCAGATTATTCCATGATCAAAAAAATGAGATAACGTTTTACAACTTCAGTTCACCATTGATTACGTTAACCATATCAACAAGTGAAAATTAAAAAATTCTCAATTATCAAAAAATTCAATTTCATTCATAACAAATTAATGACCTAAATCTGGCATCAAGCATCGATAAACATTATCAAGATTATTTTGCACAGCCGTTCACCTAAAATTACCTAAATTGTCATCAGTTGTTTATTTTTTTTTTTAAATCAATGTTAATGGATTCAAAAGAAGAAAGAGAATTCTGGTTTTCGATCTCAAAGGATCATTCAAAGTGTCTAAATGACGCCATCTTCCGACAATTTGAGACTATTTGTCACTGGAGTGATATGATCAATCTATTTACAATAATTTTTTCTCAATATTTAATAAAATATAGATAAAAAATTGTTCAGTCCAACTTATCTGAAACTAATGGGAATCTGACTATACGCAATTGTCGACCAAAGTCACAAACAATGCTGTCCCTAACAGCAATCATCTGTTTAACATAAACACAACTGTCTTTGTGATCTAATCGTACCTCTCTCATTGGTTCACCAGTTCTCACATCCCAAACGACCAAAGAACCCTGAAAAATTCATAATTACCCCATTAAAATAATTATTCTGCAAGGAAATAGTAAAATGGATTTACCTGGATAACGAGTGGCTTTAGAGAAAAATGTCAAGAGACATTTTTTATAGTCTATTAAATTCTCTACAAACAAGCTCTCTTGACATTTTCTCCTACATTGACTCATTCTCGAGATAATTCCATGTTTGATAATATAATGATCAACTCGATTTCATCTTTTTGTTGAGAGAGTTGATTAATTTCATTGATATTTTGATGAAACTGACCTGATTACTAGTTATGAGTAATTGATGTGTCAGCATGACTAATTGAAGACTATAAGCTGCCCTGTGAGCCGGTAGGGCATGTAGTAGATGACCCTGAAATCTTTCCCAAACGCAGAGGCGTTCGTCTGTACCAATGCTTACAACGTAAGAGGCTGAGCATGTTATTGCTGCTACAGCTCCATCATGTGCATGTATACTATACATACATGTACCTAAAATTGACAACAGAACACACGAGATTGATTTCAATAGTTCAAGATTCCATCAAAGCATTATTGCTGATATCATTCAATTTTACCTGTTAATAAATCCCAAACACAGAGAAGTCCATCCTGGGATCCACTGCCAGATGTCATGGGACTCATTCTGTCGATAAAAAGACAGGAAATGGGACCACAGTGTCCATGAAGAGTATAAAGTGGTTGTTGATCTTCGAGTCTGCAATTAAAACATAAAACATTTCCATCAAATACCAAAAGGACTTGTTTACCCCAAAAACTAAAAAGAAAACCCCTAAATTACCTGAAAACCTTGAGTGTATGATCTTGACTCCCAGTGAGCACTCGTCCTCCCTCGCTATCCAGCACAGTGATAGCCTGTTGATGGGCCCTATGTGACCCCTTCTTAAGACACCTGAGATCCTCCTCAGCACCTGGAAATCCCCCAATATCCATGGGACTCCCAGCACTTCCAGTTCTCACATGTGTTCTTCTCCCCGAAGTAAACACCCAATCAATCTGATGCCCCTCACTGTACCTCTCAAGCTCAAAAAAGTCCACAGACCCATTCAATTTAGCTGCCACAACCCTGCACCCCACCATCTTCACCGAGGATATACCCAGTCCACTGCCATCATCAAAAAAGCACTTAAATCGTCCAGTGTTACCCTCCCAAAATTCCAATACCCCATTAGCACACCCAACCACCAATATATTATCCTGATAATCAACACACCAAATAGGCGCAACATTCTGAACACTCTGCATAGTTCTATCAGTGCACAATGAAGTAGCACTGTCATTAAACTCATTCCCCAATCTTCCAAAATTAACAACATCACTAACTTCACACTTTTGCACATCATCGATAGACCTCCTGAATTGATCAAACAGCTGTTTGTAATCACTACCAAAATCAAAACCATTGTCATAACACTTTTGCTTTGGTTCGAAGCTCATTGTTGAGAATTTTGTATTGATCGATGGCCTGAGATCAGGAAATTCAAAATTCATATTCCTTGTGAAAATCTTTCTTTTGTCACTGGTAAACTCATTGATCTGATAATCATAGTCTAAAGAGTTCATCGAGTGTCTCTTGCGACCCTGAGAGGTTCTATTTAAAGTACCTCCTGGTGAGTATTTTTGAATGGGTTTTGATGAATAAAGTACAAAGGAATTGTTTTCCATTTCACCACGTGATGGTGGTGATCCACTCTCGTAATCAGACATGAGTTCGTCATTGTCTGGTGTTGGATTGATGAAGTCTTTTTGATTTGAGGTGAAGAATTTCTTTCGGTCAATGTGTGCCAACATGTCGCCAGTAGTTACGTCCCAAATTTTTATGTGTCCAGCTAAACAAGTGCTGGCTATTGTGTCACCGTCTGTGGCTATACACTCGACTTCTTGTGAGTGACCTTCGAGTACTAGGGGTAAAGCTTCTAGGACAAGTTGGGTAGAGGAATCTTGGGATTTCTCCTGCTGATGCCATGAGGCTCGCCATTCAGCATAATTTCGGGTGCATATGCAACGGTAGAGAACTACCATTGTGTAGGCTACTACTATTACACTTATTAGACAGAGGAGAGCTGCTAAGAAGATTTCCATGGGGGATGAGGGAACAAAGGGGGTGTCTGTATTAAAGCCACGACCTTCTGATCTCGTTGGGACTTCGATGTCTGAAATTAGAGGATTTACAATTTTTGGGGTTTATCGTTTTTAGAAATAAACGAATGAAAATTCTTATCAACTCCTTTGGTCTCAAGATATTTCTAATGATTTTCTTCTCTCAACAATTTCTTTTTATCGATTTATTTTTATGATTAGTTATGAATGATATGAGTGCCTTGAAATAGTGTCAATGAATAATGTTATTACGTCAAACATACCTGAAAAGTCCAGAGGATCAAGGGCAGCTGTTGCTAAACTCTGCCATTGAAAATGTTGTACGTCATTTGGATTGCTTATTTGTCGAGATAATTGGGGATTCACTGCGTGAGATATTTTCATAGCTGGTAGAATTGTTATTTGTTTTCCAGCCGTTGAGATGTTGTACATTGCAAGGATTGAGGACCAGTGATATAAAGAGAGACGATTCCATGGTGAAAAGTCCACTGGACGTAATTTTTTCAACTCTTCAGTTATGTTGTTTGGATTGTAGAGCTGGAGAAGAAGAAAAAAAAAAATAAGAATTCATTAAATTCAGAGCCGGAGGTAATTTATAAGTAATTTAATACGGAGGTAAAAAAAAAAAAAATGGGATAATAAGAAATTATCTCTTGCAATTTTTCCCTAAACCCACTAGTTTCATATTTATGAATAGACATTCTGAATTAATCTCCTTTTCTCTAGACCCAACGACATTATAAATTTTCTAAACCATGTCAATAAAGACGACAAATATCACTTATGAATATTACAAGTTTTTCTCCTACATGTTGACGTAATTTTTTATCCAATATCTATCTATTAACTCACACAAAAAACGTCAGTTTCTTTTCAATCTTAAAAGCAAAAAACCTTTTGAATTATTCAGTTCTACAAAGTAACAAAACGATACCTCAATTCAATTCATCACTCTATTCCAAATATCACCATTCATTTATATATTTAACCCCCCAACAAAATTTTCACTCACCTCATTAACACCATCAATTGGACTCGCAGTAGTCGTAAAAACAGGTTTAAGTGTTTTAAACTCCACATAACTCTTGAGTGTCTGAGGTCTATTGACCGTATAGCTTTCAATATCACTATCAGGTTTCAGTGTATCACTGAGATGAATCAAATGTTCAATAATTCCAGAATTATAAATAATCATACTGATCCAAACAACCATCCAGACCATAAAAGCCCTCTGAAATATCCTAGTCCTCGCCCAAAAATGCACAAGTCTCAGTCTCTTTGGAATCTTTACAAGTCCCTGAGTATTTTGAGTTGTTGGAGCTATGACATTGGTCGGTCCAGTCATTCCATTGAGCCTAGGATGTGACTTTGACCTGAAGAAGTTTGGTTTTTTATTCGGCAATGTTGTTATAAATTGCTGCTTCCTCACAGATATATGAGTGAATTGAAATCGTGAATTATCACTTGACAACTCCATTCTTCTAATGTCCATAGCAAGAATAGTAGAGAAGAAGACCATTTGAAGGAAAAAATCATTTAAAAGTCCGACAATAGCAAAAATACAGAATTCTTGTATTGCAGGAACAAATGTGAATAATCCAATTGTTAATATTGTTACTTCTGCCAATAAATTCTTTGTTATTGACCATCCTTCTTTAGAGAGTCCTTGAGCAACTCTTATTTTAACATCCAAGTGAGCTGGAGTGCTCACTACACTTTTTGTCAGGACTAGAACATTCTCTAAACCCACGATAATCACCAGATATGGAAATATCTCTTTTCCACTGAGACTCAGTGTTAAACCGAAGAAAAAACAGACACCAACTGTCATTGATAACGATGATATTACGGTGATAGTGGCACTAAATGCAACTCCAATCTTTGATTTTATTAGCTCCATCTTCCTGACTGAGAAGTATACGTAGAAGAAGAGAGCAAAAAATGTCATCATCAGGGGAAAGAAGTCGTTGTAGTTAAAATCACCTGGGTAGAAGATGTGGAGGGTCTCGTTGGGATGGGGTGGATCAGTTTTGTGGGCCTGATGAAGGGAGTAATAGGTTGTCAATCTGGTTTTCAATCCTTCGATGAATCTGGGGATTAAACAAAATTCTTTTTTAAAATCATTTTTAATGAAAATGGGGTTTATCTCGGTACTGAGAGGTTTGAGGAAAAAATGTGAGGAGACATTTTTTGTGGGAAATTTTATCAGCTACAAAAAAGGTATTTTGACTTTTTCCAAAAAAATCAATAGTTTTCGAGATAAATTAATAATTGGGAAATTGAATTATTTGATTTGATGATTCATTCAATTTTTGTGTTTCTAATCAATTGCTCGAGAAATAATGATTTTTATCGGCTTCTTGGGAATTTGAGTGATTATCTCATTGTTGAATCACACTTTAAACTGTCAATATTTGATTAACGAGTTGTCATTCTCATATTTACCTAGGATCATAATCTTTCAGGAATATCGTAACTGCGTATTGAAGTATTCTCTGTCTTGCACGCACTGGATACCGTTTAACACCGGTTTCTTTGAGATTCATGCCGAATAACATTTCAGCAAGACTTATTTTTCCTTTCTGAAGATTCTGGTATGAGAATATCGTGCCAATTACGTCATTGTCCTGATTAAATAGCTCAATACTCTGTTGCCAGAGATTGGCTGGTGATAGGATTAAACAGTTGTACTCGGGAAGTATCTCTGGTTTTTTTCCATTTGCACTTCGCTTTTTTACAGCTTCTATGTGCAGACAAACTTGTCCAAGAGTTTTTAACCTTTTATTGAAAATAAAACGTAATTAATCAACTTTAGAATATTTTCTGTATACGAAAATAAACGAAATTATTCATTATTTCATCAATAACTCCCAAACAAATGGGTTTAGAGAGAAAAGTAAAGAGAGCTTTTTTGTAGAGAATTTCATACTCTACAAAAAAGGTCTCTTGATATTTATTCATAAATCCACTAGTTTTCAAAATATCCTCAAAATAAAGTGATACTCACGTTTCTTGATCCTGATAATTCTGTATAATCTCCAAAAGATTGAAGACCTCGTAAAGAGGTCCTCGAAATGCATCGGACAATGCTAAATCGTTGGTCCATGGTACAACTCCAGTTCTCAAAACAACTTGTTGTACATAAAGTGCTGAATTTTCACTCGTATTACTAACAAAGATTGTCTGATTTATGACTGTCCTTGGGGCATTTCCAGGCATTGGCAGATTCACAAGTGGATAACTAAATTTAAAAAAATTATACAATCATATTCACTATAATGACATTTTTTTGATCCATCAAATATTTGAGTTTGACTAACCAACATAGTAGGACGATTGTAATTGCTAGTGAAAGAGCTGCAATTGGATGTGATGAGCAGAAAAGGCCATGGGCATAATACACCCCTGCCACTCTATCTGGCAGGCTTCGGGACATTTCACCTCAAGGCTACCTTGCTAACATTTCTCGTTTCATTCAGTATTTACTCGTCTTCATGGACTGAAAAATCGACAATATAATCCATTATTCAATTGTGCTTCATATTTTTAAAAAATCTGTAATTATCATTTTTTGTTCAATTGTTGTTTTATTCATGAAAAAGTTGGTAATTCGTTTCATCTTATTTACTGCTTTCACTTTGTAATTCTTCATCTTTTCCGTGTTATTAGCATTGGGAATAGGTTTTAACACTTTGAGTCTTGTCTAGAGAATTTTCAATGAGAAAATTTATGGCTTAAAAGGTTTTTTTCATGAATTTTATTGCTCTGAGAAAAAAATCTTCATTCTTCTAGACATTTTTTGTTGGGATTTATTCTTGGGAATTGAATTGATTTTTTTTTTCACCTCAATTGTATCCAGGTTTTGATTCATAAATTTTTTTTATTAGGGAAATCAGTAATTAAGAGGAATGAGATGAATTCTTTTTTCTTGAATTTGATTATTGCGAATATTTTGGAAATCGATGGAGATATGGGAATTTTTGATAATACCTTTTTTGTAGATCTCAAATTTTTCTATAAAAAAGGTCTCTATGAAAAATTCTCTATCTCCTCTGGATTCAATGATATTCATGAATAATGGAGTTGTTTCAAGTTTCCTTGAATTAAAAAATTTTCCTTTTCTTTTAACCAGTTAATCCCACGATTCTATTATTACAACGCTATTGACACAATGATATTCAAACACTTGTCTGATTATGCCCATTGATTACTCCAATATGCCAATTACCATTACTATTTTTCTATTTCTAAACTTGAAAATAAAATCTTCATGAAGATTGAATATGCTGAATATCTCTGAAACTATTGAGTTTATCCAAAAATATCAAGAGAACTTTTTTGTAGCTGATAAAATTCTCCACAAAAAAGGTCTCTTGACAAATTCTCCTAGTATCACTTATTCCCAAGATAATTCAACAATTGATAATAATCTTTTCTTAAATGTTTGACTTGAATATTTCTATCCCAATTATTCTCAAAATATCTCCAAAACTACAGACTTTATCAAAAAATATCAAGAGACATTTTTTGTAGCTGATAAAATTCCCTACAAAAAATGTCTTTTCACATTTCCTCTAAAACCCCTCATTACCCATATAACACGACATTTAACAAAATCTAAAAACCCAATTCTCCCAAATCTTCTTTCCATCCCAATATCTCACTTTTCCCCTCAAAAACTACTAGAAATATGACAAAATAAGATAACAATGTGTCTCCATCAGCACTCAAAGCCTCCCAATTGAATAAAATAAATAAAAAAAACAACTAAGATGACTCTTAAACGAATAATCACGAATAAAATTAGCGACAAGGCCACAGTACTGGCTAATAAAATCACAATCCTCCAACTCGTCAAATAAATTGATCAAACTACAGACAATCTCCACTCCTCATTACCTCCCTCCACCCCTCGTAAACCTCAAAATTCCCCTCTCTCCTCAACAAAATCAAACAAAAATCACTCCAACAATTTTCCCTGATTTCCATTCCAATAATACCCAAGATGACGCAACGTGTTTATTCAATTCATCCAAAAAAAAATTCTCCTTTTCCCTCATCAAATCAACAAATAAATCCCAAAAAAATTAATTCCACCAAATGATTAATCTCCCCTAATAATAAACAAAAATAAAACAGTCAGTCCACAATTACGTCGTAACAATTTCAATAATAAAATACAAAAAAAAAAAAAATAATAATAATTTTAAGGTTATGTTTTTAACCTTTTTTAAAAAAAAAACCCACGTTATCCCTCGCAGTTGATCCTTTCACTGTTAATTAAAAATTCAATTTATATAATTTCACAAGTTAAATAAAACACAACACGTGTTCTCAAAGCATGCGGATGTATTTATTATAATTCACTTGATTTATTAAAAACACATCACTCAGTTATATTCACTTCTGATGAATGAGTTTAAAAAAAAATAATTTTTAAAACTCATTGGAGATGTATTTTATTGGCGATTAAAACGTGCACTAGATCGAATAGATCACGAAGGTTTTATTCAAGTATTTTAATCAAAGGAGAGAGAGACAGTGTACACGCACAACTCCACGAGTGCACTGGCCGGTTTCAATTTAACTTTGGTTCTGGGTGCGAGGTTACAGAGACGGAAATTGTTTGAGTGTGAGGGCTCCTCTTTTTTTTCTGCTGTGTTTTGTCGATTTATTTCTTTTGAATTTTTTTTCGCTAATGCAGTCGAGCCTCCACTCGTCGACCAATCGTCAGGTGGTTTTTTGCCATTTTTTTTTGCATCCAGGGGTGGGGGGAGGTGTGCATGGTGTGGGTACACGTGGTGGAAGGGAATACTTCCTCATCGACCGATTTTTTTTTCTTGTTTTTCGTCCGGTTTTAATTTTTTTATTTTAAGAATTAATTTCTGTTTTTGCCTCATTTTTTGCATTTAACGAGATTTTTTATTTTTTTAATTTTTTAAATATCTTGAAAATACGTGATTTTAGAGGAAAATGTCAAGAGACCTTTTTTGTAGATGAGAAGATTTTCTGTAAAAAAGGTCACTTGGTATTTTTCTTAAAAGTGCGTCATTATTGAGATAATTTGATTAATCGGGTGGGGAAAATTGAGTTGGTGGAAATGGTGAGAATTTCTTCGTTATCGATCGAGGTTTATGTAATTCAAATGATGAAAAATTGATTTTTATTACGGTTATAGCATATTCTTTCATTTCTTATTCGAATTGATGACGTATTGGGGGAGGATAACTGATAATGCATTGAGCTATCTGATATTGTTGGGATGATAAATGAGAGGCAAATTGCGAATTTGGCCTTGAGCTCTTTCTTGAACTTGTCTCGGAACTTGTGCACTTATATTTCTTCAATTTCTTGTTTATTCCGGTTTTTAATGATTTTTTTTTTCGTGGAGATTACGTCAATTCTGTTGTGAGGTGATAAGAAATGAGAGATAAGTTGAAAAATTGAATTATTCGAAAATTAAAAAATTTTCGGATTGATTGTTTAGCAAATATCTCTGAAACTAGTAGGTTTATAAAAAAATGTGATAAGACCTTTTTTGTAGGCCGCAAAATTCTCTACAAAAAGTGTCTCTTGACATTTTTTTATAAACCCACTAGTTTCCGAGATTATTCGATAAATAATCATGAAAATCGATTACCTCTACACTTGACATCGATACAAAACTTTCTATGTACACGTGGTGAGTACAAATACCATACTCGATTATAGAGTGATCGTGACCTTGTCAGTGTGACGCTCCAAGACCTTCAGTGGTGCCGATAAATTCCCCCGATATGACCTATCATCAGTGAACAATCGATGACAGAGATTTGACTCTAATAAAATTAAAAGGTTCACTGATCTCATCAATTTTACTCTCACGTCACTCCCACGTTCAATGCCTGCATGACAATTGTTCTCATTTTTTTTTTTAATTCATTTTAATCATTAATCGTGTGAAGAACAATCGGCAGTCATTAGGGAAAAAGTTTGTCTGGGCATTGTTACGTGTTTTTTTTTCAGACATTGACGCAACAGAGATTAATCGAATGATAATTTAATATTCAATTTTCCAGTGTCACTGTTATTATTCCTATTCTTCATTCATTCATTAATTCGCGCATGTCATGTCTCGTTGAGTTGATAAGAAAAATTGAAGAATTTTAAAGAAATTTTTTTTTTCCTCTTTTTCTTCATGTTCATTCAATTGAGGATATCTTTGAAAGAAAGAGGTTTAATGAAATTTATCAAAAGACCTTTTTTGTAGTTTATAAAATTCTCTACAAAAAAGGTCTTTTGACATTTTTTAAAAAACTCACTAGTTTTGGAGATTTTACATAAATTAAATAAAAAAAATTCTATCATAATTTTAAAAAATTGCAAAAATTTCAATTCAACCCATTTTTTTCAATACAAAACTCAACTGGTGGTCAAGGAGAGGCAATAATTGATCAATGAAGATGAGAGTTGAGTCATCGTCCTTCAGATGGCGGCAGTCTGCTGAAATTCAAGAGTATTTCTCCTTTATTTCAACTCAAAATTTAAAAATAATTCGTAATTTCTCAATAATTGAATCAACTCTAGAAAAAATACCTTGGATTGCAAATTCTCTGAACCAAATTTATTAACATTTCTCATCTAACATTTAAAAATATTAAATTGTCTTACTAAGAAAAAAAAATTTATCCACTAGTCTGATTAAAATTCATCAGAACCACTTTAAATTCATGATTGAATGAAACATTTCTCATCGCAATAAAATATTAGTTCTCCACTGAACTCTGTTTACCCCAGCGCCATGAAATTCTTCATAACTGAGAAATCCAATAACTGAGAAATTGCGTCTCAATTCTCTTTTCATTGCTTCAAGAAGTTGCGCGATATGAGCCTCAAAAGATCCAATCTCATTACGTATATTCACTCTTCATGGTGCTCCATCTCTTTAGAATATTTTTTTTTTATCTCCTCTTAGGCGAGAAGTCACGGTTTCCTTTGACACTCAGATATCTGAAAATTCAGTTTATCCAGTAGTCGAGTTACAGCTGAATATACAATTCGAGAGGGAAAACGAATATGATTTTTAAATGACATGAACTTAATAAAAATAACGAATTATTAATTTTTTATTTAAATTTAGAATTATCTCCAAAACGAGTGATTTTAGAAGAAAATATCAAGAGATGTTTTTATTTGAGAATTTTATCAGCTACAAAAAATCTATCCTCACATTTTCTTCTAAAATCACTAGTTTGCGAGATAAATGTATAATTACGATTTATCGATTTTATTCACTAATGAATGAGATGAAGAAATTCAAAGAATTCTCTATAATCAACATATTGATTAATTCAACTGATCAAAGTGACACTTGACCCTTTTTAAAGGACCATCAAAGTCCTCAATTATCCTCTAAATTAATTAGAATGATTGAAAACTCATTAATGTTTTAAATTTGAATAATTCATCTCTCGTGAAAAAAAAATGTCCAAAATATTTAATTATCAACATAAGCCGTAGTTAATAGTATGCTGGTGACATCGCGTGCTGAGTACAGTCTCTCTTGGATGACTCGACAAGGGCCAGGGGGTTGTAATTTAATTATCGCGCATAGTGGAGAGCGCTTAACCTCATTGCCAGTAGCACTTACCATTTCGCTCGCAGATACGAGCTTATTTCAAATTCAATTACATTTACCAGTGCCGATATTGTGCTCAGAAACATTTCGAAATGAGTGGCATTCAGAATTGAGAGTAAAAGTGAATATCAGTTGAATATTTCACGAGGCCATTCAGCTGAAAATGCCAGTGATGACATTGAGTTATGAATAATTTGTGATGGAGATATTGTGATTGCACTCTAGATCCTCTCAGAGGATCGATTGGGGAAATTCATCTATTTCGTTAATGAGTCACTCTAGAAGAAAATGTCAAGAGACCTTTTTTGTAGCTTATGAAATTTTCTACATAAAACATCTCTTGATATTTTCTCCTAAAGTCACTCATTACTGGAATAATCCTCTCTAAAAGTGAATAAAATAAAGATCGAATAATTGTAATGCACAAGTTTGAAAATACGACTTGTTATCTTTATTCAATAAATATTAGTTGTTACATAGTAACGCAAGGAATATTCAATTTAATCATAATCATACTCAATAGTCCGCTGGAAAAAACTGACCGCCAGTATCTCCACATAATTTAAAACTCATTTTTATTAAATTTATTTTCTAGCATTCGGAGATTGCTCGAGAGCAGTTACAAATATATATTATATATATTCATCTCGTTATGTTCAGCTATACATAATTTATAATATTTATAACTATTAATATATCTCTGATTTCTTCCGTTATTATTTTATTTATCTTTGTTTTTTCCTAAAGACAGCACAAACACGTAGGTATGGTACAGTATTCTTACAACGAATGTTCCCCTAATATCTCGGGCGCACACCGTGAGAAAATTCAATATCTCCAGAAATTGGTTTTTGGAAAAATGGAAAATTGAAATAGCTGGAAGAGTGAAATGAAAGAAAAAAATAAAAATTGTGCAAAATAAGTGGAGATTGCAGCTGTTGTATTAGGAATTAATCAGAGAGCGATAAAAAAAAAAATACTGACACAAAAACTATTGGCTCATAAATTATTTCCATAGTTCAGGAACATCGCGTGTTAACGCAATCGGATAAATTCCATTTATCCACCTATATTCTTGTCAAAGAGTGTAGATTGCATGTCGTAAAAATTTCTACGATTGAACTAAAAAAATAGTTTTAAATAATTAAAATTTGATTATTGAATTACTCAATATTTTCACTGGGTTTTCAATTAATTGATGGAGTTAATCACATTCAGATCATTGCACGAGATTCTCACAGTATCATTCACAATGTCACGTTTATACTCATATTATTCTAGTATTTACAATTCGTTTTTTAGTCTTGAAAATGCACTTTTAAAAAATTCATCCTCTCCTCGCAATGAAAAATTGGAAGAACAGTATCAACACTTTGTTCACCTCAACATCATGATTCAATAATTTATATATTTTTCATTGATCACTCTATCTCATTCTTTCCATTTTATTCCAAAATGATGAACAGGTGATGAGTTGAAAATTTTTTGTCTAGAATCATTTGTCTTTCATCATTTCACAACTAAATTCTTGATAATCAATACAGCGTCTACTAAAAGTGGTCCTCTATTTCAAATAGAAAAGTAATAAAAACTAGGCCCTAAATCATCTAAAAATTGTCTACTTAAATCAATGATTCATCCTAAAAATCTCAAATCAAACCCTAAACCTCAAAGTGCACTCCTAATAAAATTTCCTACTAAACCCTAACAATTTTATTACCTCAATTCGAATCTTTTCAGAGATAATTCAATTTATCTTTATTCTCAGCCTCTCGAGATGATAAAATCAGTCATAAAGAGGCAGAACAAGTCTAAAATTTTCACCTACCATTCCACAAATATCTTCGCAATGAAGAGTTTGAACTTATTCATAACCAAGATATTTCTGAAATAATTTGAAAATATCTAATGACATCCCTTTCCCCTGAAAATTAAATCTCTAAACTTTCTCCAACAAAATCACTGTAAAAACTGCACATTATAAGTCTCAATTTCCATGGGCATAGGATTAATTCCCGCAAACCCATTCTCAAGATACTTTTTACTCCTCGTACCAGTGATGGTAGTCCTCGTAACATTGACACTTGCCAACTTATAAAAACCAGTTCCCAAACTCATTTTATCACTAAGTGGACAATGTTTTAACATAACATCAGCTCCAACAGCACAACTGTATCCCTGTCTGTGTAACACCATTAAAGCACTGCTAACAGGAAAATGTGGCAGTTTCTGATCATGATTGGTCCGCAGATTAAGCAAATGAAGATCACAGGGAAAGCTTTGACTCAGTAGCTTCACCTCGGGAATCATTTTGATGTCGCCCTCATTGCCATCAACAATGAACATATTGATGGGATAATTGATAGCATTGCTGATGTGATTTGCGAAAAGCGAAGGCTTTGAATATTGATCCTTCTCACCGCTGATATCCTCCAGCAGCAGCCATTGCTTCAAAACAGTCTTTCTATTATCAAGCAAACCCTCCCCCATTCCTCTTGAGTCATCATAAAGAGTCCGCCTATCGAGCATCACTTCAAGCCATCCAGGCTGATAACTCGCTGCTCCTTGAGCATGATTGACTACGAGTGTCAGCCTGTGTGCACTATCCTCGATATAAGTCATGGCAGTAATTGGGTAATAATTTCCCTCGATTCCAATTCTCTCAATCTTTGTCCTCTTGACCATCTGATGTCCATTGAGATCGGTATAAAATTCGGGAGGATCACCATTCAATATATCCGTCTGTATTCTCATAAACATTTCAGTCTCTCTATTCTTGGGTGGTGTTTCAAAGTCCACAACATTCCTGAGGTAGATTGCTTCTGCCATTGGACCATCATGATGGAAGACTGAGACGTGATGTGCCAACAATTTTCCATACTCAACTGTTAATCTTGAGCTTAGACTCCCTGAGACAATATAGATTTTCTGATGTGGAGTATAAGCCTCCAGAATGTCTTTATCCTGATCCCTGAGATTTGGATCGGGCATAAAGAGATATGCGCCAGAATGAAATTGCGCTGAAGCATATGCCGCAAATTGAATAGCACACTGCATCACCTTACCACTGGACTTTTTAGTGACCCTCTTCAGAAAGCCCGTTTGACCGTCGAAAAGAAGCTTCATCCTATGGTTCTCCAGTTGAATGTCACTGGACTGCATCGGTTTTATTGGAAATACAGTGTCCTTATTTCCACATCTGTTGCAGTAGACCGTGGAAATTGAATCCATTGAGACTTTATCAATATGCTCGACGTGATAGGTAGCTATGGTTAAGGGTTTTAGATTAGCCACAAAGAGAAGGACGTAGGTGTCGTGGGTTATACTTGTTGCATTCATAACAGGTGCTATTTGATAGGGTACCGGTTTCCCTTTAGGATCTAACACTCTGACTTTATGAGAATTAATCCTCAAGTTCACTATTTCTTGTCGAGGCTGGGCCAAAGAGTTGAATAAGACAACACTTCTTGATTCCCGTCCATTGATCATTATCGGTATTTTCTTTGGCAATTTTTCATAGCTATCTCTGTCAGACTCTGGTAGAACATAAATTGAATTGGACTTTACCTTCGTTGCTGCTAATGATTGGATTGCGAAACTTTGGAGACTAGTCATGTCGGACATGGATTCGAACATTTTAAGAGCATAATCCTTCATTACGAAGGATTTTGACGTTCCTGTGATGGCATCGTGATGCTGGAAGAGACCGAGATTTCTTCTAGCTTTTACCAGTTTTTCAAAATAGGTCTCATATAGCTTAATATCGTTCCCACTTTGATGAGCCACATTAAGGGCAATTGAGTAGAGGATTTCAGCTGATCTTAGGTTCGCTTCAAGCTCTCGATCCAGAATCTTCATGTAGGGTCGAGTTGTGAAGTAGCCGCTCCAGTAGGCAGGTCTGCCCTCGCTGAAGATGTCAGAGTACACGAAGAAGTCTCCTGCTAGGGTTGGAAACTTCTCGGTTCGTTTCTGGATCTCGTGAAAGTAGTCTTTTGGGGTTCCAAATATTATCTCAGCGTTGTACTCGTCTTTTCGACTGTTGATGTAATCAACAAGGATCTTATAGTTTGTGTACTGCTGGTCCCACTCGATCTGTTGGTCGTATCGGAAGTCATCTCCAAGGGGAATCAGGACGACATTATGCGGAAAGAGGGAGCCAGTTCTGGAGTATTGCTCTAGGAGTAATTCAGACATCTGTTTAACGTTAGTAGGGGTGATGTCAACCGCACGAACTGAGTATTCGGTGTACTCTCCTCGGATTTTCCGGAAGTCAAAGTTTAGACAGACGTGGGGGTGGGGACCGCAGGAGTGCTTGATGTTGTAGATGTCGAAGGGCTGATTGTGGGTGAGAATGTCGTAGGCACCTATCTGATCCCAGGGCTGGAGCCAGACAAAGTCACCGTATTGTTTCTTGGCGAACCACTGCTTCCAAGCGTAGTGGATCCGTTGAATGATTGTACCACTAATTCCTGAGGCTTTTAACAGGTGCGGAATTGTAGAACCGTGACCGAAAGGGTCCACTGACCAACCGGACTCGGGGATGACGCCAAGGTTGGATTTTAGCCATTGATGTCCTGAAACAGGATGAGGAACAATTATTGTTTCATGTGGTATGATGTCATTTTTATATTTAAGTTATATCAGAATTATTACTCTAAATTCTGTTGGGATTGAAAAGTATACCATATTTTCGCTTAGTCAATATGGAAAGGTATACAGAACTGAAGAGTAAACCCCGTTTTTCGTCAATTCCATTGAATTAATAAAAGCGTTAATAATCAATTCCATTGAATAATAAAAGCGGAAATATTGTAGAGCTCTGAATAAACTATTTGTAAGAGAAAAAAAAAGAAAGTATGTTTAGCGAACATTGGTAATTTGTATATTAAAACCGGGACAACATCCATGATTAAAATTCTCACTGGGCCGGATATTGCCTAGAGGTACATGGGAAATAATATTTTTGCTATCCGCTGTCTTTATCTGCCTGTGGCTAGATGAGCTTTCCTCGCTTCGTCTCGCTCGTTATTTATCTCAACGTGTAGCTATCTATTTTTTTGAACTAAAGCCTTCCCGTTGCTCCGGATTATCGTCAACGAATTGTATATTTTGGCATGTATACGAGGATCGATATGCAATTATCACGAATCAGAAAACGTGCTCCATTATTCTGCATTCGTGAAATTCAAAATCTTGTCTCCATTCCGTCCCATTCTCTCAATAAAATAGCACATATTTTCTGAAATGTACACCAGAGTCTCAATTATTGGCAATCCACATTTCTCCCACCCAAAACACAGAGAGATACTCAGTATGAAAGTTGGAAGCGGAGTATTCGAATGCTATATCTCTTAATCCACTTGACTGCCTCTCGCCGTTTCTGACTCAAAAGTTTCCACGGAGCGTTTGGTATTATACCTGTGTGGATCGTTTAATCCAAGCCCAAGGTTCTCTTCAGCCAAGACGGATCGATGCTAGTTTAGCGTGTCAACATAATCGCAAGGATCGTGACGGAGATTAAATAAAATTCCACTGGTGGATCAAAGGATTTAATCGTGTAAGTTGATATCCTCAGTTGGATATCTTTTGTTAACAATATTGCTGTGGTCGGAGCATTTAAAAACTTATCGAAACTTTTAATCGAATGAGGAAATGATGAATGATTGATGATTTAGTTTTTTCAGGGAATCCCATTTGATCAATGTGAACTATTGCATTGGAAAAGAGCGGGAAATATCTTTTAATGATAAATAATTTTCAAATTTCTTTTCTTCATTTTCTCATTTGTTATTCGAGCCACCTGATTCACCGGTTGGATCTCACATTGATATCTCGTGCCCGGAGGGGTGGTGATGACGATAGGGAGGTAAAGAGGTAGTGCAACAGGAATTCAGGATTTCGATACGTGGTTAGGGTCGACAGGGGTCGTAATCGGTTGCTATTTATCAGTGGTTCTCGCCAGGAATCCATGGAGTTAATCCGAGTTAATCGGAGTTCGTGAACCAAGCGCTCTCAATACCTTGGACTCACCATTTCTCTCTCCTCCACTTTTCACCCTTTCACTCTCTATCTTCTATCAGTCTCGGTGTACACATTTCTGATGGATTGCAGTGTCATTGACCTCTACAAAACCCATCTCTAGATATTTTCAATCTACTGCCGGATGAAATCAATCAAATATTTGTTTCTTTCCATTTATTTCGACAATTGATATTTTATCTGTTGGAAATTCTCAGGATTTTCGACGATATCTTATGGTAGAGTGGGGGTGGGGAGGGGGGTTGGATTTCTGAGAAAGTTTCCGATGAAAAGCACAAGAAAATCGAAATATTGACATAAAAAATTTCTTTTCTTAATTTCTCAGAAATCATATTGACTTTTTAACCAGAAATTTCCCTGACAAATGATTTTTCTTTTTAAAAATTTGGTGAAAATGGTTTTTATTGATTTTCGTCATTTTTACAGGATAGAGTTAATTCCCAGAAATAATAATTTTTTTTGGAAAATCCTCTTGCAATGGCTATATCCGTGCAAAAATCGCTGACCCATTTGGCAACAATTTACTATTCCTTTTTTTTTTCCCCATAACGAGAATAAATGACACTCATCCATCGTTCCCGCAAAAAAGCCAGTGGGAGGAGTGGGTGGTAGCATTTTTTTGCAACCCACCTCACCCTCTTGCAATCCCTCGAAACAATAAATTTTAGATCGGCACGCGTTTCCCGTTTCCCCCCCCCCCCCCCATTGATTTTTTTTTTTTACCTCCTTTGTACAATCGCACAGGATGGTCAAACCGAGGCTGGAGTGCACGTATTTGTTCAAATCGTAAATGACCAACGTTAATTCCAACAAATGTACCAAGCGTACATTTGCCTGAGGTACATTGTCCAGTGGACGAGTATCATCGGAACAAAAGAAGATTCTTTCATTTAGATAAAAATGAGGGGAATTTTGTGAAAAATTGTCATTAAAAATTCCACTTTTTTTTTTAGGTTTTCCTCTATTTTAGCAAATTAAATTTTTATTCCCTCTGTCCCAATTAAAATATCAAAATTAATTTTCTCGGTAATCCCTAATTTCTAGTACAATTCCATCAATTAAATATTCCCTTTTACTCCCTAAAACCTCTCAATCAAATAATCATAAGAGGATTCAGTAGTGATGCGACTTAACCACTTGCAAATTTTCAAATTTGTCGAAATTCGGTGGATATAGAGTTATCACTGAATAGAAAACACAGGAGTAGGGTAATCGAATTTCCAACGGTATTTCTAGGAGATACAAGGGCATTATATATCCGGTGAGAGCCCTCTCTCGGTAGTGACCGGCAAAATTTAATTGGAACGTCCCGCTGAATTACTATCGTTGGACAATGCCCTCTAGACCGGTATAGGTTAATGCACAGGGGATATGCTTTGGTTGAGAGGTATGAGTAAGATGGTGAAAGTGAGGAGAATGGAATGGTCTGCTACCATAAACTCATAGATTCTCAGAGAGGGTGAGAATCCAGGAATGATGATAATTCTTGTTATGTGAACTATGTCTCATAACATTTTCATAGATGAATTGCGGAATCAAGCAATAACAGCAATTAATTATGAATATTATTATTATTTTAGCGGAAAAATTGAATCTAGCAAAATGATAAAACATCCGAATTTCCATGAAAACCAAATTATCTCGATAATAAGCAATATTAGGGTAAAATGTCAATAGACATTTTTTATAGAAAATTTTTCGGGCTACAAAAAAGGTCCTCTAAGTTATTGTTCCAAAACAACTCATTATGGAGATAATTCAATATTTACGAGAAAATATTAAAAAATAATTTTTCAAATGAGTAATTAATTATGAAAAATTGATAATACTCAATTAATCAAATGATTTATCAACTAAAATTACAGATTAATGAAATTGACACTCGTAATAATATCCCATAATCAACGTTTCGTCCACCCCTCCATGAAAAACGATGACCTCTCGGTGGTAACTTCGATTTTCATTAATCCAATTATTTAATTGACATTTAACGAGTTTAACGGCCAAGTTAATTAGCCAGTTTAAAAGCATTTACAGTTGATAACGAGTGACCCAGGTGTTCTCGATTGTCATGTGAGTTTCATTAACACTTGACAAAAAAATACTCGAAAAATTAAATTGTCCTATAGGGGGTGGGGATAGTTGGGAAATTTATAGTCTTAACGAGTCAATTACACTTTTATGTTTGATGTCGACGAGAAGCCGCATTGTAAAAAGAAAATAACTGAGTTTAAATAACTACGAGAGAGAGAGATGGAGGATAAAGTGAATTGCGGTTAGACGAGTGAGTAACAAATCACTGGTGACGGTGGTGCACACCATGTCGTTCACTTGAATCGTCAATCGATAATCGGTGGACTACGTTGTACATTTTTTTTTTTACCCCTCACCCTTTTTTTTTATTTTTTTTTCTCACACTCCCTTGTGTTCCACTGAATGGGCTCGATAAATTATAAAACGAGGGGACGATTTTACTGCACACCAACGCTGACCTCAATTCCAATGGTGACAGGAGGTTAATCTTTGTCATGAGAATTTTAAATGTTTCTTTGAATTTTGAAATATTTTATTTTGCTGAAATAATAAAAATCTCTCTATATAATAAAATTCTAATTCAGCTAACGCTTCAGTGTTTCAGTGCTTTAATATAAGACGCCTCCAAGGTCGGTCCAAGGTCGGCCCAAGGTCGATTCAAGGTCGGTTCAAGGTCGGGGGCCCATGGTCGGCCCAAGAGACCATGTTTTTCTGATAAAGAAAATTAATTAAGTATTATAAAGCGATCAAAATAATTCAGTCCTATTTTGATCGAATTATTTGAAGTATTTTTTTCAATTATGTGTGTCATTTTTTTCAATAGTCGTGGCATTATGTGTGTGTGTGTGTGTAAACGTCGCATCTAAGGGGGGGAGCGAGCGAAGCGAGCGGGGGGGCGAAGCCCCCCCCTGGGGTTGGCGAGCGCAGCGAGCAGGGGGCGGAGCCTCCTAGTTAATCTTATAATTTTCTCTCTGTATTTATACTTCGATATGAACAACATTTTTATGGACGAAAATTCTGAATGATTTGATTAGTTCCTCAGGAAAATTGGTGATGAGCCTTTTTGGAGAATTTTTCACTTATTTATCGATTTGGTTATTTAAAATATCCAATTTGAATTATTCACAATCGAATTTTGAAATCATAATTTCTGAATAGAGTTTTTGAATGTTTAATACTGAACATGTTTCACCTGATGAATCAGTTTGAATATGAAGGATACATGTAATATGTGTACGCGTTGAACAAACAGGTGAACCATATACAAATGATGTACCAGCGATTATATCTCATCAGACAGAATCAACATTTCCATGAAGGAAGCTGAGTGCAGCCGGTGCTCTCTCCCAATGTAAATCATAATAATGCCATTGAGTACAAAGAACCATTCACTATTATCACGAGTGGGTTCTGGAGTAAAGCCGATCACGTTTGAGTCATTTTAATCGGCTGGAAAATGCAGGGGATAATAAAATCTAATTGAACTATAAAAATTGATTCAGCAGTCAGAGACGCAATTTGATGGCTGACTAATCAGATTGGTTCATCAAGAGTACTGGAGAAGATTTCTGTTTCCGTTTGCTGGATGGTCCATCAGCTCCTGAGATATTGAAAAAAAAGTATCTTTGGTTAATGAAACATGAATCATTCAATATGTCGAGAATTAATTGATCTAAAGGGGTTATCTTACAGTGTTTTTCATCGGGAATTTCTTCAGTCTCTTTAATGAGACCATTTTCACCCCCTCAACTCTCCAAGTTGTCCAGATAATCGAGACGAAATGGAGGAGAGAGTACAGATACTCAATTGAACCATTGGACTCGGTAAAAATTATTATTCTACAAATTTATACGATTGGAGTTTTAATGTTCTCAGGATTGTAATACAGGTTAATCCCTCTTTCATTAATTTATGTTCATTTTCAGTGGAGATGAGGGTGAATAAAATCGAATTGATTACGAATAAAAATGAATTTCAAAGTTGAAGATACAGTTTGTTGCTGACGAATCAAATTACCTCATTGATAACAATTGGGTCGTGTGTAATATCCTTCACCATTCGAGAGTCAGGTAATTTTACGTTTTCGTTCACTACAAAAACGTCTCATTTGCTCAATTAGTTCTCCAGATATTGAGAAAAGTATTTTCAGATAACGAAACATGAATCATTCAATGAAATGAGCACCAATCGATCAAAAAGAGTTGGTTTACAGTATTTTCCATCGTAAATTACCCCAGTCTCTCCAACAACCACCATTTTCACCCTCCCAACTCTTCAACTCCTTCAGATAATCAATAAAAAAAATAAAAGTGACGAATGAAAAAGCTCAACAAAGCCCTGCCAACTTGATAAATTATCGATTAATCCTCACCGTATTCACCAATAAACCCGTCTATTCATGAGGTAATTAAAAAAATGCAAATTAAGAGACACAATTTAATCGAACGACTTTTGAAACCTTCCATGATCATTTGCAGATATCCATAATCACCAGTTCCACTTATAAATCCCCTTTGTATACAACATAATCAATAAAAAAAAGAATATTGTCGAGTTTCCTGACTAGCCAATATGATATCCTTCATAACGGCTTACCATTGACATTTGTCTACAGGTAGTTGGCATGAAACGATGAAACTCGTTACGTGTTGAAAATTTTTACCTCTCAATTTTCGTACAATAAAATTGCAAATTCCAAATCCCTCCAGAGGTGTCATTACAACTAATTTTTTTTTTATCGTAAACTGTTATCGAGTGTCTCCATTGTCTCAAGCACGATATTCCCTTTATTACCAGCAGTCGGTTTCGAGTTTCCATTTTGTGGTCTGTTACACTTGAAAAAAAATAAAAAGAGTCCTCTCCATCACTTTCTTCAACCTGATTGATCGTTTTCTCCACTCCAAGCGTTTTATTTCCTCTGGAGGGGAGGGGGAGGGGTTGGTGTTTGATTCTTGGGTTTCTCATCCCTTCATTTCCTCTCTCAATTCTCTCCACCGAGTTAGTGTTGGAACAAAATTATCCGGAACAAACGATTCCCACCGATTGCTCGGTGGAATGAAGGGGAAAAAAAATGGCCAAGTGGGCGGAGATGAAGGGTGTTTGGTGAGTTTTATGATCTTGTTGAATTTTTTTTAGAGAGTTGTTTGTTTAAGTTTAAAAATTTCATTACTCTGTTCAGTATTTTGTGATTATCTCGAAAATTAATGGGTTTATGACAATTTATCAAAAGGCCTTTTTTGTAGATTAGAAAATTTACAATAAAAAATCTCTTATGACAAATTTCTCTAAATCTATCCATTCTCGAGATATCAACGAAATAGTTTAATTTATACAATTGTACCATTACAATTAATTGTTATAACACAATAGAATGTTTATATTCATGAATTTACGTTATAGCTTCAATTTTAAATGGATAATGAACATTTTGGTCAATCGATTGAGGATGTATTGGATAGCTGACAAGGAGAAGTTACACTGACGGCTATTACATTCCGGGGGGTTACCCATATACTGGTAAATTATGTTGAGCCATTGGACTGAGTGGATGATATCCGATCGTAAGTGAACAACCAAATCGTAGCGTTATCGTATTTAATTGAGTGAATTGCTGGATCTACCGGTGTTATTGTTGGAGATTGGTCACTAGGGGTTGAACGACAGTCATTTCCTCAGCTTCACTAATTAGAAAATTAGCTAAAAGCATTTGAATAATTTAAAAAATCAAATTTTTCAATTTTATATTTAAAAAAAAATGTCATTATTTAAAAAAGAAAAAAAAGTGGAATCGAAAATTGAAAATTCCAAGGAGAAAAAAAAAATGATATTTCTTCCCAAAGTCTTAAGTCTGTTCACTCGATTATATATCACCAATTCCCCCAGCAATCGTAGTTGGATCTAATCAGGCAAGTCACATAAAACAGTTCTATTGGACCACACACATATAAAAAAACTATAATCCTCTGTGGTGCAAGCATTTTTCCGTTTCTTTTCATTTCAAAGTAACACCAGTACTCCTTTATTTTTTCTTTTCCTCCTCATTCATTTTCTTTTTCATCTTTGGTGGTTGGATTCATTGAAGCACTCGATTCCAAATGAAATTTATGGAGAGTTACGCTAGAAAGGTACACTGGGGGCATTGGAAATTGGCCCTTTGGACAATACCAACGCTCTGGGAAAATCCAATTAGTTGAAGATTGAGTATACACACGAGATGGTAAATGAAGTTTATGGGTAGCAGGAGGGTGGAATTTGAGGGTCGCGTTGGGTTTATTAATAGGCATTCTAATTGAGAATAGTACCTTGAACTGTTGTGCACAATCCTAGTTAGTTATATCACACTCAAGTGCAGGATTTTGGGTAAGATTTGTTCGTGTAGAATGGTAACTGTTGAATTTGACTGAATTTTGAGGTTAAGGGGGAGGAATTTATGAGTTGTAAATTGAAACTACTAATGAGGAACAGGTGAATTGGGATGGATGCAGTATTCGAATTGAATTTGAATGTCTATGTTAGTTAATTAGCTCCTGAGATATTGAAAAAAAGTATCTTTGGTCAATGAAACATGAATCATTCAATATGTCGAAAATTAATTGATCGAAAGGGGTTATCTTACAGTGTTTTTCATCGGGAATTTCTTCAGTCTCTTCAATGAGACCATTTTCAACCCCTCAACTCTCCAAGTTGTCCAGATAATTGAGACGAAATGGAGGAGAGAGTGCAGATACTCAATTGAACCATTGGACTCGGTAAAAATTATTATTCTACAAATTTATACGATTGGAGTTTTAATGTTCTCAGGGTTGTAATACAGGTTAATCCCTCTTTCATTAATTTATGTTCATTTTCAGTGGAGATGAGGGTGAATAAAATCGAATTGATTACGAATAAAAATGAATTTCAAAGTTGAAGATACAGTTTGTTGCTGACGAATCAAATTACCTCATTGATAACAATTGGGTCGTGTGTAATATCCTTCACCATTCGAGAGCCAGGTAATTTTACGTTTTCGTTCACTACAAGATCGTCTCATTTGCTCAATTAGTTCTCCAGATATTGAGAAAAGTATTTTCAGATAACGAAACATGAATCATTCAATGAAATGAGCACCAATCGATCAAAAAGAGTTGGCTTACAGTATTTTCCATCGTAAATTAGTCCAGTCCCTCCAACTCTTCAACTTCTCCAAGCGATCAAAGTAAAGCTAAAAAGAAGAAAGTAACAAAAAATGATGAATTTCACTGTCACAAGAAAACGGTTGTAATGTCATTGAGCCTTTGTATCACCCCTGATTTATCTCTCTTCCCTCCTTCATTCTATTCTCAACCACTTTTCTAAAGATTGCAAAAACCCCCTAGGTGGAAGAAAAAGTGGAGAGATGCTACGACAAATGAAAAACGCACTGTGAGCTTAATTAAGTTTTCCTAACGCGCGGAAAAGAGGCGCTGGATTAAGAGGAAAAAATATATTCCACCATTTTTTTTTTTCTACTTCTCTTCTTTCAAGTCGGAGAAAATTTATTGTACCCAATTCTGGGGGGACAAGTAATTAAAAAAAAATGAGCAAACCTGAGAAAATTATCTATTTTTTTTTTTAAATTATTTTTAGTGGAATTTTTTTATTTGATCCTCAGGGGAGAAAATTAACGGAGTGGGATTTACACATAGAGTCTTAATTAATTAAATTCTCCGGGTGAATGTAAATAAATGAGTGAGAAAGTCTGGTATTTATTTTTTTCACCAGGTTTCTTACTCGTTTCCGCGACACCCTCCAGTGACTGAGGGGAATACAAGAGTTGTTTTTTAGACGTCGACAGGAAATTGTGGATAAAAAATTCACGAGGCATTGTCTCCATCATTCCATCACTCGTGAGCTTAACTCGGGAATTTTTATGGCGAGAAAATGCTATGGAGATGATATTTAACTTTCGTTAAATGAGAAAAACTGTGAGAGGGTGTGTCTGGTGTAAAATAAACCTCATCTTTACTTTATCCATTTAAATAAATAAAGCAAGTGTCATTAGAACGTATTATTTTGCGAATATCTCTGAAACCAGTAGATTTATCAAAAAATGTCATAAGACCTTTTTTTTAGCCCATGAAATTCACCATAAAAAATGTCTCTTGATAAATTCACGTAAACCCTTTCCTTTCGAAGATATCTACTAATGAATTCTAATCACTCGTCACCTCTCAGAATCCTTATACCATTTTCTTGATTAATAATGATAAATTTTTTCTAAAAATGATAAAAAAATTTTTATACCACTCGCAAACATCTGGAATAATGAATCAGCAATAACCCCCAATTTTCCTCATTCCCTGGAGATGAAAATTTGACTGGAGAATTCCAAAGGAGCGTTATCATTCCAAGGTGCACTTGTGGGCGTGAAAGAAGAAAATCCAATTCAATATTTGAATGAATTTTTTAATAAAGGAAAGTACCTCTCAGCTGAAAATTGCCTCTCTCTGCCCTTTTCCCCTCTATTTATAATTTTTTACCATTCATTTTCAGACTACCTTAGGCCGGAGAGAATTTTCAACGAGTGTATAGGTGGCTGCCGAGAGGTGTATGAGTGTATACAATGTGCTTGTCCATTCCAATGCAAATGAAGTGGGCGACATGAGGAAGGTACGTCGGGAGGGCGGGATTGAATGGTGAGGAAGAGGGTATGAGGGCGTCTGGGGCTTCCCTCGGATTCTCCCCATTAGCTACGAATTGCATCCGATATGAGAGACCCTGAAAAGCGCCATGGATATATTTTGTCGTTGGTTACACGAGAACTACCATTTTTTTTCATACTGGGTACGTCTTATTTCGTTGATATTTTTTTTTTAATACTTTTTATAACATTTTTTCTTTTTTTTTCAGAGGTCCTATTGAATTTTCTGAGGGTGATTTATTCGATAAAATAATCGAGTTTTAATTATCAAAAATTGTGGAGATTAACCAATATGAAATTATGTGCTGTTTCAATTCCAACAAATGCCAAAATCTTCTAAAGAATCCTCTAATTTTTTAAATGATATCATGTTTGAAAAGAAAATTCCCAAAAATACATAAAATTCATTGAAAAGTAATTTATTAACTTGTGCATTCGATGATTTACATTGTCGTTAGCTGTGAATCTCATCACAGAAACCACCGGGAGTGAATGGAACAGAATTGTTCCCTCTCTCAGTGTATTGTTTCTAATTTGATGAGATTCAAATATCAGCGCGTAAGAAAATGTTTCTCACTAACATCTGAGTAAAGAAAATGACCGCAAGGCCGCTTAAAATTCACTTAATATATATATCATACGGTCGAATAATAATTGGAGATTCAGAGTAATTTATTAAATTTTTGCATGTCAATTCATCCCTCAAAATATCAAATGAATCATGCTCTGAATGATGACTTGATGATCACAAAGTACAATCATGTGTAACTACAATGAGTAACGTAGCTCATTGGCTACTACACCATCAAATGGTGAATTTCCCCTGATGGTCCAACGATGCGCGGTAGAGTAATCCCAACTCCCGCCTGATTACATTATAATTGCAGATGGACTCAGAGGTGTGTATGTGTACCATCGAGACAATCCTCTCTCTCTCCCCCTACGATACACACACGCTACCAAAAACCCTACAGTTACACATTTCCCTCAATTCTCATCGAATGTCGCCATTGCAGCCCTGTGAGTGTGAATTGGCAAACCTCAGTTTTTTTTTTTAAATATCCGAACATCCTGTCCTATTTTTTATTTTCAACTCTTCATAAAAAAAAATAAAATACAAATTGAATTCACTGATTTATAAATTGGATTCGGACGCAGAGTTTCGTCAATTTTTTTCGTCCAGAATTCTGTAATGAAGGTTTTCACTGGGAATGAACCTTTTTTTTTTTATTAATTCAAATTCAATTTTTACATCACATAGAATTTGTTTCCCCGTTTCATTTCAAAAATGTACATTTTTTCTTTTTGCAAAAGAAAAAATTAATTTCAATAGTGGAAGAAGTGTTCGTCAACCGTGTCAAAGACATCATGAAATAATTTCAATCATCATTCATTTTTAAAATAAAGCAGATATAGACAGAATTTTGATGATTACAAATTCTTCAATTTTGAATGATGATGGGAATCCCTTTGAACTCCCACTTGCTCGCCTCATTTCTACCTCTGCTAAAATTGCTGATATAAAAATTACTATTTTTTCCCTCACTCTGATGCTTTTCAGCTTACACTCTCATCAGTTCACCGTCACACATTTATCCACCAACGAGTGACAGGGTAAACACCGTTCGATCATCCGGACATTTTGAACCCGTAGGAATTTTCCACATACAGTCAGACCGTACAGAAGCGATCAATCCTCCCACCGGGAGTGTCGATAGTCGGGTGGGTGGGAGGGGGATTCGTATTGTGTAAGCACTGAGGCCCGATATCGACATCACTGGCCAGAGCTTTTTTCCCCCCCTGTTTTTACTTTTTTTTAACGAGTCTGTTGATCGATATGGCTTATACGTCTCTTTCCATGGGTGAAAATAACAGAAATATGGAAGAGAGTCGTATAATCAATAAATAATTAGTCGATGATTTGGGTATCAATTTGCATTTCGATAATTGTATTGACCAATTTTAATGATCTATCGATACACAATCCATTGATTAATTTCATAGGTGAATCGAATGTATTTTTGTTCCCTCCCAAGAAAAAAGAAAATATAGATAGTACAGACTGGTACGATGAAAACATCTGTCAAAGTGAAAAATTGGGTGTGGTGATTTACCTTCAATGAGCTGATCGAGCATGGCGTAAATGTGGGAGGTGGCCTCGTCTGTCATCACCCAACCGCCAGTGGTCATCTCCAGGCGTCCCTCCTTCACCAAACGTTTAACCACAGCCTTCTTGGTTGGATGGGCGCTGAAAACCAATTGTTATCGGTACACCAAGAGTTGTAAGACGACACTACCTAAATCATATCTATTTCTCACACGTACTATCACCTTTTCTTCTCCCCCTGAATCAAAGTAGGTGGGGGAAAAATCACTGAGACTGAGTTCATAAAATTTTGATGTATGATGCCATCATAAATATTCTCTCAGCCTTTATCGCGTGCTATCCTACTGATAACGGCTTTATGCAGCCACTCCCATTCTGCTCCATTTTCAACAGTCCTTAATTTATTCAGAGATGAATTGAAGGACTGAAGCTCTTCAATCAGTTCAATATGTAATTAATCAAATTTCCTCAATCAGAATTTCAATTTACCACCCTAATCGAAGAAAACCCAAGTAAAAACTTTTTTCCATAAACTTGTAAAGTTTCCTTTAATTTTCAAACATCTTCAAGAAGTTCTTTCAAAAGACTTTGATTCAAAAAATATCTCTTGAACTACCCAAATAAGAAACATCCCTTGTCCGGAATTTCTCTACCTACCAGAATTCCAATTCCATCAAACTTATCATCAACTCTCCTAATTAAAAAAAAAAAACTCAATTCCCCTGGTGAATGAATCCAATAACTTCCAGTGACCCCTCCCCATCACTCTTTAGAGAATAAATCCTGAAAACCCCAATCCTCCAATCACTCTCAGAATTCTCATCTGCAAACCCCCAGAGGCAGCAAACTTTGACGTTACCCCTGAAACTAAAAGACATACCCTTTGTTTCACTTCTCATCCGGTGTTCATTGTCTTCTACCGCAGTACCCGCATTCTTCTCTGACACTTTTGCTCTACCTCCCATACCCTTTTCCGCCTCTCATTCGGAAAGTGCCTCAGTATGGTGTCACCAACGACGTCAACCAGAGTCACCAGTTTCGTGGAGGAACGCATAACCCTGCTTCCTTTATTCCCTCCCACCCAATCCCCCCTCATTCTCTTTATACCTCTGCCACTGGTCCTATCTCGATTCACGTTCCACTTTAATACCCCTTTTCCTCCTTTCACGAGCAACTCATCTACGATAGGATGATTGTATCCAAGAGAGTGAGTGAGATCCAACAATATCACCAACTCGGTGGATGGCTCAAACTTGCTCTCAAACAGGAGATAAGACGCAAGCGCCTGTTGGCCATTTCAAGATTGCCGAGAACTCGAAATACCCATCCAGACACTTGTGATAAACTCATTTAAAAGTGATTGCTGGATATTGTGGTTTCATTGGTTGTATTGTGGGAATGATATTTGGGGTAAGTACTAGTGCATCATTTACCTTTCCCACCAGAGAGATAGGAAGGAGACTTCGCTCCAGATGAACGTCATGTTTGGCCACTGCTGGAGCTTGGTAACCATGTTGTTGAGGATTGAGCGAGTTGAACTGTGAAAGTACTGCTCGAAGGTCTTCAACCAGCCGGGATCTGTGTGACTGTGGGGCATGAGGATCACCTGAAATAATAGAGAAATTTGTTAATGCAGAGTTTTGCTTATTTTAGTAGAGAAAGTTATCACATGATATAGGATGAGAAACAAACATTATATTGGAGATGTTGTTGACATAAATCAAGCAGATAATGGCTTGAATCAAAGAGCTTCAATGAGAGTAGGAAAATGTTTCTATCAGGTTACATTCTTCAAGTTGAATCAAGTCTTCTTGTTGTTGGGTTCTACTGTGAATAATCTCATGGAATGGACTTTCTACTTGAATTCTCCTCTTCCCAAGACTTTGGTTTCATTTCTGTTGGTAAACACGAGAGTGAAGACTCAAGGTTGATACAGTAAGAAGAGCCCAGAGTGTTAATTACTGGGTACTCTGGGGAGTGGAGCCCTAATAAGCCGAGACAAAGTTGGCAACACACGAAGGGAGATAGGGAGATGGAGGGCCTTCTCATCCCCTCAGCAATGCTTATTGGTATGCATGAGACGGGGTCGAGACAGTACGTTCCCCTTGCTCCTAAATCTCGCCTTCTTCATGGCTTTTCAGGCAGCCCTTTAATAAACTCAGATTCTTGCGCACGAACACCTTTGGATGACATCACGAGTGTCTGGTAGAAGAGGAGGATCTTCAGTGGCATTCGATAGACTGCATTTCTCCGCTGGTAGCTCGTTTATGCAAACTTTTCCACGGTAACTAAACTCGAATTACGAGAGGGTGGTTTGAAGGTCGTTACGTTTAACTGTGTGATTCTGGGGTTAAGGAGAAAAACCTTCTGTAGGGTAAGGGTTGTCGCTTTTATATTTGTGTTCACAAACTCATGAATAAAGTTTTAACCCTTTGATGCTCTTGTCAAATGGCAGAAAGATGAGAGATTTTTGATGACAGAAATTTCAAGTTTTCGGTATATTGATTTGTAATTAAGAAAAATTTACGAAATTCAGGATGAATGGCTATAATTGGAAGGGTTTCGAAATAATTTGTTCAGTTTGTAAAGATCAATACCTCAATATTAGCAGCTAATATTAATAATTGACGTATTCATCTTCAGACTATTTTCAGATAATAAAGTACACAGAAACTCTGAGTTCTATATTGAACAATATAGCTCGGAGCATGAATAAATTTACACAATGAATCTAAACTCAGTGGTATCTCTCTGTTTTCATGTAAACTTTGTTGAACCTCAAGGTTCACTCCCTGTGGATACTTCATAACGAGTCTAAGTTTATGGGAATTGATCGTTTAATTTGCTTAAACAAAAGAGAAATGAGAGAATTCCCAGGTCAAATATATTCACAAGTTTTTTGGAGAAAAAATTGGACAAAATTATTTTGAGCCTCTCTTGAAGTTTTAAGCGCTTTCGATTTTTTCACAAATGAAGTCGACGTAATTAACTATTTTAGTAAATAATGAAGTAGCATTCCAATTTCCCCACAATTTCTTATCAACCTAACCCACCCACACATTTTGTATCATTCTACCAGAGTCCACCCCATTCACCCTGATTTTGTCTTGCTACCACTATAGAAATTCTCTCTGGCATCGTCCCCAAGCATAAACACGCCAATATTCTCCAATCTTCCGTAACAAGGTGAAACTACCGGCTTTACTGGTGAACACAGAGGGTATGTAATATTACTATGAAAAGTTACGTTCACTAATACATAACCTCCGAAACTTTCTTTTTTTTTTTCTCTATTCCTTGCCATTTATTTCCGAAAGCTTTATTTCGACTACGTGAGGTTACTACTTTTTGTCGGCATGGAAAAATGCTTTTGCAATTCACACGCGATTCACCATTCATATCAATTTCCCAAACTGATTATTTTCATGTCAGAACATCTCTGCTGATATACTTTGAATTACTGCTTCAAAATAGATTATTCACTGGCATTCGGAATTGGAAATTTTTCTGCCTCTCCAGCGCCGCCATTTTGATTCCTCTGACTCCAGTCAATATCCTCATATATTCATCATAATCATCAAAGATTGCTCCACCATAAAATCCTCCTAATCGACTCCCAAATCGCTCAATAATGCCTATAAATAATTCCAAATATAAAACAGAACTTTTGAATGCATCACTTCTATGTCATCCTTGGAGGAATAGAAAGTACGATGAGTTTCCACTAGCATGAATATCGAATTTGTGAATTCCAGTCACGATTATTGGTGGTTGCAATCCCCAAAGCGACCAACGCCATCACTGGGAGGCTTGTGGTGCAGATGATGCTAGAATCCTGCAGTGTGTTCTAAATTCACGATCTACGATTCTCTGGATCTGCTCATTCCCTTTGCCCCCTTGGTCCAAGTACCCCAGTTGCATTGTCATGGTGTATTTTGGGGCAACGCCGCCCATCCATTGTATCTCCAATGACAATGCCATGATGAGCGACTATTCTCCATCCCCAGAAATCCTCTCTCGCACTGCCTATCAATGCTTTCATGGAGGCTTCAATCTCCCTGGTCCCTCCAGTGGATACGTAAAGAGAGATTAAGCATTTTTTTTTTTTTTTTGAAAGAATTATTAGTTTGATTATAGAAACAATTTTTAGGAAAAATAGATGGAAGAGGGATATCTTCAAAAGTAGAAGGCTAACCTTATGGATAAAAACATTATTTAATATCGAAAAGTGTGTTCTAATGCTGAAATGCAGAGAATTAGTGCATTTTGTTGAATAAAACTCCAAGATAAATTGAAAATGTAAATTCAGTACAAGTGACAAGGACTCCGTAACTACAGTTGAGGTAGAATTCATGTCAACCAGGAGAGTTGGACAGTCTTGAGGATTAGGATTTGATTTAGATAAGCTCGGTACCTCTTTTAGAGACTGATCCCCGAGACTCACGTCTTTATCCCCGTGGCAAACGACGAAACAAGACCAGAATTCTATTTCAGCAACACAATACTTGAATATTCTTTTTCACATGAAATTCAAGCATTTAATTGGGTGTGAAAATTATAGAGTCCAAGAAAAGAAAAATGTTTCGTCTGTAGGAGAAATTCAGGTTATTTGGAGTTTTTAGAGTTTTGTTTACCAGAGAATTTATTCCGTTGAGTTCCGGGAGTGGTGGGACGATGGAGGATTTATCACTGAAAAATATATTCCCGAGTATTTACGAGTTGATTGTTGTGACCACAGTGTGGAAACATTCGTATTGTTTTCTGGAGAAAGATTAGAAAGATTCTACGGGTTGGTGGCTGAGAATGATGGAAATTCAATTGTTTCTTTGACTTCTCAGAAGTTGAGAGGAAGTATCAAACGAGTTTAGATGTTTATTGAATGCTGAGATACTGATAGAATATACTTATTTTCCATTTCTTCAAAAAGAAAAACTATTTCTTCCAATTTCAAAATTTCATCAAAAATTCAAGTTTGAGACAAATTTTTATCGAATAAAAAAAAATTTGCCCTCTATTATTCAACTAGTCAGACTTCCCTCGATAACAATCCAAATTTCCCAATTCCCTCAGTTAATTTATCCATTAAATCCACGATAAAACTAATCAAAAGCACTTGATCTGACCACTCCAGTAATTCCGTCGCGATAAAACAGTGAGAGAACAAGGGAAAAAGAGCTGATTGCAAAACCTTTTGTGTACAATTTAAAGGCGATAACATCCGATCACTGGTACTCAACTATGAAATCGCATATTGCCTTTTGCCACGCGCCACTAACTCACGTGGGTTTTTTTTTTTTTCCTCTTATTTCTCAACATTGTTCCCCTCGTAAATTTCATACCACAACTATGGTTTACTCTTGATGCTCCGCGCTATGGACACGCTTGAAAATTACAAGACATCTCTCATGTTGGATCGGACTTTCTATCAAACTAAATCGATTATACTCTTCTTCAAAATAAAATTACCCTCTAAACAATAAAAAATGGCTATGGAAATTATTAAATAATACTTTTACCCTATTTTGACAATTTTCATTTAACTTATACATCTGATGAGGGATTACAGTCTAAAATTATATATTTCCAACATAAATTGCATTTCTCCTGCACCGAGAGACGTTGATTAATTCTCCAGAAGTAGAAAAGTTGTTTGACAATTTACCCAACATGGAGCACGGTTAAAAAGAAGTAAGGAGGGAGGGAGGGAGGAGATGAGAAAACTAAAGGACAGTTTTCGAATCTCCAACGAAAGGTGAAACTCTCGAGTAAACTTGTAGAAATATTTATCGTTCCAGTTTCAGAGGGACACAACATTGTCCCATTGGACTTTTGCTTGTTACATTGGATTTCACTGTTACATAATGTGCAACAGTCACTCCCTTTTTTGAGGAGCATTTAAAAGTATAAATAATACTTGTTCTGGATTGAATAGAAGGTGAATTAAGAATTTTAATAATTAATTTGTTGGATCAAAATGTGACACTTGATACAAATGTAACTGTCATCAGGAGAATTAATTAATTACCTTGAGGGGCGGCCTTTTGGGATCCTTTCTGAGCTCAGCATACCTCGCTTCAAAGCTATCGTCCCAGTATTCCCTGCTTCTCATCCAAGATGGCTGTAATACAAAAGGTAAATAACAATTAATCATCTGGATAATTTAATATATATAATATTTAATAGAATATTTACCATATTTTTTATAATTTTAAGAATTTACTAAATTGCACTCTACCATCATCAACTCTGAGACCAGTAACTTTAAGAGGAAACCCATAAAGATTCACCGTCTAATTTCTACCCGTGGAGAATTGACTCTCCGAAGGTTCTAACAACGTCCGGGAGAATTTGTTAACCCATTCACGAAAGAGTTTTGAAAGCTTTCTCGGCAATTTGCGGGTAGGAGTAATGCTGGAAGTGGTGCTACTAGTGAAATTTGATAATGGACAATGGTAACCGAGGAAGGCATCCATCGGAAATGGCACATTGAGAGTCTGACCAGCAACTTTTTAAAGCCATCTTATGTTCCAGTTCTGCGCATGTTCAAAGGTTCTTGCTTTTGGGAATACATGTGTTAAAACACAAGGGAAATATGTATCAGGACAATTCGATGAGTAAAAAATTCAATACCCTGTGATATAATGACAAATGGGATATGGCACAATTCCCAATTGTATCAATTAGATAGGATCGCATCATCGTAAATCCATTGTGACCTGGATATTTTAATGACTCTGATAATTTAGCAAGTTGCGAACATAATTCTATGATGAAACTTGAGATATCTGGAGTGTAGCGGAAAGCATTAGGAATTTGAGTATTTCATGGAAATGGAGAAATCTCTATATGATGAATTTTAACGAGCAACCAATTCCCAATTTGAGTTTTCCAGGAAATTTTCATGTGAAAGGAATTATTTGATTAAATTCAAATCAATATACGTTCAATATAATAATATAATTCAATTTTTTTTAAATTTTCAAATGATTCTCAAACTAAAATAACCATAATCACTTAAATAATATTTTCAACTCCATTTATTCCAAATGTCTGTAAAGTTCTCCTTTTCCCAACATTTCATCAAGAATGTCATGTTTGAATAACGAGTTTAATCCGAGTGGAATTAACTCGTGAAAAACTTTTCTATAGACTATGGACAAGAAGTAAAAAGTATTTCTCCCATAATTTTTACATTTTCCTTTAATAACTCAGCGCAGTATTGATCGATATTGGATAGAAAATTTTACATCAAAGGCATTACTGATGAGTTGAGAGTCTCTCGGTATTTGAAAATCCGTGCGGAACTTGAGTTTAATAGCTACGACTGGTGTAGCCAAGGATAACGGAAGTTTGGCTCGGTTCTTAGGAAACCTCGTTTTGCCCACAAATTGTCTTATTATGCCACTGTGCGACATTGCCAGCCTAAACTACTCGAGTTAATCCGGATTTAATGATTTACAGGAGTATTCTGATTTTACTCGAATGAAACATTATATCACATTTTACCATAATCCATTCTACTGAATTATTATCAAAGCCATAAATAACCCATAACTGTCCGCAAATCCGTTGACGTATATACAAATACATTAAATCTAATGATGGATAATGGAGGATTAATTTATGATGATTTACAATATTTGGTAAATTGTTATTGATGGAAAGTCGACTGGAGTTGTATATATTATGAATTAATTGAGATAGATATCAACTTTTGAAGAAAATAATGTACTGGAATACAATAATTAATAGCCCAATATGAATAAAATACGTTACAAATACTTTATATGCTCAATTCAATTGTAGTCATACACGTGAAATATAGAAAATTAAATTTTATGAACTTTTGTTTGAATTTAAACAGAGAACAAAATCACAATTCAATGATTATATAAAAATGTTAATTAGTTATTCATTAATTCAAAGAGTAGAAATTTTCCAAATTTTTGAGTGAACATGATGGATGTATTTTAACCACTACATTATGAAAAGTAATTTAACAGATTTTCACTTTGATGTTGCGTTGAAAATTGAAACTATCAATGTACATTTCAGCATTCATTGCTAAACTCTGAATGGAGCTATACAAAATTTCGAAACAACTAGAAATTTCAATTGAACATTAAACTAAACTCTGAAACAATACAAATACATTTTAATATCATGCCCTATTTTAAATTCCTCATTATTAATCCTAAAATAGAATCCAAAATTTCACCATCTGAATTTTCCTCAAATCCATGAAATAACATTATCCATATTAGCATCAATAATAGAAGAGTATCGTCCATTAATTTTCCAAATCTTCCAATTAGCTATCAGCCAACGATACCATATTATCGAGAGCCCTTCCAACATCATTGAAGAGCTTTCCGCATAGAATAGCAATTCAATCGCCATTACCTCATTTCCTCAGACGCTCGCTTCTTTCTCCAGAGACGAGCAGCCGTGTGCACGATTGCTGGATAAGGACAAGAGGAAAAAAAAGAGGATAGGGTTACCGTAGTGGCACTATGATTTATAGTCTGGCGCAATGTCGACGAGTTACGTCGGAAAATGTATGGAAATGCATTCCGTCGCACCGCGGGGTAGATCAAACTGCCAGTGTACCCTAGAATGAGGGGGGGGGGGGGGGAGTAAGGCTGGGTGTTGAAAAATAAAAAAAAGGGCAACGCTCGCTCGTGTAAACGGCACTCGCGATTCCCCACTAAGGCATTAAAACCCAAAGATCCCGCACCTTCTGTACGTTTTACGTTTTATTCCTCTATTTTTTATTGAGAGCTTTGAACTTAAGTGCTCACTGGGGACACTCTCATCCGGTAGTTTGCGAATGCCTCACTTCTTTCTTCCCCATATATTTTTTTTTTGTTTTCATAAATTTTAAATCAGGTTATATGCACCAGACGCATAAGAATTTTTATTATTACACTAAAAATTGTTTTAGTTGTCGCGTGAAATTGTGTTCGGTTATTGTGAAGGGTTTTTCACATTTGCAGGGAAATTCTTGAGATTCTGGTGGAATATTGGGGGTGAATTTTCTTATTCAAAATTTGTTAACTTTTCATTAAATTGGAGATTTTTTTTTTCTTCTTTTTATGAGTTTTGGGTGGAGCCTTCGTGGGGGAATACAGTCATTTGTTTTTGGAAAATGATTACAGGAAAATTGAGAACATAAAATGTGGGTGAAGCAGTGGTAAATCACGACTAGCGACACTAAGTATAACAGAGGGGTCGAGAAAATATCAAACGTGAGTCATAACTCAGTGGATAGAATGTGTGTATAAGGAATAATACTGCATGGGTTGAATACAAGGATTTTTAGGTGAACGACACTGCAGTATATTTTTTAAAAATTCTTTTCTCACTATTTTACTGGAATGAACGCTAGCTCTTACGGGGTAGGTGGAGATGAGACATTTAACAACGCGAAAGCCTGACATCAGGGGGTATAGTACTTTACCAGGGCGATTGGAGGGCGTGGAACTACTGGATATACTGTAGAACGTTAAAAATATATTGCTATATGGGTTTTAAGGGTGCAATTCAGACGCAGTCTGTAAGAAAACTCATTGTATGTTACTACATCGAGATTTTCTTGGTTAAGTTTTCACTTTTCTTAGAGATTTAATTTGAATTAAATATTTTTTCTAGATATCAAACTCTCCCCTTTCACCAAAACATCAACACCTTTTCTTATTTTTTGTATTTGCTTGGAAAATGTTTAGGACGAATCAACTGATACCTTCCAACTTCGAAGTGCTTGAAGACGTGATATGCATGTACAGAAACTTGAGTGACTTTAACAACGACCTTCAATACATCCGGACATTCTTGATGGGGAAACTATTGGCAGAAGTCTCAAACTTTCAAATACATCAGCTCTTCTCCAATTCTCCCAAGTGGATCACAAACTGAAAGTGAATCCATACCGAAGTAGCGCAATAACTGTTTGCTATGCTATACCGTCAACAACGATATTCGATACTGGCATAGAAGGGTAACAAAGGAGTGAATCTATATGAAGCCGGACATTTCATACAACTCAAACCCTATGTGTACTGAAGGGATGCCCCATCAAGACTCTCAATCCTTTCAAAGTCAAAGAAAATCAATAAAGAGGGAAGACCTCAAAGGCATATGAAAGATTCAAACTTGATGCACTATTCAAATTGAACAATTTCATTTATATATTCACCTTTTTGTAACTTGTCTCGCTATTTTTGAAAGAATTATTGTTTCAGAATTGATGTTTATAAATCTCAATAACAATAGTGATCTTCAATTCAAAGAGGTTCCATGAAACATAGAAAATTGCTTTGAAAAATCCTTGACAACTGTTTCTCATCAAATGTCAAGCATCAGTATCAGAAATTCCAGCCAAATATTCAGTATAATTGCCTGAATCTTCCTACATTTCCTTTAGTTACCACGCATCCGTTAAAATCAATAACCGAAGAGCTCTACGTCTATTAATTTTCTAGAATTCACATTTCATATTCCCCTATACGCTAGAGGCTTGTATTTAGAATTCAGACGCTTGAGAGCCACGAATACTAATAAAAAGTAAACACCTGAAAAGTACATGAAAGATTCAAACTTCATGCACAATTCAAATGAAACAATTTCATTTATTTATTCAGCATTCCTCGAGTTATTACAGTACGGCAGCCCTGTGTAACTTCTCATGTACTTTTTTCCTTTCCTCTCTGCCGAGCTCGTGAGTCTACTCTGGGGATTTGCAGGGTAAGCTCCTCTGAGTAACTTCGGTTCTGCCCCCTTCCTGCCTGATATTGGCCAGAGAGCCCTAGTTACCTCGTTTTGGTCAATCCAACCAGTGGTTGGTGGTCAGTTCGGCAAGCAGATGGAATTGTTAATGGCATCAGTGGAGTGAGCATAGATATAGCTTCTCGTGTATTTCGATGCTCAGTATTTTGTGCTGTAAGCAGATGATACGTAAGCTATTTTCTTTTCAGGCTTCTTTGAACGACTAAGAAACTGCTGATGTAATGGTTGACGACATGGGGGCCAAGGAGGTGAATCTTTAATGGATGTTGGAAGGATTATACTGCTGAGACTTGTTTTTACTTGGAGAATCGAAGAACGTGGTATCAGAACCTCATGAATTTCTATGAGAATTTCCTTATTCGGACGATACGAACGTATCAGAAATCATGTGTTATTACAGATCCAATATCTACATGATACATGTATTTACTTAAATTTGAATATAAAATTCAATTCTAAGAATCTGCAATTCACTTTGAAAATTCACATTTACACTGAATTTGAATGTACCATTAGTTTTTCCTATTTGAACCGTAAATTGTAAACTTCAGGGACAATTCTCATTAAACCGCATTATAATCCTAAACAATCGTGCGTTATGTCTCATTTACAGGAATAATTATCACATGAATAAATGAAAAAAAAAAAAAACATTAAACGGATATTATCTACGTTCGTGCAGCAATGAATGCAAATTGAATTAAAAGGGATTAAACCAGATGAAGCTTTGGATAAATTAACATGAAACTACAACACCGTTTTAGGTGAGCGCGAGGGCTCAAGGGCTTCGCGTTTTACCCATTCTATCCATTTGTTGTGCGTTAGAGTTAACAATAAATGTACAATGCTCTGCCAAAATGTCCCCCCCTCAGGATATTCTATAACTTTATATAGAGGTCTCTATGTTATATAATGAATAGGGTAACCGGGTGCCTTTGTTTTCTCAATGATAATTTAATATCTAACCCTCTCTCGCATTTAACCAGCATAAACGTTTCGTAATGCGTATAGGGTACAATGTAAAAGGGGTCAGAGTAGTTTTATCGATGTTATCGTTATTGTTTTATATGGAGTGAATGTGGCGTCGGGGAGGATATTAAAAAGGGTTATCCAGATTGAATGGTTTTATGGGTTTTTTTTATGAAAGTCGTAAAGAGATAAGAGGAGTGAAGGGGGGGGGGGGTGGGGTAAAATGATGAACGTTTCATTAAGAAATTATAATCGTCGGGGGGTTTTGAAGGGGAAATCGCTGATTGTGATGTGCCTCCAGGGAAAAATAACGGATTCAAGGATGATAGCATAATCTGTGGGTTGATTGACCTTGAAAGCGACTTGACTCAAGTTTTTTTAAATCAAGTAGTGAACTACTTGAATGGAGTTGACGAATGTTTGGATCAAGTAGAATCTTACTTGAATCTAATTGAGAAATGCTTGAATCGAGTCGAACTGTACTTGAATCAAGTAGAAAAAGTTTTCGATCAAGACGACGAATGAGTAAATTTTTGACTTGATGAAAGTCGACCTGTGACAAGTCGCTTTTCGTACTTGAATCAAGTAGATGAGTCTTTGAATCAAGTCGAATCGTACTTGAATCAAGTAGAAAAAGTTTTCGATCAAGTCAACGAATGAGTAGATTCTCGACTTCATCCAAGTCGCTTCTCCTACTTGAATCAAGTTTTCCTTTGAATTTAGTTTCTTTGACGGAAAAATTTCTCACCTATAAAAAAAAACCGAATTTTTTCACCTCACGTCAAACCCCAGAGAGAAAAGTCGTTCCGACAAAAGAATGTTTTTTTTCCAGCAGCATTGGAAAAAATTCCAGCTCCATGAATGCACAATGACGAATCAATGAGGTGTAGAAAGCGCTCAATGATTGAATGAGAAATACCGCGGGGCGTGAAAATAGATTGAAAAGAATTGAGTACAGAAAATGGTCGGTTGAACAAAAAAAAAAGTGCAAGACTATTCGTACATGGAAAATTGTTTAAATGAGAGAAATGGCTTTGGAAGGACATCACTGAGCAAGTGAGAGAGAGAGAGTACAATCTGGGCAAGCGAATAAGGATTTCGATTAGCAAGTGCATGTTAACCGAATTGGCCTGATATTTATTCAGTGGAATCGTGCGTTCCTAATTTCCGCTTGCCAACCCAAAATCCAATAATACACGATTCCCAGTGAACCTTGTTAATTATCTAGTGAATTTGAGCCAATTTTATCAGCAATATTGTAATGTTTCTATTGGATCGTGAATTTGATGAAAAATGAGAGATTGAATTGACAATTTCTCTTTCATTGTCCAGATATTCATTCAAAATAAAATGGATTATATCAAAGAATTTACCCTTAAAATTCAATAAACTCTCCAAACGACATTAAATTAAAATCCTCAGATCCACTATTTCATCAAAAAAGTGACAAACAGTGGCTGAAGATAACATAAAATTTGTTAAAAAATTTTTCACTACCTGTAGTTTATATTCACCACTATAAATTCATTCATCTACCTTTTCTCTTTGTCCTCTCTGACACTTTACGATTTTCACTCCTTTGCACTCTCCGCGCCCTCAAAGCATCACTTCCGCCAGCTCAAAGAACAAGAAGCTCGCGAGAGTGAGTGAAATAAAGCATACTCACTTTTTTTCTTTTTTGACATTCTTCTTTTCCATCTTTCCAGGAGTTTTCCAGTCTCTCTTTTGCTTTATCTATTTTTTTTTTTTTTTCTCTACTGGAAGAAGAATGAGATCCGAGGAGTAGAAATGAGAGGCAGTCTCCAACTCTATCTCCACTCTTGCCTTTTAGCACTGAATTTTACTTGGATGGTACATAAATTTTTTGTCTCACTGGAGAAAAAAAAAAGTGGTAAACCATATGTACAAAATGGAGACTCAAGGGAAGAGATAGAAAAAGTGTTTTAGACTCATTTAGACGAGTTATTTTTGAGAGTATAAAATGTACGTGAAATTTTGAAACTTTTTTAATTTTGCTTATTTTTAGTCAAAAATACTATTTTCAATGATATTTCACCACACGGAAAAAAAAATCTTGAATCAGGCATATTATATGCTTTATTTGAGCATAAATAATATTCTCAAATCAGGAATATTATATGCCTGAATTGGGAATATTATTCCCGAATTGAGAATAAAATATGCTCGATTGGAGCATATAGATATTCCTGATTTGAGAATATTATTTATGCTCAAATCAAGCATATAATATGCCTGATTCAAGAATTTTTTTTTTCGGTGCATCTGGATAAATATTGCATTATATCGATATTTACATTTTGAATCAGAATAGAGGATGACTGAACATGTACCGCTGTGGAATCGCGTGATATCCTGCAATCTTTCAAATAAAACCCATGTTGGAGGAACGATGGAGTATATGGGGAAAGAAGGGGGATGGGGGGGAATGGCCATTCATTGCAGCATTTGAAAAGTCGACGGGCCACGCGAGTTATATATGGCACGCGAGCGCATCTCGATTCACCATCTCCGGGACGGAAGGAAAATAGGTGGTATCAAGGAATTTTTATTATTCTTCGATTAATCATTGAAGACCTGTTTGATAAATGCCGATGGGTATGTTACATAGAAATGTTTCAATTCAATGAAATATTATGATTAATAGCTGTCAATAATTAATGAATAAATTCAAACAATTTTAATTATAAATTCCACTTCAAAATTGTTAAATTCACAAAATAACAAATCCATCCTTAACTTTTTAATGGATATCTTTGAATCCAAGAGAGATAGCAAAATTTTCATAAGAACCTTTTTTATAGATCTCATTTTACTCTACAAAAAAGGTCTTAATAAAAATTTCATTATCTCTATTAAATCTCGAGATATTCCTCAAAAACTCGACTAGAAAATAAATCAATTAACCCTCTAATAATCAAAAAATTTCTTCATATCACAATGAAATAATTAAACTGATATATCCAACAAAATTTCTCACTCATCAAACTTTTCAACAAACAATTTCATCAGTCTCGTCTGACCAAATCCAGTAATTGACTACTGTTTAATACCTGATAAATTTTCAAACAGTTTCTCACTCGAGCGAGAAATCAAAGGATAGACGTACACATCAACCAGAATGACATTGACTACAGGCAAGTGGGTGGGGAGGGGGAGGGGGGGGGGGAGGGGGATTTGTTGAAGGGGTTGAAGCGATAGAGGTGAAAACAAAGTAACGTGAATACCAATGGGTAATTGAATTTGGATGGAAATGCTGTCGATCGTCAGATCCCGGATATATTCGTAGAGAGTTTGGCGTTGATGAAACGATTTATCGAACAAAAAGCTTCGATTTTGCTCCAATATCGGTATCGGTCATACTTAATAGAGTTTTTAAAAAGAAATAAAATGGGTGAGGAAAAATCTAGTGTCACTATTTTCAATTGAAAAATCCTCAGCATTTGGTTTAAATGACGAGTGAAACGATCGCATTTACAATTAAAATGGCGGGAATTTTAAATTAATATTTCGATATTCTTGTTTTTATTCGTGTGACAATAGCGAATGGGGAAATAAAATTTTTTCTGGAGAAATGGGGGGGAAAATTCAAATTTTTGGAATTTCAATCTGGTTAAATGTTAATATAATTTCCTCCGGGGATATATTTGTTCATTTCGAGAATGTTTTCATTGATGGAGAGTGGGTTAAATATGCACGAGTTTAATGCTTCAGCAGTTGGATTTATTCGGTAATTCGGGGTTTTATTGCTGGGGTTAATTTGAAGTGAAAGGGGGAGGGAGGGAATATCAGACATTTGACAATATTTTTCAATTAATTTTTGAGATATTTGTTAAAAATTTTTTTTTGCAAATTTTGTAGTTTTTTTAATCAAAAAATTCAAATTTTTTCCTCGAAAAAAACTTTTGATATTAATAGAGAAATTGAAATATCTGTAATGGGTATTGAAACAATTTTTTTTTTTTTTCGTTTAACCGAGTCCACATTTTCCTTGTAACCACATGTGCCATTCAATATCATGCCACCTTTAAAAAATGTAATAATGCATGGCAGAACGGTGAGAGGGTAGTGGGCTTATCGAGATTCGTGGTATCACGCGAGTTCCGGGGTGGCACACTGTGCCACGCCCACCAACTCTTGGTGAAATTGAATGCCAGCTCTCTGTTGCAGAATATATGGTAATAAATAGGCACATCGAGGGATTAATGGGATGCACGAATTGTAGGTATTAGATATGTATGAGAAAATTGTTGTTATTATTTTGTGTTGCCGGGAGAGTGATTAAAAATTCATTTTTTATGGAGATTATGCGATTCTGATGGAGAAAATATTGCGAGATTATTTATTTTTCAAGTTTTTTGTGAGAATTTGATAATTTTTTTTTTAAGATTTTTTATTATGAGGCAGTTTTCTCGGAATTGAGAGGTTTTAGGAGAAAATGTCAAGAGACATTTTTTAAAGATTATACAATTTTCAACAAAAAATGTCTCTTGACATTTTATCCCAAAGTCACTCATTCCTGAGATATTTCAATGTTTCAATATTTACTCATTGAAATATTGAAAATGAAGGAAAAAATGTATTGAAATTGGTTATTTCATGAGAGTAATATAAAGTTTTTTGCATTTATTTTCTACTCAGTGTATCATACATCATATTTCTAGCTTTAGTGGAGGAAATGTGGTTGAGTTTTCGAGGGAATCGCTGTTCAAAATACGATTTCAGCTCTTTCAGAGATTTGTGAGAGTGAAGATGTAGAAAAATTGGGGAGAAAAGGGGGGGGGGGGGGAAATTGAATTTAATATTGAAAAATTGAAAATTTAATTTTTTCAAGACGAAAAAGGGAGAATGTCGTTATCAAAATGTTATGACCAACGAGTGAAAGTCGAACGTACGTGCGTTACCACTGAGACTCCACAAAAACCACTGCTGTCGTATCTAACGTCACTCTGCCCCCTTGTGACGTCACGATTACGACAATGACAAGTGAAACCACCCCTCTGACACACATTCTCGCACAACTAACGATTCCCACCTCCATTTTAATGAATCACCCAATTACGAAATGTAATAATTGTTTTTTTTTTTTTTTCCATTTGCAATTATTTATAATTAATGAATTAAATTCACTAATTGGAATATGTCGTTATTGGAAAATAATTGGAAATCTGTTGAAATTCAATTAGATGATAATTGTTCCTTTTATCATCAATTATTTCGAACGAAAGTTATGAATATTTAAAAAAATTATAAAAGTTTTAAAAATGAAATTCTCAATTATGCATTTATCTCCAGAATTACTGATTTTAAGAGAAAATGTCAAGAGACATTTTTTGTAGTTTATGAAATTCTCTACAAAAAATGTCTCTTGATATTTTCTCTTAAAATCCGAATTTATGAGATAATTATTTTTTTAAAACTCCAATTTTTTTTCTCTCACACTAATCAATAAATTTTTTTCGTTGAATAATTTTTTTTTTGTTGTTCTATTGAATAAGATAATTTGTTCACACGATTCAGCGAATTGTTCTCAATTTATCCCCGGCAGAGAAAAAAATAATAATAATTGCCCCAGACATGCGTCACATAAGCCAATCAAAATGGTTGAATAGCCGTAAATCCAACGTATGTGCTTTTATCAGTATATGCAGACGTGAACACAGTTGTCTGTAAATATATACTTTAGAGAAACATGAAGGTAAGTCGGTGTGAGTAGCGCGCTTTTCTACCCTTCCAAGCGTCTAAGCTCATTAATCATCGAATCGTCGAGCTGAGAGCCTCAGTAGAACGGGGGCTCTGCCCCGAGGGGATGCGACAGAAAAAAAAGTAGAAATAAAAATGAACGCCGAGAGGAGAATAATGAAGAAAATAAAATGTTACAAAACATTTTCTGTTTCTCATTTTTTGTAACAAAATTCAAAAAAAAAATTGAGTGGAATTTGCCATAATGATGTAGTTATCTCGAAAATGAGTGAATTTATGATAAATTCACAAGAGACCTTTTTTGTAGCTTTTAAAATTCTCTACAAAAAAGGTATTCTCATATTTTCTCGTACCGCAACTCATTACCGAGATATTGACAAAATTAGATAATGAGTTATCAAGTGAATAGACACAAATTCAAAAAAAATCAGACTCACTATTCTGGGTATATCTCTTAAACTATGAGGTTTAGAGAAAAATGTCAAAAGACCTTTTTTGAAGCTGACAAAATTTCTCATAAAAAAGCCCTCTTATCAATTTTTCCTAGAATCACTCCATACCGAAATAATCACATAATTACGAAAAAATGACAAATTGAATTCGTTCAACCATATCACAAATACTCACAACTACAAATCACAAATTTTCCCAAGTAGAAATGGAGGACATGTGCAACTCATCTTTCATTCATGAACAATGTTCAATAAGAAATGTAGAGTACGAAGGATCAGAGCAGAGTATCGGCATAAGAGGAATAAAATAAAAATAAAATGAGGAAAACAAAGAAAATGGAGAAAAAGAGGGTAAAAATAGTAGAGGGTACTCCGGATCCCTCCCTCGGTACATATCAGCCTCAGCTTTTGTACTTCTGGAGGGAAGGGCAGATAAGATGCCTCCCGGAGGCTGACTATCAACTCCGTATTCCCCTTATTTTTCCTCCTTTTTCTCTTGTTCCCCTGGACACCCTCATATTCCAGGGTATATAAAGCCCCCTCGCGATTCTTACAGACCCTCTGGCTTTCCCTTTTACCTCGTCACATACTCGGCAAGAATATTCTATGGGTACCCTCTCATTCAATCCCTTTATTTTCGTCTCCCTGCGGGACGCATACGATCAACGGAGGAGAGTAGTTTGCTCGAATGGACGATACGACAATAAAAAAAGGGTATAGAATATGTACGTGCCTTTTTCCTTATTCCAGGTGTATCAAAGACAGTATTATTCATTCAATGTGCGAGATGAAGAAATTTTTATTATAATTTTTTTAGTAAAATTCTATGAAAATTCGATTTTTGATTTTTAGTGTAAATGTAATTCTGTGATTATCTCGGTAATGAGGGATTTTAAAAGAAATTGTCAAAAGACATTTTTTATGAGGAATTTTATTAACTTCAAAAAAGGTCTCTTGACATTTTGCGATAAAATCACTAGTTCTCGAAATAATCGCAGATTTATATAATGAAATTATATGAAATGTCAATTTAAAATTTTTATAACACTTTTATAGTGGAATAATCTCGGTAACGAGTGGTTTTAGGAGAAATCATCAAGATACCCTTTTTTGTGGCAAATTTTATCAGCTTTAAAAAAGGTTCTTTCACATTTTACGATGGGACCACTCGTTTCTGAGATAAATGCATAATTAACAAACACTGGAATTTATGACTGAATTGTAATCCATAAATTGATGGTAAAATTTGTTGTCACTGGAAGATTATTTTTGGAATAAGTGTGACTTAATTATTCAATTATATTATGCTATTTTAATAAGCTCAGTCTCAAGTTTTTGTGAGGATTTATGAAAATAGGATGAAACTCATGAAATATTGATGATAATTGAATCAAACTCGCTGGAATATTGGAGAAAAGTAGGTAGCCATGATAATTGTGGTAATCTGTTGAATAGCACAGAAATGAAGAGAAGTTCTGACCCAAAACCACCATAAATCAATTGATTTTTCGTTAAATCATCCCTTCCAAATATACCATCATCATTAATTTAATTATTATCTCGATAATTATTGATTTTTGGAGAAAATGTCAAAAGACCTTTTTTGTAGATGAGAAAATTTCCCATGAAAATTATCTCTTGACATTTTTTCCTAATGTCACTCATTACAAAGATATACAACAATTAACATCACTTATTTCATCTAAAATTATTTTTCCCTTCAACTTTTAGGTTTTACTCATAATTTCTGTCAGAATATATGAAAAACTATGCTAAAATTCCAGCAGCAATTCTACAAAGAGAGGAAGTATTTAAATTATTCGAAAACTTCGTAACATATGCGGTATATATCTTCAGTATGAAAAATAAAAATGAATATGAAAAATAAATAAAAAGCCAACAGTTGAGGATTTGAACTCGGGGGCACATTCTGTCTGACGTTGTGGGTACAAATGAAGATATATGGCACGAGGAACAAAGGAAAGAGGTCATTTCTTAAGATTTAATGAGCTCTAAATGTCGTGAATTTGAAAATTAAAGAAATTATCAATTAATCAGAATGGAAATATTTTAATGGAGGAAATATTGATCCTAATTTAATTGAAGCAAATTATTTCCCTGTCGGGAGTGAATTTTCCTATTGTATCATTTGTTCATTGAGAATGAACTGGTGGAATTGGCTGGTACTAATTTCCAATAAAGCTCGATAGATTCCAATAGATTTCTATTCAAAGACCCCAACGGTATCAACACAAAAGGAGTCGAGGTCATGAAAGGAAATATATATGGTTCTTGTGGGTTCATTGTTGTACGGCATTCTCTTTATTGGGGTAATGATGAGAATTGTTTGATGAAGATATATAAGTTATTGTTATTTTCTTTTGAAGGATAGAATTAAAAGAGATGAAGAAATGTTTAGAAAATATGGGAAATTTATCATTTTCTGGTTAATATATAGAAGCCCATAATATATTATTATAGGATATATTATTATGTTATTATATATTTTATGTATAAAATATAATATAATATAATAGTATATTATCATATTATATAATAGTATATTATATTATAATATAATATAATATAATATTATAGTATAATATAATATTATAATATAATATTATATTATATTATAATATTATAATATATTATTATATTATATTATAATATACTATTAATATATTATAATATATTACAATATTATATTATAATATGTTATAATATATTATAATATTATATTATATTATATACTATACTATATAACTTGTTATAATATATAATATATTATCATACTATATTTTCAATATGATTAAAGTTAAATTTTGAAAAAAAAAAAAGTTAAAGTTTAGATGAATCTCTTCACCAAAAAAAAGTTGATCCCCTAAAGGGATAAAAGAGTGAAGCTTGTCCACATAATTGAGAGCTACACAATGAAAAAAATGTCACGGATGTTAAATGTCTCTCGCAAAGCAATCATAAAGTTTTAATGAGTTTGCTTATTTTATTTTTTATACAATTCGATGTGAAGTACAGAAAAGGGGATAACGTGTTGATTGGAATACTAAGTGACGATGAAAAAGTGTCGGATGAACTATTTGAAAAATTTTCAACGGCACTGGAATGGTCGGAGGGCCAGGGAGATATGCCAAGAGTGTCAGGTGTTATTGGAAAATTCGTTTTGGAATGTGTGGATTCAACTTCTTGCGGTTGCAATATCATGCCTTCATGGGTCTCCAAATTCAGAGCCAAGAAACTTATTCATTGGGTTGCAATAAAGAGAATATTTTCCAAGGATTTTGGGGTCATTTTGGGGAATTAAAGTTGAAGAGATGAATAGTATTTTTTTGGAGTAATCGGTTCATTTGATATTATTTCTATATTTGAGATATATCAAACGATGATAATTGTTAATAATTAATTATATATTAATATATCATATTATATAAATTATAATCATTAATTTTATTGCAATATATTTTCTATATTCGATATATGTGATATATATCCCTCAATATATCCAAATTATCAATAATTATAATTATAATAAATATATTAATATATGATATATCAATAACAATTATCAACAATATTAAAAATATAAAATTATATACAAAAAATATTAAATAATAAATATATCTCGATACAATGTGAGAGTAAAAAAATATTTGTTTAAAATTTCCTCAGAAATCTCGATTTCAAATATCCAAAGAGTAACACACAACCCCCCCCCCCCCCCCCAGCGTTCCGCTTGATCTTCCCAGCAAAGCGTTATTGCATACTGCAACATCAAGGGACCCCAAAGCCCCGGGTGTATTTGCACCAATGTGTGGGTGTGTAAATGCAACACTGTACATGAATTTTCACGTGTTATGAATGCAGACACCCTCAAATTGAGATTCGAGGACTGCTGAATAATCCCCTCGCTGTACATTATATACATTTCCTCCAAAAGCTGATCATTCGTTTGTCAAACAGAAGAATATTTCGCTATCATCATCATTGAAATTGGTAGAGGAGATATTCACGATCAATTGAACTGTAATATTATTTTATTAAAACTAGAGGATTTTAATCCATTTTCATAATTGGATAGCGGCAAATGCAATCAGATGAACAAAATCCAAAAATACTGAATCGTATATTGATACACGTAATCATAAAGCTACAGTAATCCCAACTGTTTTATTCAATTTACAATTGAAATGTGAAATTAAAAATATTGACACATTATCCAAAAATAATGAAATGGTAAAACGATAAATTCAACTACGTAATAAAGAATTCTCGTAAATATGGTAATGTTATCATTTTATTTGAAGAATTTTATCGATTTCAAAGAATTTATGTCATCAATGATGTGGCTGACATGAAAAATTGAGGGGTTATATAAATTTAGAATGAGAAATGGATTAAAATAATTTTAAAAAATTCTACTTTTTTATAAAAAACTAGGGGGCTCCGCCCCCTGCTCGCTGCGCTCGCCAACCCCAGGGGTGGCTTCGCTCGCTCCCCCACTTAGATGCGATGTTTACACACACACACACACACACACACACAATGCCACGACTATTGAAAAAAATGACACACATAATTGAAAAAAATACTTCAAATAATTCGATAAAAATGGATTCATTAAAATATAGGACTGAATTATTTTGATCGCTTTATAATACTTAATTAATTTTCTTTATCAGAAAAACATGGTCTCTTGGGCCGACCATGGGCCCCCGATCATGAGCCCCCGACATTGAACCGACCTTGCCCTGACCTTGAACCGACCTTGGACCGACCTTGAGGGCGTCTTATATTAAAGCACTGAAACACTGAAAACACGGAAACACTGAAGCGTTAGCTGAATTAGAATTTTATTATATAGAGAGAAAAAAAGAAACTACATTTTTTAATATTTCGAGTAAATTCAATGTTTCAATAAACTTCACTCAACTTCGAATACATTTCCTTTGCCAAGAAAACTCTTTAAAGTAAGATGTATAGACTCAATTAGGATATTTTTACCGATACCCCTATAAACGATAATGTAAATGTCATTCGTCTCTACTTCACTCAAACTAAAAGGACCCGTGAATTTGAAACCCAGTGGAAATGGAGTGCATTTTCAATTTATCTAAAAGCACAAAATGCAACGGTATTTGTGGTATATTCGAGTGGATGCAGATAGATGACGTAACAAGATATTGCCCCTTTATTCAGTTGAACTCTTGGTGAAATGAGAAGATGCAGAAGGTAAAAGTATAAAAAAAAGGAGAGGATCGTCTGGTCGACGTTACAGTCTCGTCTCTCTGGGGGGAGAAAAAGGAGCTCTAGATAGAGGACGAGGACCTCATTGAGGCGCGAAAGAGAAGTGGACCCGTCGTGATACAAAAATTGACTCGAGGAGCTCATCGAAGTGAAAACGATTCTATGGAGGATCTTACAAGGAACCAAAGGGAAACTCTCATCGTGTGATCTTTAATGTTATCGGCTGTCGTAACATCTTCACGATTATCCAACAAAAATGTCTCCTCTTTGGGGACTTTTCCTTTGCCAATCCACTTGGAATCGATGATATTGCCTTTATCGCAGTTTTTTTACATTGTCAATGAATTTTTCTACAATTTTCATGATTTTATGAAAGAAATAGGTTTGTAGGGTTTTCTTTTTATGTAAAATAACATTTTTGATATATTGAATATTGAAGAGAAGGTGTTCAGTTGGGATTTCCCGATGATTTCTCTCGGGATGTGATGAAACGAGAGTCAATTTCACTCTGTCATATAAGTTTTTTGAGAATATCTCGGAATCTGATGGAGATAGCAAAATTTATGAAAATACATTTTTTGTAGATCTCATTTTTCTTAACAAAAAAGGCTCTTATCATGATTTTGTTATCTCTGCTGGATTCGATGATATTTGCAAAAGAATACTTTGGAGTTATTTGACTTATCCATTTCACCCTTAATTTTAACATATTTAGACTAAATTAATTTTTTTTAGATTTATTCCTGTAAAATATACCCTCAGATGTCTCTGAAGGTGATGAAGAAAAGACACAGGAGTGCTAGGGGGATAGCAAACGATTCTATGGCTCTTTAGGTTCGATGCTTGTCAGAGAGTTGAAAATTCACGAGACGAGGGAAAAAGTTTTATTGTGTGTGAGTGTGCGAACGGTCACAAGTGCCTGTGGGGTGTGTACAAAAGGTGGGGTAAATGCCCGATACCATGTGGGCATAATCTGTGCTGAAAAAAGGGACATGAGGGAGCAGAACTAAAAAAGTTGGAGTGACGCCGAGAGGAAAATCAAAGTGTTCCCGCCAATTTAATGGTCAGACTGTAGAGATAAGTTGTGATCGTAAACATTGGGTTAGAAATACTCATTTTTATTGTTTTATGAGAATTTTATTTCGTTAGTTGGGTTAATTAATCAAATATTTCGTTACATATTTCCCGCCATTTTGTTCATCTCAAGATGAACAAAATGGCGGGCAATATGGAAGATAAACAAGATGGCGGGGGATATGGAGGACAAACAAAATGGCGGGAAATATGAAACGAAAATTATTATCATTAGAGTCAGAAGCATTTGATGATGATGATTGAAATGTTTTCTTCTCATGATTATGAAGATAAAATATTAAATTGTGTGATAATATTGACAAAGAATCTCTACAATATTTATCTCCCAGGAAAATTGTGAAAGATTGTGACGAAAACATAAAAATAAAGATGATAGATATGAAATCAGATTTTATGAGAGGATAGAGGTATTTCTTGGAAAACTCGGTGGAACACTGTGATGAATCCTGCGACGGCCTGATGCGGATATATCCAGAAGAAAAGATGGAGAGGTGAGAAAGATAGTCAGGATAGTTCGATAAAAGAACTAGAGACGGATCAAAAACTTGAGATAGACTAAATGATCCGTTCTCAGGAGATGTAAGGGGGCTCCAATGGCTGGAGCATGAGTTTTAAGAAAAATGGAATCGAGAGGGCTTTCGGGGTATAATCAACTGTGTGAAGTTGGGAGGGGAGTTCCGTGAATTATTGGCGGGAATTTTTTGAAATTTAAAGGGAGAAAATAATGGATTTCGATATTTTTGGATGATTAAGTGACTATATCTCGAGAATGAGTGATTTTAGGGGGAAATGTCAAGAGACCTTTTTTGTAGGAAATTTTGTTCTCTAGAAAAAAGGTCTTTTGACATTTTCCTGTAAAATGACTTATTACTGAGATATTTCGAGATTCAAGTAGAGATGTTTTAGATAATAAGTTATTTCTTAAATTTGATTAGAAATGTCGGAATAAAAATCATGAAAAATATTATTTTGTATTCTGAATGAACCGGAAATCCTCCAGAGGATTCAGACAAGAATTTTCGGGGATATGGAGCCAACGGAATTCCGTATATCCAACAATTGCCACATAACGATACGACGATAACCGTTGGCGACATAACGCCTCAATGATATTCGCAAAAACGACAACGACCAAAGGTTTTTTTCCCCGATATAACATGCAGAACGTATAGAACATTGCAATAATACCAGATCGTGAAGACATTCTCGCTTATCGATGGAAAAACTCGGAATATCTATTCATAATGCCCTACGATGCGGAATGCATGGAGAATCCTGCGAGAAAAATTCTTTCTCGCATCATTGAACTTTTCCCTGAGTTATAGATTTGAATAAGTATCTAAGTAGTGAAGTATCTATTTCATCACTTTTTTTTTATGAAAAATAACTTTATCCTGAGAATACTAGGAACATAATTCATATCGAAAACCCTTTTTTTCTCGATTTTCATCACAAAATCATTGATATCTTTGAAACTAGTAGATTTAAAGGAAAATGTCAATAGACCTTTTTTGTAGGGCGTTAAATTCTCTACAAAAAAGGTCTCTTGATATTTCCTCTTAATATCACTTATTATCAAGATAATGGAGTAATTAAGAAATGGGCAGAAATAAAGTGAAAGAAATTCCAAAATTTTGTGTAAATTATTTTTGTCAATATCTGAGAAACTAATTGGTTTAGAGAAAAATATCAAAAGACATTTTTTGTGGATCATAAAATTCTCTACAAAAAAGGTCTTATAACATTTTCCTCTGAACCTGTTCCTGTCCAAGATATTCGCAAATACAATGTCGAAAAAATAATTCCAACTGATCTAAAAGCAGGAAAAATGGAAAAATGGGGGATTAAATTGCCAGTATCAATTTCTAAAATTAGTAAAGCATACCTGAACATGAAAATTGCCACTAACAGTCAGTTTCCATTCTAATCCAAGCCCTATCATCTCCAGTTACGAAAACGAACTGATGACGTTAAAACCCGATGGGTCACGCAGGCAATGTCAAAGTGGTTGGATATGTTGCACTGAGCCGTGATAAACATTGTATACTGCTGTGTCTCGTGTTACATTGGCGTTTCAATTTGACTGGTGAGCAGGTAAACGTGCAACAACCCAATGGATTCACCTCGGCTGCTGCTCTCTATATTCCAATTGTGTTCAGGATGGAAATTCTAAGGTTTGTTACCCAAATCAACCTATCAATGGACATTGACCTGGGTATATCACTCTATTTGGTTGAATAAAGACAGTACAATCCATTTTTTTCTACAATTCATCAAAAATAATTTTCCTTAAACAATTAATTTCAAGTCAATTTTCAACATGTGATTAAAAATGGAATTATCTCGAAAACTAGTGGTTTTAGAAGAACATGTCATAAGACATTTTTCATCAGAAATTTTATTAGCTACAAAAAAGGTATTTTCACATTTTTACCTAAAATCACTCATTTTCGAGATAAATTCAGAATTAACAAAAAAGTCAAATTGCAGAAATTTAACAATTTTTTACTCAACATTAAATTATCTCGAAAACACGTGATTTTAGGAGAAAATGTCAAGAGACATTTTTTCTTTAAAATTTCATAATCTACAAAAAAGGTCTTGTGACATTTTCCCCTAGAATGGCTCATTTCCGAGATATGAATTGTAATATTTTATGAAATATTTCAATTTCAATTGAATCAAATTAATTTCAATGTTTATTAACCAAAAATAACGCAAATACTCGAAATACTGAATTCCACTTGACAGAACTAATAACTCAAAACCCTGAAGACAATTTCCAACATTCATGGAAATTCACTTCCGACAAAACCACAACGGAGCTCTTGGGTCACTGATGGCATGTCTAAGCCAGAGAATTCTCCACGACCACAACGGAGATTGCTCTGTGGGGCATCAAAATCGATCTACGTTCAAGGCAACTCAAGTTGAACCAAGAATGCTGATCCTGATCTGTTGTCCAATTCGACGGTAAATCGAATGTATTTTTAAAAATATCATACGTATTGAACAGCTGATGGGTATCAAAATGTCATGAGGATTTTCCTTCATACATCATGGGATAAATGGAGAATCAGTGGATCTAGGGGGGGGGGGGGGGATTGATGTGATGATTGTGAAGATAGACATTCGAGGGACTTTCTTAATCCTCCATTACGGGCAATCGCTGCCCTTCCTTGATCCAATTTGAGATCATGGGGGATCATTAGATTGTATTGGAAGAATTGGAAAACTATTGTTCTAGTTCCTGAACACAATGGGAATTATTTTGCTGGTATTTTGAGAATGAGTGGGTTTAGCAAAAAATGTCAAGAGACCTTTTTTGTAGCTTGGAAAATTCTGCAGAAAAAATGTCTCTTGACATTTTGTCGTATCATCGCTCATTATCGAAATAATACCATGATTCAGTGATGAGTACCAAAGTAAAAAAGAAAGAGTTGAAAAATGTTTAATCAATGAATTATCAAATATCTCGTAAACAACGAGGTTAATCGAAAAATGTCAAGAGACACTTTTTTTAGCTCATAAAATTTCCTACAAAAAATGTCTCTTGATAAATTTCTCTAAATTAAGTTTTTTGGGAGATATGAGAGAAAATAGTGATGGGGGGATTTCAAGAGTCAACAGGAAATGATTAGAAATGATGGAATTGTGGTGCACAAGGATATTAAATAATAATATGTCATTGTTGCACGAAGGGTTCACCTGGGAAGTGACGAATCGGGGTCAACAACTTCCCCAGTATCCTCAACAGTCCACTCGAGTATTTACTCCTCTCCCCTACCTCACATACGTAAATTTTCAGCAAATGATTTTACCTCACGCGAGGTCTTTGTGTTGAAACAATTGACGCTGTTGTCACACATTGAGTATAAACCAAAATGTTGAGTACTGTGATTGTATACTCAAATAATAAACTTCCAAATTGCATACGGATTAATCAGTTTCTAGCATTATTATGTCTCACTTCGTCACGAGCAGCTGGAGATGAATATCTTGGAGGGGATTAATTTGAAACTGGGATTACGACAGTCAGCTCCTTGCTTGACCCAGAAATCTAGTTTTCGGAGGACTTAATTATGAATGAGAAAGGCATCATGATGATTAAAATTGATTAATTATGAGGTCTGATTAGCTAGACATCAAAATTTCATGATTTAGATGAAGATGAAACTCTCCCAGGGAGATTATTTCACAAATATCTATTAAATTATTGAATGTAGAGGAAAATGTCAAAAGACATTTCTTGTAGATAATGAAATTCTGCAAAAAAAAAGTCTCTTGATAATTTCTTCTAACATCAATCATTAACGAGATAATTAATAAATTAAAAAATCATCAATGCAGAATTTATTAATTCAGTAATTTTACCCAGTTTTTTGCGAATATCTTCTGAATTATCAGTCTTATAAAAAATGTCAAAAGACCTTTTTTATAAAACATGAAATTTTCCACAAAAAAGGTCTATTGACATTTTTCTCTAAACCCCATAATTTCGGAGATATCGCTAAGAAACTCTTGAACTCAATAACTTTTCAAGATTTTTCATCGCAAAAAAATACAATTTTGATAATTTTATCCATCCCAACAAATATCAGGCTCACGTGTGAATAGTCACACTGGAACAACTCGTATGAATTAATCGTTTGTACAATGAAACAATTCAATAGGATTCAATAGGCCAACCCTATCTACCTATTATCCATCTGTTTCTCCATGACAGCATTCTGGAGGGCATGAGTGCAGAGATGAGTTGAAAATATTTTTTATCATTGATAATTTTTTTTCGAAAAAAATTTTTTTCGTGAAATAAAGAAAAATCCGAATTTTAAAAAAATAAACTGACGATTAAACAACTCTTTTTCCTATTTTCATTCTCATCCTCAAGACCTTTTTTATCCATTTCTCTATTTTTTTTTGTCCTTCTCATAAAAAATAAAATGTCCGGGGGAAAATTGTACGACCAATTTGCATTCGTACCGAGTGGAGACAAAAAGAGGGGGAGAAAAGTTGGAGGAGATAGAAGAAGAAATAATGATTTTTATGGGCATGAAGTACAGTAGGCGAAAAGCTCTTTCACGACGTTTTCAAGGGAGGAGAGAGAAAAAAAAATGAGGGAACGGTTTTCTTTGGACTATAGGGGTCTCTTGTATTCTCTAGTTGGTAATCGTTTCTCTCGAGTGGAATAATTTTCAGTCGGTAGTCCTGAAGTTAAGGGGGTGCCATTTACTTTCACCCTCTCGACTTTTTAATTTATTTTGAAATTTTAATTCTTTAATTTTTTATTTATTTATTCATTCATTTTTTCGTGGAGAGTGTGATTTTACTCTTGTGAGCATCAATTCGAGGGTAATATGGGGTATTGGAGTGGGGGAAGTCTGAACATGGGGCAAAACGGAATTTTAAAAGTTTTAAAAATTGATTTTTTTCATTTTAATTCAAAATTTTTCATTTCAAGAAGAGAAATCTGAGAAATGGGTGAATTTAAAAGAAAATGTCAAGAGACACTTTTTTTAGACCGGAAAATTGTCTACAAAAAATGACTCTTGACATTTTCGCCTAGCACGTCTCATTATTGAGATAATTAAACAATTCTAAAACGAATTTTCAAGCAAATGAGGATAAATTAAAAAATTTTCTATAGATTATTATGAAAATATCTCGAGAACTAGAGGATTTAGGGAAAAATGTCAAGATACTTAATTTTTAGATCATGAAATTCTCTACAAAAAAGGTCTCTTGATAATTTTTCTTAAATCTCGTTCTTTCGGAGATGTCTTGTAGTAATTTTAAAAACCGGTGAATGACAATTTGCCCTTTTTCTCGCCTTTCTCAAGATTTTTTTTAAGATTTATTCAGGTGATATAGATCCATCAGCAGTGGAGCTCGTTACGTTTGTCGACATGTACACCAATGTGTCACTGCTGTCCTATATAAAGATTGGACACCAACCCCATCCCTTCACTATTCACGTATAATTAAAATGAATCGGAACAAAAGCCAGAGGCGACATTTAATCGAGTTGGGACACAACTCGTTGTCTCTGCATTTTTTCCAGCAGTCGCGGGAATTCGTAATTATTTTACTCGATCGAGAAAATTCATTGTTAAATATACAGTTGATAATAAATTGACTTTTATCAATTTATCAATTGAAAATAAATTATCTGAACGAAGGAAAAAATTCCACAGTATTAATCCCCGAATTATCTCAATAACTACTGGGATTAGGAAGAATCCACAAGAGACCTTTTTTGTGAAAAATTTCCAGAGCTACAAAAAAGGTCAATTGACATTTTCCTCTAAAATCACTCATTACCAAGATAACTTAACTTTTAACAAAGTTAAAACTTAACATTCACTATTTTCCTCATTATCTCAGTGATTAATGATTTTAGGGAAAATTGTCAAAAGACCTTTTTTGTAGATTAGAAAATTCTCAACAAAAAATGTCTCATAATATTTTTTGATATAATCACTCAGTTCTGAGATAATCACAAAATTGAGTAAAAATTTCAATTAAATAATTTTGTAATCAATTGATTAATTAATTTTATTTACTCACTTGAAAATCAAATTTATCGAATTCCTCCTGCGCCTCAATATCCGCCCTTCTGGGCCGTAATAACGGACAGGTGGCCATGGAGACACGAGCATCAGGTGCTTCACTGTAATCTGGCACAAGTGTTGTAGGTCTCTCGTATCTTACGCCCACGGGTGCAGCAACAAGGGCTGGCGCTTGACCCGATGAGGGTGCCTGTGTTTGGCTCACGTAATACAGGCACAGTAGTAACGACAGTAGTACAGCGCACAGTAGAAACGTGCGGCCTGAGCCGCGACGCAGTAGTTTGTACATTTTAACGAGATTTCTTCTTTTTCTTTTTCACAAAAATAATTCACTACTCGTATATTTTTTTTTTTCTTTTCAAGTATTCACACCATTTCTGGAGCTAATTGTCACTGTTCCCTGGAGACTTCATCGGTAATTTTTATTCTGTAACATAAAATTAATTATCAAAATTATTTTTTAAAAAGAATCATAAAAAGTGGTAATTTCAGTTGAAAAATTTTGTTTAACACATTATATTGTGAATATCTCAGGAATTAGTGTCTTTAACGAAATTTGTCAAGAGACATTTTTTGTAGAAAATTTAATCATCTTTAAAAAAGGTATTTTCATAAATTCTGATAAATTGACGTATTTCTGAGATATTCACGAAAAACGTAAACGTGATTTTGAAGATTCTTTTTAATTCGTGATTAATTCACTGAAAATCATCAAAAAAATTCAATTTATCAATTATAAAATTTTTGTTGTATATCATCGCAGTGAATTGTCCTCGAAAAATTAGATAAAATGCAAAAAACAAACAGAGAGAGAAGAAGGAAAACTATTACATATGGAAACGCACGAATGGCCTTGAAAGGGGATTCACGTTGGGTTCGTTTACAGTGATCAAGCGACGAGACATTTCTCCCCACTGAGTGACACACTCTCATGCACCCACAACAGTGAATATGTGTACAGGAAAATAGATATCCAGTGAAAAGGGAATCCCCCGTTTCCATCATCCGAAACGATATTGTATCCCCAAGCCATTTCCCTCGACAGTCGCTCTCGAACATAAAATCAGATTGAGTTCACAGACGGATTTTTTCGGGGCTTCAAATGTCATTAATATTACCAACAAAAATTGCAATATTAATCACCGAGAATTAAATTTATGAATAATTAAATTTTTTTTTTCCAACAAAATTATAAAAGTTCATCCTGATGTCAGTTTTTGATGTATATCTCAGGATCTAGGAGAGATAGCGAAATTTTGATAAGGACCTTTTTTGTAGAGCAAGGTCAGAGCTATAAAAAAGGTCTTCACCAAAATTTCGCTATCTCCCTTAGATTTTGAGATATTCATCGAAAATCATTTTACTAATTCGCTAGAGAAAGATAAATATTATAAAAATTAGAAAAAAATTGAATAAATTCAGCCCATTCTGCCCCCACTCGACTCTTGAAAATTTAGACTATCAAATAAATACCCCTCAGACAATAATAATAATATTATTAATTAAAAGAAGAATAAAAATAAGAGAGGAAGAACGAAAAAAGGAAGAAAAAAAATTATTTCTAGTTTAAATTGTTCTTGTGTTTGTTAAATTCAAACGAAAATAAAGTACTCGAGGGAATGGAATAGCCACTGGGCCCTCGACTGGGGTCACATCTCCTGGGTTAACCTTTATACCTACGTCAAACCGGTGGTCTCGTATTTGCGGCCCCCATATGCGTTAAAGTGAGAGAGAATTGGGTAAAGTGAAATGGAAAATTTTACCAGATCCCAGTGGCTGTTTGTATCAGTCTAAATTACATGTGTGGAACACGACCTCGAGGCAGTTGATTAAACGTCCAGCCGAAAATTATGACTGATCGATACTACCGTTACCACAAATTACAATCCGAGTTGATGCTTGGTCACGTGTGATCAAGTGCAGTAGTTTGTTTTCATTCAATTGTTGTTTTCAGAGAATTTTCCTATTTGTTTATTTATTTTTGTTGATTTATAGAGGTTAATTATCATTTTTAGAATCATTTATGAATTTGATTTCAGTGAATCAGAGACTATTTCGTGCACATCTTTGTAAATAATAGTTCTATCGAAAAATGTCAATAGACATTTTTTTTAGAGAATTTTATAAACTACAAAAAGGGTCTTCTGACATTTTTCGATAAATTCAGTAATTTCGAAGATATTCATGAAATAATTTGTAGGAAATTTTTTCACTTAAAATTCAACTATTTATCATTCATTAAGGTATCTCGAGAATGAGTGGTTTTAGGAGAAAATGTCAAAAGACCTTTTTTGTAGCTGATTAAATTCTCTACAAAAAATGTCTTTTAACATTTCTTCCTAAAACCTCTCATTACCGAGATAATTACACAATTTGAATAAACTGATGATTTTTTTATCAACAAAATTATGAAAAATTGAATAAAAAATGAGATAATTTATCAAATTTTCATAAACTAAAAATCTTGAAATATTCTCCTCCCTTTCCTCAAAAAAGTGGACTCTAACCTTTTTTTTTTTTATTAGAATGCAGACAATTCACATCTTGTTATCCTCCCGGCAGTGGTTCCTTTTCGCTGAGTTCACCGAGATTTCGTGTTCACTGGAAGAAAGAAGATGAGAATTCTCTGGATGCTGCCTCAAGGATTTCCGGGGGTTGAAGATGAATGTATGTGAAAAATAAAAATCAAGGGAGAAACCCGAGAGTTTTGAAAAAAAAAAAGTGAGAGAAGTGGATGAGATAAAAAAAAATTTCCAGCAAAACTCTGTCGAAATTTTAACGTCTGAGACGACCAATTGTAGATGTGAGGGGGGGGAGGGAGAGTGGGAGGACACACGGTAGAATCGACCGCGACGTGTCGAGAGTACTTATCACGATTCACTCGACTACACGACGTCCTGTCGACTCACTCTGACTATTTAAGGCAGGTAAAAAATTGGAATAAATTCAGTCTTTTAAGTGGAAATGGTGCAAGTCCATCGGCAACTGAGGTAATTCAATTTTACTGGTCTTCACACTTGAAAATATATTGAATTATAATTTACGTTTTCACGTTTTTTCCACTCTCTGACAATTTTCCATCATTCTACTTCGTTTTTGAGCACTGGGAGTCCATATTTTTTGCTTTTTTAATCTGTAACATAAAGAGAGAGACAAGAATTAGATATATTTATGTTTAAATAATTTTTTAAAAATATTTTGAATTGTTAATTTTTTTAATTTCTAGCGGTAGAAATTTTTTGGCTAATATCTCTGAAACTAGTGGATTTATCAAAAAATGTCAAGAGACCTTTTTTGTAGTACACAAAATTCTCCACAAAAAAGGTATTTTGACATTTTTTGATAAACCTCTTTCCTGCGGTGATATCCCCCATAAAACCTCCAAATCCTCAATTTTTCTGCTGAATTTTCTCTAAAAAACAGACTGAAATGACGAAAAACCCGATGAACATGTGTAGAATAAACATACCAAATTTTCACTACCTCCCCCCCATCCCTCTCATCCACTTAAGCACTCAAACACGAAAAAAAACATTCTAAAATGCATTGACATTCTCCCTCACAAACAAAAAGGGGAAAAAAAAAATCTCCAGACACCCCAAAAAATGAGAAAAAATTCACAAAAAAAAATTTAGTCACAAATTGTAACACAAGAGAAAAAAATAAAAACAATTCAACTAATTTTTGCTAATTCAACTGGAAATTTTTAATTGCTACAGATGTTCACATGAAAAAAAAAAAAATTCACGCCCTTTACCCATATCCTCATCACTGGAATCCCTCGAAAATTCATTGAACAGGAAATTGAAAAGAAAAAAAAAATCAGAATAACTGGATTAATCGCAAAACAATCGAGCGAGTGATTCTACATGAATTGACAATCCAACAATTTAGTATCAATGTTGATTAAAAAAAAAAAAAAGGTCCTTTGAGTCGCTATTCACCCCACTATTACCCTTTCGGCTATATCACACTCCAGCATGCCCTTTTTTTTTCATCCCTCTGGTCAAAAGTTTGTTTAAATAAAAAAAAAAATTCCCTCTTTTTTTTTCTGTCAACCAAAGCATAACGGCAAACAAACTTTTTCCAAGTTTATAAGCACACATTGAGTTTACCGATACTTTAACTTCGAGCCATCGAGTGTCGTGCATTCAGTCAAAAGGGGTGGGGGGAGGGGGAGAAGTCGCTTTGCAACCTAAATTTTCACTTCAACACTTTTTTTTTTTTTTGGGGAAAATAAAATCAACAGAGGAGAAAAGTTCACACTGTGGTCCATTTTTTCACTCACGAAATAGGGAATAAAAATATAGAGGGAGTTTTATATATTTTTTTTTGGTGAATATAAAATTTTTTTAGTTTTTTTTTTCTAAATTTTTTTTTCTCTCATTCAAATTCATTTGATAATTTTGAAAATCGTTTTTTAGGTGGGAATATTTATTATGTTAAATATTAGAAAACCCATTTTGCCCCACAATTTTTTAAAGATACTAAATTTTACATTTTTCTTGTAAAAAAACAAAATCCGAGTTAGTTTTTCGTGAATATCTCCGAATCTGAGGGAGATACCGAAATTTTTATGAGGACCTTTTTTTTTATCGAGTCGAGATCTACAAAAAAGGTCCTCATCAGAAATTCCCCATCTCCCTTCAAATCCGAGATATCCTCAGAAAACTGAAATCTAAAAACGACATTATTGAAAAAAAACCCCAATTTTCCATCTTCCCTCCATAAACATCCCCAAAAACCCTCAATAATCCCCATATCCACCCCAAAATTATCCTCAAACGTTAATTCACCCCTTGAAACTCTCAATCAACTCCCAATGACCTCAAAACTAGACAAAAAAAATTCAAAACATTGAGGAAAAAATTAAAAAAGAACCCAAGTAATTTTCCCACGGCTACAGTCTCTCCCATCAGATACAAATGCACCCGTTAATTCCCAGTAGACCTGAACATCCCTAAAAGTCATGCGAGAAAGTCTCCTCGGAGTTTCTAGGGTCTTATCTCAACTCCTAAAAACTCCAAAGTCGTTTTTTTTTTTAAATTTCCCAAGAGATAGGGTTATACCGTGAATTCCACGTTTCCAGTCTATCTTATTCTCCAGGAGTGTTCCACAACAAAATATTTATCACTCTTGATAACCAAATAACTCGAAGAAACTAAATTTTTAATTATATTATCGAATAAAATGGATTTTTCCCACTCATCAAGTGATAAATTCACTCATGAACAGACGACGCGTGCATTCATAACGGACCACGACGTACGACTGGTGTGTCTAGAGCAAAATGCTTTTAACACGCCGTCGGCAGTGATGCTTTTTACCCCAATGCGCATGTGCCAATAATCTGGTCGGTGTGGATACGCCAAGAGAAAGCCCCCCTCCACTTCGAAATGTGTGTGAGTGGAAAAAGCAAGTGAGAGTCAGACAGAGTTTAGGCTGAGGAGTGAAAAAAATACGTATTTGGTAGGACTGAGAGGGGGGGGGGGGGGAGTGCCTCCTATTTTTTCGGAGGATTTCTGGCACTTTCGGATGAATTAATGTCTAAAATGGGGATTTTTTTTTTAATTAAATTGAATTTTTCTTTGAGTGAGATGGAAGGGTCAAAGTATTTTGGGGGATATCTCGAGATTGGAGGGGTTTAGAGAAATTTATGATAAGACCTTTTTTGTGGGAAATTTTGTGGGCTAAAAAAAAGGTATTTTAAGATTTTTTTTTTAATCCACTCGTTTTGGAGATATTCGTGAAATAAGTTTTATGAAATTTTTATTGGGTTTTTTATAGAGTTTTTTGGGAGTACTTTGGAAACTATGAGGTTTACGAAAATTTTCCAAGAGACCTTTTTTGTGGGAAATTTTGTGGGTTACAAAAAAGGTTTTCTGATGAATTTTTTTAAACCTCTTAGTTTTCGAGATATTCGAGGGATTATGTTCATGTGAATTTTTTTAAATTCATTTTTTACCACAAAATTGAGTTATTTTTGATTTTTTGCAATTTCTTTTTCCCCTCTTTCATCTTGTCAATACTTCACGAATAAAAATCATCACCCTCACGATAATTGGATTATCGAAATATGAGGGAGGGGTGAGACAGAAGGGCGAGTAACTCAATTTTGTCGTTAAATTCGAGTATTCAATGAGTTTATCGGACGACGCCCTGAGGGACCACTCATGACACACCCTAAAACCTTCCATAGCTCTCTCCAATGATAAAGAAGATCGACTGCAGATCACTCGTAATAATAAAATTGCCAACGAATATTTCATTTCCTTGAATAATAATTAATGCGGAACGAGAGACAGATTGAACTGAGAGCACTGGGTCATAAATCATCAGCAGGAAGTCCTCATTGTCTTCGTTATTGTCGCAATTATTGAATTATCTCTGTTCTTACAACACCCAAAACTCAATTGGTCCAATAGAATAAATTAATTTCAATTATTTTCCAAAAAAAATTCATCATTTTTTCATCACCAGAATTTTTCAATCTCATTACAACTCAGTAATTATGATTTATCTCAGTAACGAGTGATTCTAGAGAAAATTGTCAAAAGACCTTTTTTGTAGGAAATTTCATCAGCTTCAAAAAAGGTCTTATAACATTTTCCCCTAAAACCCCTCATTCTCCAGATAAACCTCAATTCATATTTGAAAAAATTGTAATTAACAAAATTTCTATTAAATTCAGTCAAATTTCCCGTAATTTTCTTACAATTGACCCCAACTCATATCCTAAAATCCCAAACGTCAAAGTAGTTACCTATAAACCCCCGAGTAACTCAATTTTCCATGCGAACGAGTAAAAATGAATTTTTCCGGCAAAATGAAAAAAAAAATTCAAATCCTCTCATTTTTTTCCTCTCCAATTCACCTAAAACCGTAATAACTATGACTGTCTGAGCCGTACGGGACAGCGCGGAGATTGAAAACACGACAGACGATTAATACAAACTGTCCCTGGCACCCTGAGGTAGCGTTAGTGAACGCGGCAAAACCATCAACCCCGAGGGTATGGCCCAACGGCATTTCATTGTCTCATCACTGCAATAATATTTCCCTACCGACGTGACACGCCAGCACATCCGGCTTTTTCCACGTCTTTTACTCACTTTACCTCTCCTTCAACACCCCTTTCATCATCCCCCTCCCTCCCATCACCTCACCCGCAAATTCCGCGTGTCGGCGTCCATTAGCGCGCCAATTACCCACGTCTGACACACCTGTGCACGTTTCTACTCACTTTGTCTATTATTTTTTTTTTAACTAGACGCTCAGGAATAGAAAGGGGGGGGGGGGAGGGAAGTCGATTAACAGAGACGAGGAACCATTGTGCATTCTACGGGTTGTCTAATACCAAAAGAGAAGATTTGAGGGGTGGGGAGGGATTATTTCTTGGGTAATCTTCAAAATAGAACACTTTTTTTGGGATTAGGATTTCGTAATTGGGGGTTATCTCAGTAATGAGTGGTTTTAGAAGAAAATGTCAAGAGGTAGTTTCGATGGGGAATTTTGTCAGTTAGAAAAAAGGTATCTTTATATTTTTTGATAGAATGAATCGTTTGGAAGATAATTGACGGATTAATGAGATTTGATATTTATAAAAAAATTTCGTTCGAGAATAACTAAGTAAGTATTGGGTTTAGAGAAAATTGTCAAAAGACACTTTTTGTAGGAAATTTCATTAGCTTTAAAAAATGTCTTTTGACATTTTTTCATAAAATTACTTGTTCACGAGATAAATGCATAATTAAGAAATTGAAAATAATTACAACTGAAAATTATTTTTAAAATTCTTTAAAAATTTCGCCAAAATCTCTGATGATGATTTATCATTTCCCCCACCCCCCTTATATCACCAATAATTCAAGTTTTCTCTCTTAAACACTGCATCATCCATGAAAAATCCCATTCACCCCTACATTCCACTCGACCAAAGAATTCAATTACCATTTCATTATTTTCCACTTCTAACGATCATGATTATCCAACCAAACATTCATCTACTCATTAATTCAACTAGATGAACATGCACAACACTTCCCTCAAGGATAAACACAAAAAAGCACAACAAAAAACACCGAAAAAAAAAAAAAAACAACCTATGAATAAATGAACACGAGAGTGAAGATAATAAAAATAAAAAAAAAAATCATAAATTCATTGCACTATATATACAGGGCCAAGACCAACGATTTTGCAAACTCGGTGACCCGAGTAGATAGAAGTGGCATCAGTTAGTATATATGTACCAACAGTGAGTACATATATATTTACTGGGCGCGGCGTGTACTTGAAATTTAGGAGTGAGACCTGCAAAGCTCGTACGTTGAGCTGAAGATGGAAGTTTACTGTGCCCACGGGGTAAAATGTACGTACCTCTGTCACTGTAGCTCAGAAAATGGGGAGGGGGAGGTGTCGAGTTTTTTTATCATTATTATTATTATAATGAAAACCCATTGTTGAGATATTTTCAATTATTTTTTCACATTTTATTTTTCTAAATTTATGATTTCACCGAAAATCTTAAATTTAATAGTTTTTTTTTTATGTTCAATGAAGAATCTTTTGATAGATAGGGGGAGGGGATGATGGGGTTGATTTTCAATTATTTTTTTTGATCCATTTTGCCCCTTGGTATAGAACAAAATTGAGGTGTTTTGTTATTTTTTGGGTGGGGGAGGGGGTGAATATCGATAGATGGAATATTTGCGGAACGTGAGGGGTGGTCTGGGTGAGTATGAGGGATGGATTAATTTTTTTTTTTTCATCCCACCAGTTGGAAACGATACGCTATTTTTTAACGGCCACCTGGATCCACTCGGCCGAAGGAAAAATGGCCTCCCTGATCGACAATTAGCGGCGGAACACAACATTTTGTCACCGTTACTTGTATATCACCCCTTGGGGTGGGGTAGAACTGGTGGTGGAGGCGCACGGTGCCGTGTTACCCTCTGGGGACACGCGAAAATACTAGCGATGATATCAGAAAGTTGTTGATAAATTAATTTGTTTAATAAATAACTTTTTTTTTTAAATTCCAAAGTTTGGATTAACTGAAACCTTTTAACAATGTAAATAAGAGTATTGGAAACTCTCACAATGATCTCGAATTTTACTCTAGAACTCTCTTGAGCCTCAATAGAGCGATCACAAATGTAAACAAACACTGGGAAGGTGCAAGAGAATAAGTCGTCGCTGATAAAGTACTCGAGGACGACCGAAAAATCAATAGAATCTATTATGTCGTCCATCAATCCACACGATATTCCTCATTTTTTTCTCATAAAAAATTTAGTAATTGTGTTTTTACGTCGGAAATTAGTGATTTCAGATGAAAATGTTAAAAGCCTTCTTCTTACCTTTTTTTTCCCAATAATTGCAATAATATTTTTAATCCTCAACCTTTCAAAATGACCCAATTGATCCATTAAAAATAGTCCTCTTGATCCCCAAAAATAATCATAAATAGACGCTGAGAATAATCATTTAAATTGATGAAGAAAGACGTCACATTCTGAGAAATGGTAGAACGTTCCAAAACCAGACAACGAATTAACGTAATTACAAGTAGCTGGGGAAAGAGAGTTGGATTTGAGGCGAAATTAGACTGGAACGTGATCCTAGAGTATTCGGTACTTCCCTCCTTCTCCTCCCCCTTCTCCTCCCTCCCCCTGTCTCTATCCACAACCATGAGAGAATGAGTCTCCACAGCGCAGACGGCTTACATTTGGCACGAGATAGTGACACAGATGCACTTTCTCTCACACGTCTCTATGTGTACACATGAGATATAAACGCAATGGTGACAGAGAATAATACGTAACGAGTACGTGAAATTGCATGAATGACCGTTTACGTTGACTTGGTTTGGCCTGCAGACTACATCGATTTATTATAGAATATATTCTATAATTATGTAGATTTGTGGATATATATCGATATATTTCAGGATATATATCTTATATCTGGAGATATATTCCATATATTTCATGATATTTCTATATTTTTTAAATATAAAAATTCACTACTCCAGCCGGGATTCGAACCCGCAACCTTTCGCACACTAAACTTGCGTTTAGCCCACTTGGCTATCAAGATCGGTTGATATAATTCTCAGATCTCTGCATATATTACACCAATTTCATGATATATTTCAATATAAACAATGAATATATTTTTTCATGTGAGTGAACCCTGTCTAGATCGTCTACATGTCTAGTCTAGTGTCGATGAGTCAACTTGGCTCTGATCATTAAATTAGATCAGAGAGTCGAGAGTGATATTTATTTTAAACATGGCGAAGGGGTACAGGTGAGAGGTAAGACAAATTGGTAGACAAGTGTGAATGCTGTTGCCTAGTCTAGCTGATGCTCCTACGATCTGACTTGGGCCACATACGACGACCTAATTATATTTGCTAACATCGCGGAGATTATTGGAGCTAGAATTACCCTTTTAGGTAATTAAGGGGAAATTTGTTGGAGGAGCGGATGATGGGGTATTAATGGAGATTAATTATTTTACAAATAAACAAATTATTCCAAAAAATATTCTCTACATGTCAATTCATCAACATGAGTGAAATCGATAGATAGATTTTCCTCAAAACATAAAAGGGGAAAACACTGGCCTCTTATTGGTTCAAGCAGTCTCAATGGTGGGCTCATGAAAAAAAAAAACCCAGACCTTTTGTGTCGCTCACACACCATTTTATGACATCGAGAGAGGGGGTACGAGGTGCGCGCCATTGGGTGCTTCATGTACAAAGTGCCCCGGCTAGATGAGAGGGGAAGTCAAAAGACCAGTATGGAGAAGGCAGGTGGAAAAAGAGAATTTGTGTAGAGGGTGATGCTAACAAAATCCTTTTGTGAGTGTTACATTCACACTTTTATACACCGGAAAAGATGTATACGCCCTTGTAGATGAAATATAACTCGACCTTGAGACCCTATGTATCGTTCACGCCCTCCTGAAACGACTCTCTTTGGAAATGTAATGACTTTTTCAGCTCCAGTGGCCACTGGACAAACACAGAGTTTCATTGACCTCTCTCATTCTTTTGAAAAGCTGATTGCTTCAGTAAATACAATTGATTGAGACAATATTTAGAGGATTAAGTGCCAAAATAATGATTGAGCGAGTGAAAATAAGTGGATTTATGGGGAAAATGTTGAAAGAGTTTCTTCGAAGGTGAGAAAATTAATTACATAATTTGAAGAATTTTAAATTGAAAAAAAATAATGAAAAAAGGAAAAATCTAGTTTTAATTTCCGTGAAACCGGAAAACGAAAATGAATTAAAAAAAAAATAGAATAGTAACACTCAGTATGCCTCATCACCCTCTCGACCTAACCATAAAATCCCACCACTGAGGTACAGGTCAACGTCCTGAGTACATGTGTCGCAAGGTCGTATCTAGCCGCCGGTTGGCCGCACGTGTGCGAAAGGACAAACGCAACAGTCGTATTCGCGCAAAACACAGCGTTGCGGTACTGGGAAAAGGAGCGAAAGTACTCTTGACCAATGTTTAACGCTCGTGTAAAATTGTTGGAGGATACAAGTTGGTTACCGGGTGTACAATGTATGAATTATGGTGAGTCAACTCTTATGGAAATGTATATTCAGCTTTTTACGTTTTGCTCAAGACTTTGACTGGTTAGAACTTCACCCCGTCCATCGACCGAGCTTTATCATCGGAGAAAGGCTTTTATTCCTGTCATACCACTTTTCGATGATGATTCTCGAACGTCTAGACTTCCGTTCAACAGTTTCCGAGTGTTTAAAAAATCGCTCTGAGCCGGATTCGAACCCTTATCCATCCACGGGTCCGGCCGTCAGTCTTGCGCCTTAACCACTCGGCTACCGTTGTCGGTTACATACGTGACACTTATATCTAGCCATATATCTGGCATATTGCATTTTTGGTTGAAATATAAGTGAATATAACTGAGATATATGTTCTTTCCATGAGAGAAGGACCAATGTTTAACGAGAAAAACCGAGAAAAGTGAAGGGGAAAAATACAAGAGAACGAGGGGAGAGTCGTTGTCACGGCGTTGAGTTGGTAGTTAGTCCCTGATTTATTTATGTAATTTGCCCCTACCAGACAGACTTTTTGGTAAAGTTTGTAAATCGCTCCAGAGTACCCTCCAGGTAATTTGCTCGGTTGTTTCTCTCAAATTTTTCTTTCTCTTTCACATTTTTCCTTTTGTTTCACTCTGGTGACTTTGTTGAGCTACAGTGCTCCGTGGGAATAAAGGAAAAAAAAAAAATTGTTAAAGAACTGTAAATCTAATTTTATGGAATAAGTACGGAAAACGTGAGTTTTTTTTCAGAGAAACTATAGAGTATGCATGTGCGCTCTGCACGTATATACTATGTACCTTTACGTGTTTATCTAATGCTGAATATATACATATTCATGCATATATAATACATAATAATATTTAATTATCCATCACCAACATCGTTAATTATTGTCCAATATTTCATCAAGTGGATATTGAATTACACGTTGGCAGAAAATAAAAAATAAATTGACGATCAATACATTCTCTTAATAACTCATCTTCTCGGCATTAAGCTCACGAGTTGGTAGAGGGTTGTCTCCCCCCCTTCACCCTTCCAATATACTCAATAATAATACCAATAACAAGATCGTCAGACTAGCAGTACGTTCATATATCCGAGTTTATGAGGAAGCTCTATATCCTTGGATCGTAAATCGTGAACTTGAGGCAGTGGAGGAGATAAAACCATAGGATCGATACTCAATATATTCGACCAGGTGGAGAAGTGGATGGAGCAAGCTGCTGGAGAAATAGATAGCCTTCTTGTCACTTCACCATCCCCTGTTACCACCCGATTCCCACCCCCAACATCTTCCCTTGACTCTATCAAGCGTATGTATAGCGTGTGTGCTCGTGCCTTATGGTTGTCTTAGCATAAGGTATTTCCGAGTTTGTGTAATTCGGTGGATAAATGATTTGTAAATTAAAACAAAATTTTAGGAATTAATAATCATATTTTTAGGATAAAATATTTTGTGGAGAAATGATAATTGTGGGATTATTTGGGAAATGAGTGGGTTTAGGGGAAAATGTCAAGAGACCTTTTTTGAAGATGAGAAAATTTTCAATAAAAAATGTCTCTTGATAATTTCTCATAAAATCACTCATTAATGAGATAATTGCAAAATTGTTATGATTAAAATTGTAAAAAAAATATTTAATGTTTGAAATTAATTAAAAACTCGATGAAATTTTTTATTTCTCAATCAAAAATTCAATTAAATTGTTAATATTCATTATTACAAGTGAAGTACGTGAAAAAATGTAAAATTTTTACTTTATCCCTCGCAATAATCGCGGGTAATGGGATACGGTATAAGGGTCGTAACTGGAGGAGCGAAGGGACGAGTTAACGCTGCGTTTTACTGTCGCTGGTATAAACGAGAAGAGAGTGGGAGAGTATGAGGAGGGGGATCTGAAAGAAGACGCCGGAAGGCGGAAGCCGACGAACGGACGCTACATCCCTCCGTTGGTGTAATTGCACCGGGGCGATATTACCCAACGGGAGATATAGAGAGATCCAGTGGATTCTTTTTTTTTTTCTTCTTTTTAAGTAATCGGGGAAAATCAATACGTCTAGAAAACTCATTATGGGTAATCCCGGGAAATTAAGGGGTTAGGAAGCTCGTGAAATATCGTTATATCATAAACAACCCCTTTTGTATTCTTCAAATTCATCAAAAATATCAATAAATCAATTTTTCTGATGAAATCTTTAAAGTTGTAAATTTTTAATTAATATTTATCCAGTGAAAAAACTATTTTAGACAAAAATGTCAAAAGACATTTTTTGTAGAGAATTAAATTTCCTACAAAAAAGATATCTTGACATTTTCTCATAAAATCATTGGTTTACTGGATAAATCAATAATAAAAAAATTCCAAGCTGTTCCATATCCTCTCAAGCAATTCCTCAAACATAAGAAAAAAACCCTTCCAGATGAACAACTCCATCCAATAAAAATCAATTTCCTTGAATACAAGAAATACCTTTGACTAAGATTCAATACCCTACCACCCCATTCATTGAATTCCCTCATTGAAGGGAAATATCTCCAGCAAGAATAAAAAAAAAAAAACGAGAAATAAGAGAAAAAAAATTGTCAACAAAAAAAATTCATTCCAGCAGTATTGGAAAATGGCCAGCAGTTGCTGAGAAAATTTAACATCACCAATACATCAACAATCTTCAACCCTGCAAGGACAATACCATTGCCATTGGATACCGTCTGGGACGAGTCAAGGATCGATCTCACAAGACGTATACGAGCAATCACTCGGATCGAAGGACAAACGAATTGAGGATATTGCTTCGTATACCTTGTATACTCGAGGACAAAGCGATATAGGTATATGTGTGAGTCCTGAGTCGATCATGTACAATAGGAGAGGATGAATAGTTGGATGAAATGAACACAGGGAATATATATACCATTGTCCCATAGTCAAACCTATCAAGTAGAGAATACGACATTATTGAATCCCAAAGTCTCTGTTGTGAACCCATTTTAATTTCGATGGAGCACCCAAAACCTTTCTTCATTATATTTTCCATCCGACCTTTATTGAATCCAGGTTTTTGGGTATTTTTAAGAGTATATAATATAATTTAAGATATGGATAAGGGGAGGTATAAATATATCTCATATATGTAAAAATAACCGACGGCATTGGCCGTGCGGTTAGAGCGTCGGATTGGCACGCAGACGACCCGGGTTCGATTCCCGGTTGGAACGAGTCAAATTTTGAAAGCTCTAATTTCACAATTTTCACTGTCCGAGTGTAAGGGGAAATGAGATAGGGGTGAGAAAAAGGAAGCCCCTTAAATTAGACCCCTAGATCCTTCTCTGTAATTACTCTAAAACAGAATATAATGTAAAACAATGGAGGGAAAGGGGTAGAAGGATGACAGAAAATCGGAGTGACTTCTGTGAAATGTAGGATATATACGTGAGCGTTAATTCCCTCGTAAATCAGTGCATCGATGGCTGGTACAAATCAGTCGGGGACACATATAAAGATGCCCCAAGCCTTTTTCCCTGTCCACCATCGATATACAGATATTGGAAGCGTTTCCTCAGTGGCGTGACCAACAATCGTAAATCAGTATCCACGGTATTGAACGATATACGTAATCCTTACCACGTTATAACGCCAAATGGACGGTTTACATTGAACATATAGGTAAACTCAAGGGGGGACTCTGTGTCTCTGAGTTATCACAAAATATATCGATGTCTATGTGCAAAGATGAGAATTTATGGAATGGATGAGACATTTGTTTGAATGTTATTGACACTTTGATGAGATTCAATTGGGGAAAAAAATGATTTATCATTTGCAATTTCGTTTATATTCATTATTTATAAATAATATGATGAATTGAGTGAATAAAAGTGAAAAAGAGGGAATTTGAAAAATTGACAGTGATGGATTGATTTGTTGGGTCTATCAAAACTCTGATGGAAGGGTTCACAAGTGCTCTAGTTATATCCATCAATTATTGTATGATGTGGAATAATTACAAATCTCTAGGCAACTTTGTCATCGATCATGTGGGGCATCAGAGAGTTTGGCAGTCATTAAGCAGAGTGCCAGTGATTAGGCTGAGATATGGGACTGAAGTTGGCGTTTTAGCGGACGAGCATAGTTAGGTATGGTATAGGGACTGTCGAATGGATTCAAAATAATGGTACAGACCAGTACTATTCAGAATCGATATGAATAGATGCTGTTCAAATGAATTTTTGATGATTATCTGCAATAGAATTTCTCCAGGACATGTTCCAGTTTTATTAAAATAGATATTCATTCTGGTAACTCCTCTCTTATTCCGGAATTTTGGAGAAATAATCGAATAACTTAATTTCCAAGTTGTCACGGCACGTCGGCCCAATCAAACTGCATTCAACTTCATTATCAAACTGTCGAAATACGTTTGAAAGTTGATTGGTTAAAATTGGGGGAGTATTAATTTATTGGAATCAATTGATTTTTTTTTTTTTTTTTTTGTTGATTTCATTGGAGATGATGAGTTGAACTTGATAAGTCAAATATTACGTTTTTAAATAATTTAATTGTCATGAAAACTATCGAGTTTTTGGGAAAATGTCAAGAGATCTTTTTTGTAGAGCATGAAATTCTCTGTAAAAAATGTCTCTTGATATTTTTCGATAAAATGAATATTTACCGAGATAATGACATAATTCGAAGGATGAGATGATTCGACTTAAGAGATATTTTGTAAAGATTATGTTCTTGAAACTATTGAAGAGTATTAAAAATTTTGAATAAAGATTTTTATTGATCGAATACAGTGAAACAACGGAAAATTCATTAAACCAAATATTCCAACTCCACAAACCCGAAATAACCGAGAATGTGTGGTAAACCGTTATTGGCGCAAAGTTTTCCCAACACTGGAGCACTGTATTTGGTTCAGCTCCTGACTTTACGTAACTATTCTTCAGTTCACACAAGATTACACAATGATTTTCTCATTCAAATTCTTATATGATTCTTCTTCGGTTGTTTGAGGCATAAATTGCGTAAAAAATTGAATAAAAAAGACAACAGAGATAATAAAAACATGAGGAAGTGGAGATGTTAGTAATTTATCATTATGCACTATTGATTATCACATAAATCAATGATTTTAGAAGAAAATGTCAAGAGACATTTTTTGTAGAAAATTGAATTTCCGACAAAAAAGGTATCAATACATTTTTTCCTAAAATCACTCATTTCCAAGATAATCACCTGATAACGAAAACTCAAATTTACATACCTCAAAAATTTATTCTCAAATTATATTGCAAATATCTCGCGAATGAACAGGTTTATGAAAATTTATCGAGAGACACTTTTTGTAGCTCTCAAAATTTTCTACAAAAAAGGTCTATTGACATTTCTTCCTAAAACCTCTCATTTCCGAAATAATCACTCAGAAACAAAAAATTCATACATTTCCAAAAACTCTACACCAAATTCCTTCAATTAGTGTTCATTTTTATACGACAAACATAAAAAAACCGTAATTCAGGGTGATAAAATACCCACTGACATCTCTCCATGAGATTGAAATACCTAAAGTGGGAGAAACTCCCTCGAGATCATAAAAAATCAGTGAAAAACTCACATTCCAGTTCTCCAGTGACATAAAGAATAGCGTGAGATGAAGAATAGTATAGTAAAGTGAAAAATGTGTGAAAATACCTGAGATATAAACCAAAATGACGAGAAATAGTCCCATTGCAACAATGCCCATCCCCCCACCTGTCAACTGATAACTTTACGACTGTGTATACAGACCATAGGGAAGGGGCTAAGAATGTTGCTTTTCATTTAGGTACCATTAAGTCTCATAAAACCTAACGAGTTTCTCTTCGTGGTGAGTTATATTCCCTCTTCACTATTACAAACAATGACCCACTAACGTTTATACTTGTGCACACAACATTTCATATTCGTACGAAAAAAAAAACTGAATAATCAACGAGTCCAAGGGGGTCTGCTAAGTATAAAGGAAAAGTCGAGAATTAAATTTTATCCAGAAGTGTAAAGAGTATTCTTCCAAAGTACCCGCAAGCGTCATCTTTTACCCGTTTTCTTAATTTATCGTACCTTTACAAAACTTCTATTCCTTTTTATGTGAAAGGAAAAACAAACTTTATCCTTTGAAAAGTTTGAAAAATTAATTTTCCAACTTTGAAATATTTTTTTTTTCTAAAGATGCAGTCGTTTTTGAGATATTCTAGGTTTTGAGGGTAATTTATTGGACATTTTTAGGAACAATTGAGTGGTGAATTGGTACTGTTGATATTTAATTAGGATTTTTAAACATTACGAGAGTGATGAAAAAGTTGAGGTTGAAGAGGGTAGATTATTAATTGTTTCTTATTTCGGTAATGAGTGATTTTATCAAAAATTGTCAAGAGACATTTTTTGTGGAGAATTTCAAGGGCTAAAAAAAAGATATCTTGATATTTTTTTGTAAATCTACTAGTTCTCTAGATATTCGCAAAATAAATTTTTTGACCAATTTATCTCTCTCTAAATACTCATTTATTAAATATTTAATTATCTCGATAATCAAGAGACTTGCGAGAATTTATCAAGGGACCTTTTTTCTAGCCCCTGGAATTCCTCACAAAAAATGTCTCTTGATAAATTCTCGTAAACCCCTTCACTCCGAAAATATTCGCGAAATAAAACTCGATAAAATCGTAAATTTATAATTCCTCAAAAATTAAAGAAAAATTGTTAAAACTTTTTTAAATAAATGAATTTAGACCCCCAAATTAACAATCAGCATCCTCAAAAATTCACCTACAAATCCAGATAAAACTTTGCTACTGTACATGTGAAATTGTCGCTGGTGAGCAAGCAAAAACAAACTTGCTGCTGATGTTGAAACACTGTTAATGCTGCATCCTGTGAAATAACCATCTAGCCACCCAAAAGCCTGACCATGTATTTAAATATATCTCGATGTTGTCGGGAATTTACACTGTACAGAGAGCAGAAGAGAGATAAATAGAATAAAAATACTCATGATGTTGGTGATAGCATTGGAGATCTCGATAGGATTTCAATGTTCAAATTAGCAGAAAATAATTGATGAAATATTCTCTATTAAATTGTTATAAATATACTAGGTTTTTACTAATAAGTGACATAATTTGATATGAAATTAATTACTGACACTCGGTTAGCTTTGAGATAGGAATTTCCACTGGCTTGTAATTGAAGGACGACCCATCCCTTTCAACATTTGTGTCCAGCAAACGCTGTTGCATTACAACTGAGGCATTTCCATGTACAAAGGGGTTGAGTGAAGTAAAATTAATAAGGATGAGAGAGTTTAATCAATTGTGATTACTTGTGAACATTTCAATTATTGAGGAATCCTGATTGTTTCAACATTTCGTTGGAATTGTTTTAAGAATATCTTGAAAACTAGTGGGTTTAGAGAAAAATGTCATAAGAGCTCATTTATTGAGTATGAAATTTTGAAGAAAAAAGGTCTCTTGACATTTTTGGGTGAGATGACTAATTATCGAGATAATTAGATAATTGATGAATGAGTATTCAAGTGAAAGAAGATTTATTGAAAATATTTGTATATATTATCCCGGAAACATCTCGGAAACTAGTAGGTTTAGAGAAAAATGTCAAGAGACCTTTTTTGTAGATAAGAAAATTTCCTAAGAAAAAGGTCTTTTGACATTGTGTTGTAACACTGATAGTTTACGAGATAATCGCGAGAAATATTTTCTATTTACTGAATTCTTTAATTTTTTTTTCTGAATCAGCTGTTTATTTTTTTCTATTTTCACGTTGAAATTAAAATTGAAATTTAAACGAATAGGTATACCCAGTATTCCTACATATGAAGTCATAAATATAAAATTTTTTTTAATTTCATTGAAATTGATGAGAATTCTTTCACAACAATGATACACGACTTTATGATAAACTGACAAACAATGACCACAGAAAGGATAATGGAAACACGTACCAATCGGTACAAAACACGCGGTAGGAAACGAGCAATTGGTCACGGTCGTTAACAGTCTGTTGGAGTGGCATGAATGGAACCAAGAGACCACAGGGCGTACGTTACAAACTGTGTCTGTCAATTCATAAGAGTTTATGGGTAATACGCTAGTTAATATTCGCACTGATTCACCATTATTATTTCTTACACGACAAACCCATGTCATGATGTGGAAAAATAACCGACAATTGTCATTATTGAAGATGAATACAATTTAATTCGATAAAATCATAAAACTTGAAAAATGTAAAAATTACTTTTTGATAAATACGTGATTATCTCGATAACGAGTGATGTTAGGAGAAAATGTCAAGAGACCTTTTTTGTAGTCTATGAAATTTTCAATAAAAAAGGTCTCTTGACTTTTCCTCCTGAAATCACTTATTATCGAGATAATTCAGTAATTAATGAAATGTAAAATTTCGATATTCTGGTCCTTTGCGAATAAATTTCCAAGAAGGTTTGTTATACGTCCAGAAATGGTTAGAGTGGTTTTGGTGAAGTACTCGAGATGTTCAACCAGCGGTCAACCGTCATCCCCCAACACAAACCATATAGCTACTTGTCTCGGAAGACTGCGTCCCATCTGTCTTATTTCAAAGTTCACGCTAAGATTCACTCGAGTGATGCCGGACCACGCTGGTAGCCTCTCTACTTGTCCGCAAACAGTGAAAAGGGACCGATGGGTAACAGACGAATAAATAATAAATTCTTGAATGCAAACGAGAGAGAGGGTCAGTTTGCATGAATCAATAAACTTTTCTAAATTTTAATTTATCTCACCAACGAGTGATTCCAGAGGAATTTATCACAAGACCTTTTTCATAGAGAATTTCATGGACAACAAAAAAGCTCTCTTGACATTTTTCCCTAAACCCATTGATACCCGAGATATTCACAAGTAAAATACCCATAAAAAATTGTCCCATCTCCTCTTTTTTCCCCTCTCAAAAATACCGTCCATTAAAAACTCAATAATCTCGCAAACGATAGACTTTACAGCAAAAACTCAAGAGACCTTTTTTCAAGCTCTTAAAATTTCCTATAAAAAATGTCTCTTGACAATTTCTCCTAGAATCAACGATTACCGAGATAATTCGTTCAAAAATTTCAGAAATGAGAAAAATTGAAAAGAAACTTTTTTTTTAAAATCAACTTTTAGTTTAATCAACTGTACGAACCCATGTCCATGATATTCTGTTCCCCCCCCCCCTTCACTGTCTCGTATATACCATCTACTTCACCATGAAATTATATTAAAAGCGACGCCCCTATCGCACCAACACTAGTCTGATTGCGAAAGTTTCTAAGTGAATTAACCGCGGGCAATGATCCCTCCGTGCCCGAAAACACCAAGAGAACAAGGCCCTCAACGAGATAGGATATACCAGTGGATATCCACCAGGATAAACCAGAGATTTCTGAGAGGGTTTGAATGGAGACAACGCAACCAGAATGGACACACTAGTGAGTAACCATTAAAATCTCTTTCTCTCTCCGAATATTTTGGATATATAACATAAATGAGGCGAATTTTTTCAGACCCTGAGGATATCTATACATTATTCTCCATGACTTGACCCAACTTGAGACTATCAACTAACCTACCGGGTAATTTAATGAGTGAGGAAATTGAGATGCCGTGGAAAATTTAATCTTCCAATACTCTAGGTTGGAAAATAATTTTAATATTAAATTGTGGTTGCAAGATAAGAGAGGGGTGGAAGGAAAGGGGGGGTTTGATGGGGTGAATATTTTTTTTTTAATTATTATGCTGAGGATAAAGACTTTTTTCATCATTTTTTGATAATCTTGAATTTTGATTGAGGAATAATTTCGGTAATTAGTGGATTTAGGAGAAATTATCAAGAGACCTTTTTTGTGGAGAATTTTGTGAGCTATAAAAAAGGTCTCTTGATATTTTATCCTAAAATGACTCATTAACGAGATAATCGAAGAAATTGAAAAATAATCACAATTAAATTTTAAATTATATTGAAATAATAATGAGACGATAAATTGTGATTGATTGATAATTAATAATTTTATCGTTTACATCGAGGTAATGTAAATTTAAATGTAGTCATGAGAAAAGTTTTCTCGACTTAATTCACTGACGACAGACACCAATTGCTCTGTTTGTCGAAAATTGCATGTCATCCCTGGGGTGTCTAACGAGACGGTGTCGTGAGATTTAATGAACGCGAAAACGAAAACGAGACTGTAAATTGAATCAAATGTACCCCTCCAGACTGTCGTAATTTCTAAATTATCCTGAATTTTGTCTAAATACAAATTTCGTCTAGCCTCAACAAGAAAAAAAAAATAAAAGATGAATGAGTGAGGGAAAGGTGAGTTCTAGTTTTTGCCCTGATTTCTTTCTGCCTTTCACTCGACTATCTCAACGTTGCGCTGTTGATAAATAATATTTAGAGCAATGAAATGTCGATATATTCACAAAGTTTACACATTTGGCCCAAATTTGTACGATAATACCCCCCAAAAATTGATAAAAGGTTGAGGAATCGAAAATGAATGATATTAGTGATTATTCTGCGAATATCTGGGAATAGAAGGGGTTTAGAGAATTTTAGCAGAGGACCTTTTTTGTGGAGAATTTTCTGAGCTACAAAAAAGGTCTCTTGATATTTTTCATTAAACCCATTAGTTTCAGAGATATTTCGAAAATAATAGTTATGAAATTTTTGGAATTATTAACTTTTTGTAAAAATACTAATTTGTTGATTATTCAATTATTTCGATAACGAGTGATAATAGAGAAAAATGTCAAAAGACATTTTTTGTGGAGAATTTCAAGAGCTATAAAAAAGGTCTCTTGATATTTTTCGCTAAACCTACTAGTTCATGAGATATTCACAAAATAATGTACATAAAATTCTTAAACTCGTATAATTTCTCCCAGATTTTTTATTTGATTGTTATTCATGATTGATCCTCAATGATTTTCAAATAAAATATGATTCTGAAAATTTTGTAGACTCAACGCTCATATGAACACGTTACATGATTCATTGTCAATAAATTTTCTCATTCATTTCGATAAACGATATTCCATTCAATTCTCTGCAGAATCACGAAACGTGAAAACAATAAAATAAAAATAAAATACAGCGACAAATCATAATAAATTTCGGCTGAAATCGAGGCACGTTCAAACTGACGTGGTACGAAACAAAAAGTATTTTATTGGAATAAAAATGTAACTGAATTTTTTAATCAGCTGAGTTTGTCTATTGTAGCAAGAGCAATTTCAAAGAATCGCAGTTAAATGCAGTCCACTGTAAATAACTCGTTCACACGTGAAAAGAGGCTTTCAATGGGAGTAAAAGTGTCTGAGAAAAGTCAATAAAATGTCAATGAGACCTAACAAACACAAAAAAAGTACTGAAAATTTATTTTTCCATGCTAAATTGAATTAAACAATTTAAAATCTATAATTTCTGTCTTTGTTCAAAATACTCATTACATAATTATCAAATTATCTCGATAATTAACAATACTACGGTAAAATATCAGGAGACCTTTTTTATAGAAAATTTCAAGGGCTACAAAAAAGGTCTTCTAACATTTTCTCCTAAACTCACTAGTTCCAGAGATATTCGCAAAATAATGTGCAAAAAATTTTCAAAAATCTTCTTCATCACCGAATTAAATTCATATTCATCCCCCCCGCCCCTCATTTTCTCTCAATTAATCACATTAAATAAATTCCTCTCATTCAATTCTTTTCATATCCATTATAATCACGAAAGGATGAATTTTTTCAGCAGACAAAAAAAAAATTGACAATATAAAAATTCATCTTGTTTAAAAAAAAAAAAAAACTGCGGACAAAGGAAGAGGATTAATCGAGTGAGCAAAAGAATGGCGGGATAATCATACAGATAAAGATAATAATGGGCATTTTCCTTTGTCACTATCAACAAGAGGATAATCCCTTTGATAACGCACATTGGATTGAAATAGGGGCGGTGAGGGGGGGGGGGGGGGGGACTCCTCTACTGTGCTTCACTGACATAATGTATATAGACCACTAACAACGACTAATAATTTTTTTAAAAAATGTCATTTCAATTTTTCTCTAATTATTATTATTATTATTTTTGCGTTAATTGGAAAAATTAATTATTCAAATAATTTTTCAAATATTCGAAATTGAAAAAAAATTTATTAATGAATTAATTAATTGAATAAAATAAAAATATAAATAACATTTCATTTTTCGACTCGAATAGTTTTTTTTTTTTAATTTATGGGGCAAAATGGGTGTTTAGAAATGTTAATTTCTTGGATTAATCAATGGAATTTTTTTTTCAAGTGACAAAATGATAGAAATGGTTTATATTTTAAGGATAAATTAGAGAATTTTTGTTTTTATATACTGTCGTTTCATGACGGGGTACCCCTAGAATCGAGATAACGAGGTACGGAAGTTCCCTCGGGGTATGAAATTACTGTGACCCCCATGTACCCTTTCTTTTTCTTTATATCTAGTTCAATCCGATTTTCCTTCGATTGTTAAACCCTTTTTTTTTCCTTATTTGAAGGTTTTTTTTTTTGCAACTCCATTTTGAGCTAATGGGGGATGAAGGTACGTCTTTTCCACACGATTTTTCCTCACTAAACCTGAAGAGAGAGAGAGGGCATGTGGAAAATGGTACGGTGGCACTTTAACGCACCAGTGATTACTGAAAATGGTTATTCCGAGGGCTTTTATACTTCTCGATCACGAGGAAATTATCGAGAAAGGGTTTTCAAGGGATTATAAAGTAATATTGAGTGAATAAAAATTTATATATGCAATTTTTTCAAATTTTCACTCAAATCTCTAAAAAAAATAAAAAATTCTAAATTTCTTAATTTTCGTATTTTTCCATTTTTAAAAGATAAATAAAAAAAATTATCAATTAAAAAAAAATAATAATAAAATTTTAGTATTGTTAATAATAATTATTGCAATTAACAAATTAAAATATCCCCTTTTTCCAGAGAAAATTACCAATTCCAAAAATCTCATAAATAATCCCCCTCCCCCCCCCCCAAAAAAAAAAATAACACAATAACATTATAGAGGACCTTTTGCACCTTTGTTTCATGGCCCATGTGGGGGAGAAGGGTGTCAATATGAATAAATTACCTCCGTGTTTGCACCGAGTGAGAGAGAACGACCAAATCCCCTTACTATCCGTAATACCATCTATTAGAATCATGTTCCCGCATTTTAATACCCTCTAGTCATGTACTCGAGTTGTCGAGGCACGTCGAGTACTCCCCCCCCCCCCCCCCCCTGAAACTGACATTCACGTCAACTGCAGCGAATGAGAAAGAGAGAAAGATATATAATAGAGAACTAAACGAAAAAAAAAGTCATAATGAAAATGTAATAATTCATTTCACATTCGCATGATATGAAGAAATCGAATGAAATAATATTCCTCCCACCCGCCCCCCCACCCCCTAACCTCATAAAACACGAATAATAAAATCCTGAATACGATTATTTATTCACTAAAATAATAATAATCAAATTTATTTTTATAATAATAATAATAATTTAATTATCTAAAAATAAATAATTTGAATAAATTAGAAAATAATAATAATAATAAATGAAATAAAATTATTTACCAGGGTTCGCAAAATTTGAGTTTTTGACTTTGATATTTTTTTTCGATACTTCAAAATGTTTTTCTGGTCAATTTCTCGATTGGATATTCATCGGGGTGGCCTGGAGATTTTGGAGATAATCGAAGAATTTGTTATTTATTCAAAATTCCACAGATTTTTTTTTTTCATTAAAACGAAATGAGTTTTTTAAATTAATTAATTAATTGTATGATTAAAAAATTTAATTAAAATAGAGAATTATTAAAATGATGAAATATAATTTTCTAATTAAATTCAACATTTCTCAATTTTCAGAATATCCAATATCCTTTGAGTTCAGTGGAGAGTGTAATAAATGTAGTTAATACCCTGGGACATTGAAACTTGTGTGGTATCTTCCACAAGTAGACAGAGATGAAACACGAGCTCGTCAGTCACTTCCAGACGAATGACGATTAATGATACACGAGACGTTGTGATCTACCAGTTTGAAAATTATAAAATGTGAATTTATGAGAGACGAATGGTCTTTTGAATTGTTGTGTTAAGACACGTGAAAGTATAATCTGAGTATTTTCCTTATATTCATGTCACTCGATACGTAAAATATACAGGGAAGATGTCAATGAACTCAAGGGGACAGTCATTTTGCAACATAAAAAATTGAAAAGCATCGGAATAAATTTGTTAAAAAAAAAAGGATAAAATTGATAATAAAATTTTATCCATTTCTTTGATTAATTAAAAATCATTAACAATATGTCACTAATTATGAAGATAATCAAACGAGAACGAATCGAAAAGACAAAATTTGGGTGGGCCAGTTTCGGGGGTCAGCCATTCTTAAGTCAAAAGGGTCAATTTTGACATTTTCTCTAATTTAACGATTTTTCAATTTTTTCCACGAGTTCTGAGTAGTCGGGCAGCTATTATTACCATATCAAACGCGAAAGAATCCCCGAATTACCCAAAAATTAATAATTTCACATTTTTTTAAAATTGTTAATTAATTGATTATCTCAAGAATGTTCAATTTTAGAAAAAAATCACAAAAGACATTTTTTCACCAGAATTTTCTCATCTACAAAAAACATCTCTACCCATTTTACCCTAAAATCACTCATTAAAAAGATAAACTCGTATTCATCTTAACTAAAATAATCAATAATAAAACCACACCCAATAAATTCCAAATTACCATCTCACGTCACTAAAAAAATGAAACAAAATTTACTAAAAAAAAAAACCCCATCAATTTTTTATACTAACCAATATCAAAACTCAAATATCCTCAAACTAAATAATAATCGATACTTTAATATCGACTATTTGCTGGGCAATCAGTGCCTCTAGACCATCACGATATTCAATCATAGGAGCCGTTTGATTCGCAATACTACCCTGCATATTGAAAATTGAAGTTGGCAAAGGGGTGGGGGGGGGGGGGGGAGAGCACAAGCCGAACGAATACCACTTGTACCAACGACAAATGAGGGTAAGTACACGCTCCCGAGGGTAAATCCATGAAAAGCTTTTTGTTTGCATCTCTCCTACCCCCTCTCCCCCTCCCACCCACTCACAACCCCTCACGTTTACGTACGGTCTCACCGGTCGACGTCCATTATTCTCTATAATACGTTAGTTTAACACAGAGAGAGAGAGAGAGAGAGAGTATAACGCTCATATTATATATTATATTAATTACCTGAGGCGTGCTACTGGCAGTGTACACTTGGGATCCCCTCTACATCCACTCACGATTCCAAATCCTCGATATTAATTCATCTGTAAGGAAAATGTTAAAAAAGAATATTAGAATTAATTTCATGTTTTTTTTTTTAATTAGAAAATTAATTAATAAAATAATTTATAAATATTGTTATAATGATTTTTAATTCGTTATGTGATAATGAATGCTCTACACGCAAGACTTGGATTGTCTGGTGAAGATTTGGCGTGGACGCAAGGCGTATCACAGAGATAAAACACCTTAGCGTGCCACCTTCTGATTTTATATACCAAGTTCCATTAATAAATACATTTCACGGTGTTTTGGTATCCCATTGCGTTCAGTTTAAGTTTCTCAAGGTACTAATTAAAGTTGCTGGTGAAGAAACAGATGGTGGATGGGTGGGAGAGGGGAGGCAGGTGAAACATGTTCATTTTATCGGGTATTTCTGCTCCTTAATGCATCAAAAGGGTTTCCATCAACAATTTACAACTGTGTTAATTATTAATTTTATGGGGATTATCATGTATTTAATTGAGTGAAAATAATTTGATGGTAATTAATATAATCTAGATTATCTAGATGAAATAATTGAATTATCTTTGATTTTGAATTATCGAGATGACTTTTTAAAATGAACTCTCCAAGTTTTTAGAATTATTTTCTCAATATCTTGCAAATGAGTGGGTTTAGAAGAAATTGACATAAGATATTTTTTGTAGATAATAAAATTATCTACAAAAAAGGTATTCTGATAAATTGTGCTCAATCCACTCATTGCTGAGATATTTAAAAATAAAAAAATTAAATGTCATCGAATTTGATATTTTTTCAGTCTTGAAAGATTTAAAAAAACACATTTGATGATTAAAATTGTCACAATATTGAAAAAACAATATTTCATTTTATGTTAAATTCATTTTGACTGTTGAAAATATCAAATGTTGGCTCAAAATTGACAATAAAAAAATTCGATAATCTGCAAATATTGAAAAAAATATATATATACATCAACCGCGAATAATATACGGAAAAGCGAGCTCCATCAAAGCCGAATGGTCTGCCAGACACAAATGTCGAATGCTGCCACACCCGCAAAAACACAGGGTGCATCGATTTGCGTCAGACAGAGAAGTAAAAAAAAAACAAAAAGAAAAGAAAATATAAATATCCGAGTTGAATCCATATAAAGCATATGAATTTCTACCGTTGGAGAGAGGGCGGAAATAATAAACCGTTTCAAGAGAGTCAAGTAACGTGATATTCCATTCGTAACATAAAACCAATTCTCCAATAATAGTTTTTAAAATACCGTGAAGAATCGAGAGTACATTTAACCTCGAGGGGGTTAAAATCAATGGTTATATTGAATCAGTCAGGGGTTAAATCATCTCAAGTGTAAAATCATAAATTTTCATAAATTTTTCTATTTATTTCTCTCATGATAATGAAAATTTTATTTCTAAATTTAGAAAATAATTATTTATATTTTTTTTTTTATTAAAAAAATATTGAAAATGAATAAATAAAATGGTGATTAAATAAAATATAAAAAATTATTCTGTGAATTTTAATTTTTTTTTATTATAAAAAAAGAAAATTCTTCTATTATTTATATTGAGCCCCAACAACTCGGAATAATCACGTATAAAATACAGACCGAGAGAGTCACGCAGAAAGGACAGTTGAGATACTCAACTTCTCGGCTTGATAGTCGCAAGCCTCGGTTGAAAACCCAAGTGTACACGGGTATACACGTGGAAAACCATAAACGGTGCCGCCCCATGTACCTCCAACGGGTCATTGTCTCTCTCACTGTAGTTTTCTCAAGAAAAGTACAAGGTAAAATTACTCGTCATACCGGACCGAATGACAACGACCGCATGAGTGAGTTCAAGGGACTTGTCCTCTTTTATCTTGAGTAATCTGAACGATTCATTCTATCCAAAATTCACAGGAAAATTATATCTTTCTCCCCATATATCTCAGAAACTAACAGACTTACAAAAATTTATAAGAATACCTTTTTTGTAGCCAATAAAATTCTCTAAAAAATTGTCTTCTCACAAATTCTCTCAAACCCACTCATTCCCCAGATATTCACAAAAGGATCTGTCAATCACAATCTAACCTAAAAAAATATAGGCGGTGGCTATTTGCCCTATAGCGTGAATAACTCTGGTACACTCCGTACACTCCAAATTTAACTTAAAATGGGAGTGATTCACGCAGGTGTAGAATTCATTCTTCTACAATTTTACCTCCCACGTCCCTCCCAGGGCATCAACAACCCTTCATTTATAGGGTTTTGGATGGGAAATTTCCCTGGCTTTCCAGTGAAAAAAGAATCAAGCCTCTAGGACCAATAGTTTAGGAGATATGGCGGTTTGAAGATTTTGAGGTCCTTTTTCCACAATTTCACCTCCCACGTCCCTCCCAGGGCACCTATAACCCTTCATTTATAGGGTTTTGGATGGGAAATTTCCCTGGCTTTCCAGTGAAAAAAGAATCAAGCCTCTAGGACCAATAGTTTAGGAGATATGGCGGTTTGAAGATTTTGAGGTCCTTTTTCCACAATTTCACCTCCCACGTCCCTCCCAGGGCACCTATAACCCTTCATTTATAGGGTTTTGGATGGGAAATTTCCCTGGCTTTCCAGTGAAAAAAGAATCAAGCCTCTAGGACCAATAGTTTAGGAGATATGGCGGTTTGAAGATTTTGAGGTCCTTTTTCCACAATTTCACCTCCCACGTCCCTCCCAGGGCACCTATAACCCTTCATTTATAGGGTTTTGGATGGGAAATTTCCCTGGCTTTCCAGTGAAAAAAGAATCAAGCCTCTAGGACCAATAGTTTAGGAGATATGGCGGTTTGAAGATTTTGAGGTCCTTTTTCCACAATTTCACCTCCCACGTCCCTCCCAGGGCACCTATAACCCTTCATTTATAGGGTTTTGGATGGGAAATTTCCCTGGCTTTCCAGTGAAAAAAGAATCAAGCCTCTAGGACCAATAGTTTAGGAGATATGGCGGTTTGAAGATTTTGAGGTCCTTTTTCCACAATTTCACCTCCCACGTCCCTCCCAGGGCACCTATAACCCTTCATTTATAGGGTTTTGGATGGGAAATTTCCCTGGCTTTCCAGTGAAAAAAGAGTCAAGCCTCTAGGACCAATAGTTTAGGAGATATGGCGGTTTGAAGATTTTGAGGTCCTTTTTTCCACAATTTCACCTCCCACGTCCCTCCCAGGGCACCTATAACCCTTCATTTATAGGGTTTTGGATGGGAAATTTCCCTGGCTTTCCAGTGAAAAAAGAATCAAGCCTCTAGGACCAATAGTTTAGGAGATATGGCGGTTTGAAGATTTTGAGGTCCTTTTTCCACAATTTCACCTCCCACGTCCCTCCCAGGGCACCTATAACCCTTCATTTATAGGGTTTTGGATGGGAAATTTCCCTGGCTTTCCAGTGAAAAAAGAATCAAGCCTCTAGGACCAATAGTTTAGGAGATATGGCGGTTTGAAGATTTTGAGGTCCTTTTTTCCACAATTTCACCTCCCACGTCCCTCCCAGGGCACCTATAACCCTTCATTTATAGGGTTTTGGATGGGAAATTTCCCTGGCTTTCCAGTGAAAAAAGAATCAAGCCTCTAGGACCAATAGTTTAGGAGATATGGCGGTTTGAAGATTTTGAGGTCCTTTTTCCACAATTTCACCTCCCACGTCCCTCCCAGGGCACCTATAACCCTTCATTTATAGGGTTTTGGATGGGAAATTTCCCTGGCTTTCCAGTGAAAAAAGAGTCAAGCCTCTAGGACCAATAGTTTAGGAGATATGGCGGTTTGAAGATTTTGAGGTCCTTTTTTCCACAATTTCACCTCCCACGTCCCTCCCAGGGCACCTATAACCCTTCATTTATAGGGTTTTGGATGGGAAATTTCCCTGGCTTTCCAGTGAAAAAAGAATCAAGCCTCTAGGACCAATAGTTTAGGAGATATGGCGGTTTGAAGATTTTGAGGTCCTTTTTCCACAATTTCACCTCCCACGTCCCTCCCAGGGCACCTATAACCCTTCATTTATAGGGTTTTGGATGGGAAATTTCCCTGGCTTTCCAGTGAAAAAAGAGTCAAGCCTCTAGGACCAATAGTTTAGGAGATATGGCGGTTTGAAGATTTTGAGGTCCTTTTTTCCACAATTTCACCTCCCACGTCCCTCCCAGGGCACCTATAACCCTTCATTTATAGGGTTTTGGATGGGAAATTTCCCTGGCTTTCCAGTGAAAAAAGAATCAAGCCTCTAGGACCAATAGTTTAGGAGATATGGCGGTTTGAAGATTTTGAGGTCCTTTTTCCACAATTTCACCTCCCACGTCCCTCCCAGGGCACCTATAACCCTTCATTTATAGGGTTTTGGATGGGAAATTTCCCTGGCTTTCCAGTGAAAAAAGAGTCAAGCCTCTAGGACCAATAGTTTAGGAGATATGGCGGTTTGAAGATTTTGAGGTCCTTTTTTCCACAATTTCACCTCCCACGTCCCTCCCAGGGCACCTATAACCCTTCATTTATAGGGTTTTGGATGGGAAATTTCCCTGGCTTTCCAGTGAAAAAAGAATCAAGCCTCTAGGACCAATAGTTTAGGAGATATGGCGGTTTGAAGATTTTGAGGTCCTTTTTCCACAATTTCACCTCCCACGTCCCTCCCAGGGCACCTATAACCCTTCATTTATAGGGTTTTGGATGGGAAATTTCCCTGGCTTTCCAGTGAAAAAAGAATCAAGCCTCTAGGACCAATAGTTTAGGAGATATGGCGGTTTGAAGATTTTGAGGTCCTTTTTCCACAATTTCACCTCCCACGTCCCTCCCAGGGCACCTATAACCCTTCATTTATAGGGTTTTGGATGGGAAATTTCCCTGGCTTTCCAGTGAAAAAAGAATCAAGCCTCTAGGACCAATAGTTTAGGAGATATGGCGGTTTGAAGATTTTGAGGTCCTTTTTTCCACAATTTCACCTCCCACGTCCCTCCCAGGGCACCTATAACCCTTCATTTATAGGGTTTTGGATGGGAAATTTCCCTGGCTTTCCAGTGAAAAAAGAATCAAGCCTCTAGGACCAATAGTTTAGGAGATATGGCGGTTTGAAGATTTTGAGGTCCTTTTTCCACAATTTCACCTCCCACGTCCCTCCCAGGGCACCTATAACCCTTCATTTATAGGGTTTTGGATGGGAAATTTCCCTGGCTTTCCAGTGAAAAAAGAGTCAAGCCTCTAGGACCAATAGTTTAGGAGATATGGCGGTTTGAAGATTTTGAGGTCCTTTTTTCCACAATTTCACCTCCCACGTCCCTCCCAGGGCACCTATAACCCTTCATTTATAGGGTTTTGGATGGGAAATTTCCCTGGCTTTCCAGTGAAAAAAGAATCAAGCCTCTAGGACCAATAGTTTAGGAGATATGGCGGTTTGAAGATTTTGAGGTCCTTTTTCCACAATTTCACCTCCCACGTCCCTCCCAGGGCACCTATAACCCTTCATTTATAGGGTTTTGGATGGGAAATTTCCCTGGCTTTCCAGTGAAAAAAGAATCAAGCCTCTAGGACCAATAGTTTAGGAGATATGGCGGTTTGAAGATTTTGAGGTCCTTTTTCCACAATTTCACCTCCCACGTCCCTCCCAGGGCACCTATAACCCTTCATTTATAGGGTTTTGGATGGGAAATTTCCCTGGCTTTCCAGTGAAAAAAGAATCAAGCCTCTAGGACCAATAGTTTAGGAGATATGGCGGTTTGAAGATTTTGAGGTCCTTTTTCCACAATTTCACCTCCCACGTCCCTCCCAGGGCACCTATAACCCTTCATTTATAGGGTTTTGGATGGGAAATTTCCCTGGCTTTCCAGTGAAAAAAGAGTCAAGCCTCTAGGACCAATAGTTTAGGAGATATGGCGGTTTGAAGATTTTGAGGTCCTTTTTTCCACAATTTCACCTCCCACGTCCCTCCCAGGGCACCTATAACCCTTCATTTATAGGGTTTTGGATGGGAAATTTCCCTGGCTTTCCAGTGAAAAAAGAATCAAGCCTCTAGGACCAATAGTTTAGGAGATATGGCGGTTTGAAGATTTTGAGGTCCTTTTTCCACAATTTCACCTCCCACGTCCCTCCCAGGGCACCTATAACCCTTCATTTATAGGGTTTTGGATGGGAAATTTCCCTGGCTTTCCAGTGAAAAAAGAATCAAGCCTCTAGGACCAATAGTTTAGGAGATATGGCGGTTTGAAGATTTTGAGGTCCTTTTTTCCACAATTTCACCTCCCACGTCCCTCCCAGGGCACCTATAACCCTTCATTTATAGGGTTTTGGATGGGAAATTTCCCTGGCTTTCCAGTGAAAAAAGAATCAAGCCTCTAGGACCAATAGTTTAGGAGATATGGCGGTTTGAAGATTTTGAGGTCCTTTTTCCACAATTTCACCTCCCACGTCCCTCCCAGGGCACCTATAACCCTTCATTTATAGGGTTTTGGATGGGAAATTTCCCTGGCTTTCCAGTGAAAAAAGAGTCAAGCCTCTAGGACCAATAGTTTAGGAGATATGGCGGTTTGAAGATTTTGAGGTCCTTTTTTCCACAATTTCACCTCCCACGTCCCTCCCAGGGCACCTATAACCCTTCATTTATAGGGTTTTGGATGGGAAATTTCCCTGGCTTTCCAGTGAAAAAAGAATCAAGCCTCTAGGACCAATAGTTTAGGAGATATGGCGGTTTGAAGATTTTGAGGTCCTTTTTCCACAATTTCACCTCCCACGTCCCTCCCAGGGCACCTATAACCCTTCATTTATAGGGTTTTGGATGGGAAATTTCCCTGGCTTTCCAGTGAAAAAAGAGTCAAGCCTCTAGGACCAATAGTTTAGGAGATATGGCGGTTTGAAGATTTTGAGGTCCTTTTTTCCACAATTTCACCTCCCACGTCCCTCCCAGGGCACCTATAACCCTTCATTTATAGGGTTTTGGATGGGAAATTTCCCTGGCTTTCCAGTGAAAAAAGAATCAAGCCTCTAGGACCAATAGTTTAGGAGATATGGCGGTTTGAAGATTTTGAGGTCCTTTTTCCACAATTTCACCTCCCACGTCCCTCCCAGGGCACCTATAACCCTTCATTTATAGGGTTTTGGATGGGAAATTTCCCTGGCTTTCCAGTGAAAAAAGAGTCAAGCCTCTAGGACCAATAGTTTAGGAGATATGGCGGTTTGAAGATTTTGAGGTCCTTTTTTCCACAATTTCACCTCCCACGTCCCTCCCAGGGCACCTATAACCCTTCATTTATAGGGTTTTGGATGGGAAATTTCCCTGGCTTTCCAGTGAAAAAAGAATCAAGCCTCTAGGACCAATAGTTTAGGAGATATGGCGGTTTGAAGATTTTGAGGTCCTTTTTCCACAATTTCACCTCCCACGTCCCTCCCAGGGCACCTATAACCCTTCATTTATAGGGTTTTGGATGGGAAATTTCCCTGGCTTTCCAGTGAAAAAAGAATCAAGCCTCTAGGACCAATAGTTTAGGAGATATGGCGGTTTGAAGATTTTGAGGTCCTTTTTCCACAATTTCACCTCCCACGTCCCTCCCAGGGCACCTATAACCCTTCATTTATAGGGTTTTGGATGGGAAATTTCCCTGGCTTTCCAGTGAAAAAAGAATCAAGCCTCTAGGACCAATAGTTTAGGAGATATGGCGGTTTGAAGATTTTGAGGTCCTTTTTTCCACAATTTCACCTCCCACGTCCCTCCCAGGGCACCTATAACCCTTCATTTATAGGGTTTTGGATGGGAAATTTCCCTGGCTTTCCAGTGAAAAAAGAATCAAGCCTCTAGGACCAATAGTTTAGGAGATATGGCGGTTTGAAGATTTTGAGGTCCTTTTTCCACAATTTCACCTCCCACGTCCCTCCCAGGGCACCTATAACCCTTCATTTATAGGGTTTTGGATGGGAAATTTCCCTGGCTTTCCAGTGAAAAAAGAGTCAAGCCTCTAGGACCAATAGTTTAGGAGATATGGCGGTTTGAAGATTTTGAGGTCCTTTTTTCCACAATTTCACCTCCCACGTCCCTCCCAGGGCACCTATAACCCTTCATTTATAGGGTTTTGGATGGGAAATTTCCCTGGCTTTCCAGTGAAAAAAGAATCAAGCCTCTAGGACCAATAGTTTAGGAGATATGGCGGTTTGAAGATTTTGAGGTCCTTTTTTCCACAATTTCACCTCCCACGTCCCTCCCAGGGCACCTATAACCCTTCATTTATAGGGTTTTGGATGGGAAATTTCCCTGGCTTTCCAGTGAAAAAAGAATCAAGCCTCTAGGACCAATAGTTTAGGAGATATGGCGGTTTGAAGATTTTGAGGTCCTTTTTCCACAATTTCACCTCCCACGTCCCTCCCAGGGCACCTATAACCCTTCATTTATAGGGTTTTGGATGGGAAATTTCCCTGGCTTTCCAGTGAAAAAAGAGTCAAGCCTCTAGGACCAATAGTTTAGGAGATATGGCGGTTTGAAGATTTTGAGGTCCTTTTTTCCACAATTTCACCTCCCACGTCCCTCCCAGGGCACCTATAACCCTTCATTTATAGGGTTTTGGATGGGAAATTTCCCTGGCTTTCCAGTGAAAAAAGAATCAAGCCTCTAGGACCAATAGTTTAGGAGATATGGCGGTTTGAAGATTTTGAGGTCCTTTTTCCACAATTTCACCTCCCACGTCCCTCCCAGGGCACCTATAACCCTTCATTTATAGGGTTTTGGATGGGAAATTTCCCTGGCTTTCCAGTGAAAAAAGAGTCAAGCCTCTAGGACCAATAGTTTAGGAGATATGGCGGTTTGAAGATTTTGAGGTCCTTTTTTCCACAATTTCACCTCCCACGTCCCTCCCAGGGCACCTATAACCCTTCATTTATAGGGTTTTGGATGGGAAATTTCCCTGGCTTTCCAGTGAAAAAAGAATCAAGCCTCTAGGACCAATAGTTTAGGAGATATGGCGGTTTGAAGATTTTGAGGTCCTTTTTCCACAATTTCACCTCCCACGTCCCTCCCAGGGCACCTATAACCCTTCATTTATAGGGTTTTGGATGGGAAATTTCCCTGGCTTTCCAGTGAAAAAAGAGTCAAGCCTCTAGGACCAATAGTTTAGGAGATATGGCGGTTTGAAGATTTTGAGGTCCTTTTTTCCACAATTTCACCTCCCACGTCCCTCCCAGGGCACCTATAACCCTTCATTTATAGGGTTTTGGATGGGAAATTTCCCTGGCTTTCCAGTGAAAAAAGAATCAAGCCTCTAGGACCAATAGTTTAGGAGATATGGCGGTTTGAAGATTTTGAGGTCCTTTTTCCACAATTTCACCTCCCACGTCCCTCCCAGGGCACCTATAACCCTTCATTTATAGGGTTTTGGATGGGAAATTTCCCTGGCTTTCCAGTGAAAAAAGAATCAAGCCTCTAGGACCAATAGTTTAGGAGATATGGCGGTTTGAAGATTTTGAGGTCCTTTTTCCACAATTTCACCTCCCACGTCCCTCCCAGGGCACCTATAACCCTTCATTTATAGGGTTTTGGATGGGAAATTTCCCTGGCTTTCCAGTGAAAAAAGAATCAAGCCTCTAGGACCAATAGTTTAGGAGATATGGCGGTTTGAAGATTTTGAGGTCCTTTTTTCCACAATTTCACCTCCCACGTCCCTCCCAGGGCACCTATAACCCTTCATTTATAGGGTTTTGGATGGGAAATTTCCCTGGCTTTCCAGTGAAAAAAGAATCAAGCCTCTAGGACCAATAGTTTAGGAGATATGGCGGTTTGAAGATTTTGAGGTCCTTTTTCCACAATTTCACCTCCCACGTCCCTCCCAGGGCACCTATAACCCTTCATTTATAGGGTTTTGGATGGGAAATTTCCCTGGCTTTCCAGTGAAAAAAGAGTCAAGCCTCTAGGACCAATAGTTTAGGAGATATGGCGGTTTGAAGATTTTGAGGTCCTTTTTTCCACAATTTCACCTCCCACGTCCCTCCCAGGGCACCTATAACCCTTCATTTATAGGGTTTTGGATGGGAAATTTCCCTGGCTTTCCAGTGAAAAAAGAATCAAGCCTCTAGGACCAATAGTTTAGGAGATATGGCGGTTTGAAGATTTTGAGGTCCTTTTTCCACAATTTCACCTCCCACGTCCCTCCCAGGGCACCTATAACCCTTCATTTATAGGGTTTTGGATGGGAAATTTCCCTGGCTTTCCAGTGAAAAAAGAGTCAAGCCTCTAGGACCAATAGTTTAGGAGATATGGCGGTTTGAAGATTTTGAGGTCCTTTTTTCCACAATTTCACCTCCCACGTCCCTCCCAGGGCACCTATAACCCTTCATTTATAGGGTTTTGGATGGGAAATTTCCCTGGCTTTCCAGTGAAAAAAGAATCAAGCCTCTAGGACCAATAGTTTAGGAGATATGGCGGTTTGAAGATTTTGAGGTCCTTTTTCCACAATTTCACCTCCCACGTCCCTCCCAGGGCACCTATAACCCTTCATTTATAGGGTTTTGGATGGGAAATTTCCCTGGCTTTCCAGTGAAAAAAGAGTCAAGCCTCTAGGACCAATAGTTTAGGAGATATGGCGGTTTGAAGATTTTGAGGTCCTTTTTTCCACAATTTCACCTCCCACGTCCCTCCCAGGGCACCTATAACCCTTCATTTATAGGGTTTTGGATGGGAAATTTCCCTGGCTTTCCAGTGAAAAAAGAATCAAGCCTCTAGGACCAATAGTTTAGGAGATATGGCGGTTTGAAGATTTTGAGGTCCTTTTTCCACAATTTCACCTCCCACGTCCCTCCCAGGGCACCTATAACCCTTCATTTATAGGGTTTTGGATGGGAAATTTCCCTGGCTTTCCAGTGAAAAAAGAATCAAGCCTCTAGGACCAATAGTTTAGGAGATATGGCGGTTTGAAGATTTTGAGGTCCTTTTTCCACAATTTCACCTCCCACGTCCCTCCCAGGGCACCTATAACCCTTCATTTATAGGGTTTTGGATGGGAAATTTCCCTGGCTTTCCAATGAAAAAAGAATCAAGCCTCTAGGACCAATAGTTTAGGAGATGTGGCGTTTTAATGATTTTGAGGACATTTTTCTACAATTTTATCTTCCACGTCAGTCCCATTGTAAGTTGAATTCAGAGTGTACGGAGTGTACCAGAGTTATTCACGCTGTAGGGCAAATAGCCACCGCTAAAAATATAACCCACCCTCTTCCCCCCCACCCCAATAACCCCCCATCACTTATAATATTCCAATTGAAACAGTAACAAATCCCTCCAATAATCAAACTCATTTTAAACTTTAATCCAGGCGTTAAACTAAATAACGCTTGTCTTTACCCGCCCAGTGAATATATTCATGTTATTCATTCACCCAAAGAGATGTTGCATTGTAAATGCGCATGAATTAATAAAAAAATATCCATTGCATTTTGAATATACGTTCCAAACAACTAGAAAACAATGAGTTTTGAAAATTTGCAGAGTGGATATTTTATGCATACAAAGCGTCAAGTTTAGTGAGAAGGGGTCACTGGAGAGGGGGGGGGGGGGGGGGTGAAGGATGAGTTGTGAGCGTGCACAAGCATCGACATATCGTCAGAGAGGGGTAACCATACATACATTTATCGATTAGTCGTTAGCTATCAGGTTTCGTTGCTAGGTGATATCTATACTATGATATCACTCCTCCCCCCCCCCCCCGCCCCTTTCGGTACTAAGCACAAACCCTCTGTCTCTTTTATCTGAAAATGCGGCCTTTGTAGATGATAGGACAAATATTATTGTCCCGATTCTGCATCCCCAACGGGTTTGGCATTATTATTATTATTATTTTTTTTATAGTGTGGATTTTCTTATTTGTGCTATATTTTTTTTTTTATCGACTTGTCCTTGATGTTTATTAGATCGATTTTTCATGAGAATTGTATATGTACTTTTTATTGTAGGGTATTATGAAATTTAATTGTTTTATTTATGAATATTTGTCTGGTAAAAATTATTGGAAATTATTGTTGTGGGAACATTTTATGAGAAAAATTGAAATTATGAGGGAGTTATCTGGGTCTGGGGGAGAGGGGAGGGGGGGGGGGGGGGCATCATTGTGAAAAGACAACTTTTTTGTGGAAAATTTTACAGACTCGTTAGTGTTCAAATAATTACCTAATTAATAAATATTTAATATTCATAAATTTTCATTATCAATTAATTCTCCAATTATCCCATTAATGAGTAATTTTATGGTAAAATACAAAAAAGACCTTTTTTTTTTACAAAATTTTATTTCCCAAAAAAAAATGTCTCTTGACATTTTCCTCTAAACTCACTCATATCCAAGAAAATCCCTTAAACTCAAAGTAACAAAAAAAAAAAAAAAAAATAATTAACAATATTTTGTTGCAATGAACTGACAAAATCCTCAAAGAACATCACAAAATTTTATAATCAAAGAATTTCCATTAATTCTAAAAACTTTTGTTCGATAAATAAATAAATAAAAAAAGAAGAAATAACAAAATTACAAAGTCCAAGAGAATTTTCTCAAGTTAATCCCAAAGTCCGAAAATTCAAGAGGATTCCAGAGAAGACTCACCTCCCCTACTTCCGTGTCTATTGCACTTTCGTTCCAACCCCCTCCCCCCTACCCCTAACGTCTCACACGCGAGTGAAAAACCGATTTCAAAGTTTTTCAATGTGACCCGGCAATAAAACTCCCGGACAGCGATTTTTCTTTCTTCTCGGTAAGAAATTTTTATTTTTCTCGTCGACAATGAAAAAGAAAATATGCGGGAGAGAGAGAGAGAGAGAGAGAGAGAGAAAATGGAGAAGAAATTCGACGACAAATAAACCAACTTTTCGAGTATCATGAAATTCTCAGTGTTGGGAGGTTTTCACGTGCTCTCTCTAATCGAAGTTCTTTGGAAGAGAAACGAGAGGGGGGGGGGGGGGTGAAGAGAGGGGAAGGGAGTGAGTAAAGCGTTTGGGGAACAAAAACGAGGAGCAAAAAAGCTGTTTGAAGATCCACAGAGGTCACCACAAGTGTAGTGTCGATTTATTCGAGTGGTTTTGTCATACATACTAATTGCACCCCAATCTGTATCCAATTTTCACCTCAAAATGGCACCGCATATGAGATATTTTGAGAGGAAACAAGAAAATTTATTGTATTTTTGAAAATATAACACGAGGTGAGTTGATTAATTTTGTCAATTGTTGATTATATTGGTAATGAGTGGGTTTAGGGGAAAATGTCAAAAGACATTTTTTGCTGGAAATTTTGTGGACTACAAAAAAGGTCTCTTGACATTTTACTCTAGAATCAATAGTTAATGAGATAATTGGGAATTAATGTTTTGATTGAGTGAATGGAGTTGTTTGAATGGTGTTAATTATTTATAAACAGAGGGATTAATGCAGAATAAAAAATTAACCATTGAAAGCAAAAAAATAGAACAATAAGAAAATTTCAATTATTCAGAAAAAAAAAATATTATCAGAGACAGAAATAAATCGAAAAATCCCAATTAAACTCACGATTTGTTAAAAAAAAAAAAAAAAATATTAAAGACAAAATACCAAAGAGTTGAGTCGAAAAACATTGAAATAAACCCATCAATTTGATCCGTCGGGAACACAACGAAAAATTTAAAATAAAAATGCCTCATCTCCCCCTTAAAAATGTCCGAGTAAAATAGGGGGGATTGAACCCAGCGTCGCCAGGAGCGTTTGCAATCTTCAACCAATGTTTACGTCAATGAGTCAAACGGTGGGAGAGGGAGGGGGAGAAACGACTGCTTTTTCGTGAACAGATGCTCGCCGTCCCCACAGGTCTTTCTGTGCTCGTTTGCCCGTAAACACCACTAGTGGAATGTCTAATGAGGCAGCATTCATGTCCGATCATGATAGCGATTTTTTTTTTCACTTCTGGCAAACTCTTTTGTGCCCCCCATATCACTGTCGTCTTTTCGGTTGGACTCGATGCTTTTTCGGGGGTCTCGTGAATTTCTCAGGGACTTGTGTAAGATTTTATTTTAAATTTTCAAGAAAAATATTTCATTAAAAAATAATTTCTTGGGAAAAATTGGAAAAGTTTATTATAATAGAGTAATTATGCAATTATCTTTGTAATGAGTGGTTTTAGGAGAAATCATAAAGAGACCTTTTTTACAGGAAATTTTGTAATCTACAAAAAAGGTCTCTTGACATTTCATCCTAAAATCACTCATTAACTAGATAATCATCAGATTGATAAGACATTTTTTTCATTTTAAAATTATCTCGGTAATGAGTCATTTTAGGAGAAAATGACATAAGACCTTTTTTGTAGCTAGAAAAATTCTCTATAAAAAAGGTCTTCTGCCTTTTTCCTCTAAAATCTCTAGTTTCGAAGATAATTCACATTTCATTCACAAAATTTTTTTCATTTGTGAATTTAAAAAAATCGTTCATCACAAAAACTCTAATTAAAATTGTCTTTGATTAAAAACGCAAAAAAAAACCTTGTTTGTTATTTAAAATCCAAAGAAGAATAAAAACCACCCACTGAGTATGAATTTCTTGCCAACGATGAACATCCTTTTACGAGTTTTATTCTCTCCCCTCACAATTTTCCACCATTGAATCAAAGAACAAAGTGAAAGAGTCTAAAGAAAACGTTCGGTAAATTGCCAATTACAATTTCATCTCGACTAACCCCTTTTTTTTTTCTTTATTCACCCTGCTAGTTTCCCTTTGTACCAAGAACCCGTGGAAAATGAAAATAAAACAGAGTCAAAAGGATTTTTAAGGTGGAAATCCATCTCCAGTATCATTTCCACTCATTTTTCATAATAAAAACAGGAGAGATAAAAATAATTCCCACCCAATTATCTCCAATTCTCCATAATTTAATGATCTCAATGACATACTCATTAAATTATTATTTTTTTTTTAATTCACTCATTGAATAAATCATTTAATTACAATGAAATTGTTCTATTCATGTCCAAATAAATGCATTATTGATGAATAAATTTTCTCAAGTCCAAATTTTTCTTCATCTCCAGAGATTTTTAATCCTCAAGAGATTCATCATTCCGTACATGGGGTTCACAAATTTACCTACCGCTTGATGTACACGTAACTCATGCTAATTAGACTAATTGGATGACTGGTTAATAACTTGTTAACTTCCACCCACCGGTGTGCATTTATTTCAGTATCGTGTTTACCCTTGCACTTACCCCCCCCCCCCTCCCCCCCCCCACCCTCTTAACAGTTTACCCTGTAATTTTGTCATTCAGGTATGGAAATACGTTTGGGATATTAATCTCAATTATATTGACATGATTATTTCCATAATATTCACTCAAATATTTGCAATTGTTATTATTTTAGTTCATAAACAAAAATAATTTATTTAATAACTATTTTTTATGAAAAAAAAATGACATTATTGTTTATCAATATTTTTAATTACTTGATTATCTCGGTAATGAGTGGTATTAGAAAAAAATGTCAAGAGACATTTTTTGTAGAGAATTTTCTTACCTACAAAAAAGGTCTCTTGATATATTCCATTAAAACCACTCATTTTCAAGAAAAAACCTTTTTTCATTATCAAAAATATTATTAATCTCTAGGGAATCTCATCCCTATTAAAAATAAAAATCCCCCCCAATTTTATCAAGATTCCCCAATCCACGTAATTTCCCTTAAAACAGTCAAAAAAAATCCATCACCCATAAAATTATTCATTCCCAATCATTTCATCAAACCCATCATCCATCGTATTCTCGTTAATAACACAATTATTTCCTCCATGTACAATATTTTATCAAGATTCATCCGGATAATTTCAACCCCCTCCCCTACCCCCAACCCCCTGAGTCAAACGTTTCATGCAATTCCATTGCCAAAAAAAATTTTCTCAAAAAAAGAAAAAAAAATATGAAATTGACGTGTTTAAAGATATACAGCCATCGGGCAAATGGAATAGAAGTAAAACGAATTGCGACAGAAATAAGAAAGTGGTGGGGAGGGGGGGAAGTATGTGTATGTTACCGGTTGGATGAGTGAAATTCCATCGAGCAACTAACCACGAGAGAATACCAAAACTGGTATATATAATATATATATATATGCTTTGAAAACGAAGGCACATGGCGCTTGAGGTGCTTTCCTTTGTAGATACCCCCTTTGTCGGTTATCCAGAGGTGGGAGGAGAGAGGGAGGGGGGGGATTCACAACGACTACGCAGAGTTATGCGAGATTAAATCTCAAGGCCGGATTAAAATATGATTGAGGCAGAAAGAAAAGAGTAGAGAGAGAGAGACAAATTGACGAATTTCAAGTATTATCAAGTATTTCAGTAACTTTTGTAATAATTAGCATTTGAGGTAATTTAATGTCTTATAAATTTTACAGCAAATTTTTAGTATCCGAGGATTTTTAATTAATTTTGCAGACACTTGGGATTTTTATACGAATTTTAAACGCAATTTAAACCTTTTTTTTTGCTAATTAATGGGGATTTGAATTTTAATGGAGGAATTAATTTTCTTTTTTTAAGGTGGAGATGCTGGGTATTGAATTTATATGTTTGTCTTGTATTTTTGGGATTTAATTGGGAGGTTATTTATGGGGGAGTTTGTTAATTAATTTGTGGGATTTTTTATTGATTCAGGATTATTCTACGATTATCTCCGGGAATTGATGGTTTTAGAGGAAAATGTCAGATGACATTTTTTGTGGAGAATTGAATTATTTACAAAAATTATTCACAATCTTGACAAATTGTTCACGAATGTATTCATGTAAATGGACATTTTATACTTGTCATTGTTTTTCCACATATCTCATGTTTTGCTCAAGACTTTGACTGGTTAGAACTTCACCCCCGTCCATCGACCGAGCATCATCATCGGTCTCGATGATGATTCTCGACGTCTAGACTCCCTTTTAACCATTTCCGAGTGTGTTAAAAATCTCTCTGAGCCGGATTCGAACCCCTTATCCACCCACGGGACCTCTGCCGTCAGTCTCGCGCCTTAACCACTCGGCCACTGTTGTCAGTGACATTTTTCATTATGTTAAATTCTATTTAAATTGTTAATTTTTATTCTTAATTTGAATAAATGGAGAAAATGATGAAATAAAATTTGAATATTCGACATAAATTGATAATTTACTAATGGAATTGAATTTCTTGAAATCTAATCGAATTTTTTTTTTTCTGATGCACATGAGAATTTCGGAGTGAACGACACACTTGCATGAACCTGAGGGCATAATGATACCGGGTGTATACATGTATATTTTGCATTTGTCTGTCTCGTGGGAAAGATACTCGGAAGAGTGAACGAAGGTGGGATAAGTTTAAATAGGTCCCATGAAAATTAGGAGAAGAGACTTGGATTACCTCTTGAATATTCATCCCCACGGATATACGATACATTTCCTATTTCTGCCTTGTGTTTCTCCTCTCATGAGAGATAATGACAAACAAAATCATCATTTTTTTCTCTCCCAACATCAAAATATCTTTAATTTTATTGCAATAAAGAAATTCTATCACGAAAAAGGAAAAAATTATTGAGTTTGAAAATTTAATACAAAATCTTTATCGAATATCTCTGAAATTAATGGATTGAGAGTAAAATATCAAGAGACCTTTTTTATAGGAAATTTAATTCTCTACAAAAAAGGTCTCTTGATAAATTCTTCTCAAACTCCTCAATTCCGTGATATTTCCAAAATAAAGTATATGAATTTAATTAAAATTAAAATCTCTCGATAAAATAGAAAAATTTAATCATAATCCAAATCAACTCTACGAACTCCCTCAATTCCACCTCAGAATCCTCTGAAATCCCCTCGAACCCATTAGAAATCCAAACAAATATGCAAAAGTGTCAGTAAATCCTCGCAGAGTCAAAAAGTAGGCCATCAAAGGGAATGAGAGACGTATAAAAAATACCTCAAAAGGTAGAACGTCTGAGTTTAAACAACTTCCAGGTGAATTAAGAAAGATAACTCGTATATACGACTCTTTAAGTATTCCCGGACGCCTCAGCATCTCGAGTAAACCCTGAAGATGGTTACTGTCCTCCTTTTCATCTCTTACCCACTAGTTGAGACTTTTGCATCTTCAACATTTTATTTTCATCACTTCAACTCGTAAATTCCAGTTTTGGAGACTTGAATATTCACTCTTGTGTAATAATTCCAGAGTTTTCTGACTTTATTGTACAATTGTACAAGACTGTTTAAAAATTTTGAATTTATAACAATTATCACTAGAGTGAGAACATTTTTAAAATAGAAAGATAGTGAAAAATCGTGCAAACTCGTTTGGAGTATATTCTGTTCATTGCCACTTTTCTGGTTATATATTTCACCCGTGACCATCGTTCCTTCATAAATTTTAACGAAACCACAGTCGATGATTTCAAGAAACCACAGTGGGAAGTCAGAGCGAAAAAAAGTCTTTAGAACTGAAATTAATGTAAAACTTTTTTTTTCGACTTTTAATTCTAGAAATATCTCAGGAACTAGTAGATTTAGAGGAAAATGTCAAGAGACATTTTTTGTGGGGAATTAAATTTTCTACAAAAAATGTCTCTTGACAATTTCCCCCGAACTTCTTATTTCTCAAGATATTCACAGAATAATGTGTGAATTCAGTAATTCTAATTGTTATCATTTAATTCAGTGAATATCTCGGGTACTAATGGATTTAGCCAAAAATGTCAAGAGACCTTTTTTGAAGAAAATTAGATTCTCGAAAAAAAATGTCTCTTGACATTTTCCTCTAAATCCCTTTATTTCTCAGATATTCACAAAATAATTTTTGAATCCACAAATTTTCATAACATAAATAACAGTTTCTGTGTTTAAATAGTGGATGAAGACCACAAGTTCAACCAAAACAATAGAAATCCCACAACAAATACTCATAAACAACCCACGCGATACTATAAACATATAACTCGTTCCAGACAAAAGTTCATTAATTAAAAACGTTGCCCAGGGCAGATCAAACAGTGGAAGATGATTGACTTCGTTACTATATGTTTAGTTTCACGCTCGCATGATGATAAACTCCCTTTCCCCTTTACTTTTGTATACCCACATCGTTTAACTCAAACCCCTCCCTTCACAGTTCCATCGACAAATCGCAATTAATTCGTTCTGTTTACCGTATCCATTTGTTACGGTGCCATAAAGCGTAACATACGTGGAATAATAATTTTTACGTTCCACAGAGATCGTTAAAATGATTGATAATCATTCATAACATTCAGAATTATCAATAAATAAATAAAAATGTTAATTTTCAATAATTGACAATAAAAAAAAAAAAAAATTCCACAATTCAGAAAATGAAGAAAATTGTTATGAGAATTCATTTGTTCAATACTCAAATAAATTATTGTTTTAAAAAAACCCATTTTGCCCCACTGTATCTCCAAAAATCATAAAAACCTTTTTCAACCCCAAAAAACTCGAAATTTCCATTTTTAAAAATGAAAAAAAAAAAATTATTCTGCCACGAAAAACCCATTTTACCCCAGTATAACTCAAATAAACGTAAAAAAAACCCCAATCTCCCTCCAAAAGTTCTGAAAATCAAAATAAATAAAAACAAATGAATTCTCCACGACAAAATTCCAAATAATAACCTCAAAATAAAAAAATAAAATACCAAACAAAGTACTCACAATTTATCAAGAAACCTCCGATTGCCCCGCCTCGACTCACAAATCACACATGTCCACAATAAAAAAAACACAACAAAGACAACCCCCCACCACCCAACCAAGTAAAACATACACCACCTCCTTGGCAATGTCCTTGAAAGTATGTTTCAACTCGGAGCACAAGGATGTAGTCAGACTAGACGTCCCTCGCGGCCCCAAAAAACGTATCAGACAAGAAAAAAAAAAAAAAAACCCGGTGACCTAACCTCGACTGTACCTCGGGGACAATACACCTCCCGACAGTACAAACATACCCCGGCTGTCAATATCAGACGAGTGGCGTCGGGACGCCGGTGAAAACAATATCGCGCATGTACAGGCACATCTTCACTTATTTCCCCTTTTTTTCACGTATTTATCATCACAAATTGATATTAAAAAAATTTCACAGTCATGTTTTACTCATAAATAAATGTCTGATACTCTCGTTCAGTTGTTATGACGCGTGAGAGTTATTTCTGAAGGTTATGATGCACGCGGCGTCTGATGGAGCCGACACAACATCCGCAATCGACGGTAGAACTGTCGTTTTGGTACTGGCGTATGGCCTGAAGTCCCACCATTAACGCTCCCGCGCTCGTACTGAGTGGTGAGAGTTTTTCGTTGTGGTGGGGGGGAAGGACGAGTTGATAGGTGAGGTTAGAGTTGAAGGGAGATGGTGGGATATAAACAGAGTGTGAGTGTGTTGGGGTAGAGGGGTTTGTTTGTGTGAACTAGAAGGTAAATTAGATGGAGCGAGACGACTCGTTCTAGTTGGAAGAATAACAAAAGATTGAGTGGGTTTTTTGGAGGATTTTATTGATGGAATAATTGTTGATTTAAGAGGTTATGATATTGTTGGGTAAATAGAGTGGGTTTATTGCTTTAGTTGGAACAAAGGAATGCTGATGAATGATTTTTTTATCGATATTTGGACTGTGGAGTGTATTCAATGGAATTGGAACAATTGAATGGGTAAGATTTATGTTTATAATGTTTTAATAATTGATAATTGTTGGAGAACACTGATAATTTAGTGAATCGATGAGAGGTTAGAAAATTTGGAGGGAATTTTTTTTTTTTTTTTCGTGTAAATGAATTGTTTTGAGGATTGGTGGTGGGGATGAGGTTGTGAACTGGGGAGAGTATTTGAAGGAGAAATAAAATATTGAAGATGTTAATTTATTGGAGAATTTGATAATTTTGATGAATGAATTGAGAACTTTGTTAATTCTGGATTTATGAAAGTATTTTGTTGAAATTGTGGAATTTGTTTTTTTAGGAAATTTGGGAGGCGAGGGTTTTCGGTGTTTTTTTTCGGATATTTTGACGATTTGGAAACGAATTATTGATGAAAAATTAATTGAACTTTTATTATTTTACAGAATGGACAATTTTGTCTGTGATTATGGAGATATTGGTGCTGTTGTCGACTGCAGGAGAGATTGAACAAACTGGTGAGTTTTCAATATTCATTATAAATACAAAAATAAATTTCTGGTGATGGTATTCGGTTAATTGACATTTATAGCCTTAATTCTCTTCTCAAAAACGAGTACATCTACATTTACCTTGTCATCCAGACCCAACCATCTTCATTCCTCCCTGGCACGATAATTTCCCTCTCGAATTAACCACGACCCAGCGTTGAAACTCGTGAGTCAAATTAATTTGAAGTAATCCCTAATGCCTTTGGTACAAGGGCACAACAGTTTCAATCAACTATTAATGCCAATTGTCTCTGTCATTTCAACATGTAAAATTTTCAAATCCACACTTTCAGCATGATGTTGATAAGTAATTCAGTAGTCGATTTAATCTGATGAATATCTCGGAATCTATGGGAGATAGCTAAATTTTTATAAAGACCTTTTTTGTGGAGATAAATGAGAGCTACAAAAAAGGTCTTAATAAAAATTTGTCAATCTCCCTCAGATTCCGAGTTATTTATCTAAAACTGACGCCAGTATGAAATTGACTTGAATCGTTTTATCAATTCACAACTGAATTATAAAAAATTCATCGTATGAAACTATTTTCAACTCTCCACCTCAAATTCTTCTCACACCACCGCTATACTCACTGAGCAACGAGATAAAATTGATTGAACAAAACTCCAGTGAACTCATGTACTTATCTCCACCAGATTTTTCCTCCTCCTCTCTACATCTTCCAATACAGATGTACCTTCCAACTTGAGTGTATAACAAATCCTGACATATTTTCCATAAATAAGAGAGTAAAATTTCAATCGAGAGAATGGAATTGTTATAGAAACTGGAAACAATGTTATTTCATCTTCTTTCTCGGTTTGTAGGAAAACATTTATTGGTGGTATCGAGGTGGAAGGAAGGCTGAATAGGAGGAAAAAAAAGACAGAGTGTGGAGGTTTGAGGGTTGGAAAAAGCCGAGTTGAGCATTAAGGCCAGATTGAAAATTGAATTATTAACGAGAGACTCGCCGTCCGGCATATAAATCATACGGAAATATTACTTTTCTCGAGGGGAAAACGTGACTATTCCGTCCTCAGTCCACCCAACGTTTTGCCAATTCAATGGTAGGAGAGGATTCAACTGTTCTTTCAGTATTTGTGTCTTCCTCTCTTCATCCCTCTTCTCTACATTTTACACTTTTTCTTTCTCACCATCCACATCCGCTTCCCCCGGCACTTCCGGCTGTTTTAGTCGGCGATTTTAATGATTTTTGCGGTTCACTCGGATATCGAGTTGCGACACTCACCTCTTCATTTCCTCTCAATACAATGGGATTCTGCTGGAGCCGTTTTCTGTGATTATTTATTCTTTTAAGAGAACGAGGGAATGATTGGTTTTAGGTTATGATCACTGGCTTTAGAGGCCTCTTTCAGTCATTTTTACCTCAAATAACTCGGACATGTCGATCGATAAAGGCACATCTGTAGTGCATCACAATAGCGTTATATCCAGTGAGGCATTAGCAAACCTATAGTTTTGGCTTGTGCCATGTTTCATTCCCTACCACTAGACCCCCCACACACCACCCTTACACCTGACTGCCAAACTCTCCAGATGCATTAACTACATTGTATCCACAATCTCTGCCGTAATTTCCGATTGAGTCACTCGAAAGTTGGTCTATGAGCTTATTGCATTATGATCAACAGAGGTATGTATTTGATTGATAGTAAAAACGATTGAAATTCATAAATTTACCAACTCCTTTTGACCAATTAATTCGACCAGTTGGAAGAGAAATTTCTAGCCACAAGGATATGAATAAAATGTTCATACAGTGAGAAGAGAAACAATTTCCACTGGAATATATCATTTTACCAACAGCTGTAGAGCCACAGATAAAATATCTACCCTCGTTTCTGCGGCATACGTACAGACTCTTTCAATGTCATAATGTGTCTTCACAAAATGGCACATATTCACCATAGTTTCAACTTCCTTACGCCACCATTTGCAAGCAGCATTTGTCACTGCCGCTGAAGATATTAGAAACGAACATACGATGGGTGGTACCTTTATAATGTTGGAATCGTTGATGTCACTGAAAACTTTTGCCTCGGTGTCAGAAATTCTGGAGGAATATGTGTGAGGATATAACTCGGTGGGTTTATTAATCTTGAGGTATTTTGGTGGTGGAGTTGATTGATGGTTGAGGAATTGGTGAGGAAGTTGGATGGATTGATGGAATGAGTATTTCAGTTGCGGAAGGGATTAAATATTCTCGTAAGTCTATTTTTCTCTTTGTTAATGGGTCAACCAATGAATTTTGGAATAATTCATCTGATGATGGAATGAAGAAGTTATTTGGAGAAAATTTATTACTTCGGTAATCGATAGTAGCGAAGTAATACATCTGACCCGAACAACTTCTGCGAATAGAGAATTGGAGAGGAATATTATTTCCATCAATTTGTATCCTATTTATCTTGTAAATAGAGAATTCAATGAAAAATCGAAATTTTTTATTGGAAGAAGATAAAACATTGGCTTTTCGATTCTTTATCGTTTGATATCTTAATAAGAGCTGCCCGGCTACTCAGAATTTGCAAAAAAGAATTTGCAAACTTGCACTCACTTTTGACATAGCCTGGACACTTTTTTTTCGTTGCCCATTTAGGGAGTATTTCTTCAGGACCCCCCGATGAATATCCAATCGAAAAATTGCAGCCATAGAGCTTGTTACATATCGAAAAAACATTCCAAAGTCAGAAACTTCAATCTCTCGGTCGGCTAATTTGGTCAATTCCGCCTTCCAACACTCTTCCTCACTTTTGACATAGAAAAACGTCAGCCATTCCGCTCATTTTTTTTTTTTAATTCTTCCCTAGGACGCGCCGAAGAAATTCCAGCCAAGCTGGGAGCGGGGCCGCCACTTTAACATATAAAAAAAAACTTCCAAAGTCAGAAACCGAGGGGCTATTCACATCCGTAATCATGGTGTCACTTTCTTGCGTAATCAAAGTGTAATCACAATGAATTCAATGTAATCATTGTAATCATTGTAATCACGTGATTACATTTCTGGTAATCATTTTTCGTAATCAAATTGTAATCACGGTAATCACGGTAATCATTTGAAATCATTTAAGCCGTAATTATTTACGGCCATGAGCAATAGATCCTCATGGATACATAGATATAGAACAACACTGTTAGAAAAAAATGGAAATTTCGTGGACATTTTCGTAGTAATTTGAAGACGAGTGGCACTATATTCGCTTTAGGGGGAGAAAGACGTATGAAATTTCATGTTTCAAGCAAAATCCAGGTGGGTTCATAATTTTCAAGTAGGATGAGTAACACTGAAATTTCGGAAGTGACTTGGATTTCCAATTGAGTATGAATATTTAGTGCCAAAATTGCCTGAATTTTCAATGAATTCAAAATTCATGAATATATTCACCTGAATTTTCGAAATTGTTTGAATTCCTACTGAATAATTGCCCTGAAATTTACAACTTTCATTGATTGCCTTCATCCGCTTGTGGGAAAATCAATGGATTATATAATTTTTTAATTCCAAAATTTCCTGAAATTTCAGTGGAACTGTCACTTGTTGAAAATTTTCGGAATTCGGTGTGGAAAATTCAGATTGAAATTCTTAACCATGAATATAGGAAGACAGTTTCTTCTCCTCTAATAACTGAAATAGGTGATTAGCAAGTTCATGATACCACGCAGGAGAAAGTCCTATAAGAAATCCTATAGAAATTCCTGTAGGATTTCCTATCAAACTTCCTATAGGAATGCTATAGGGAGTTCGAACTTCTCCTATACGTTCTTTCTTCCTCTAGAAATTTCAAAGTTTATAGGATTTAGGATTTTCTGTAAGGATTTTTTCCATAAACCATTTTCTATAGGACTTTTTCATATAGAAGAGGGTTCTTAAGGGGAGATCCTATAACAATTCTAAAATCCTATAGAGAAAGTCCTATAGGAAAGTAGTCCAAAAGAATTCTAAAATCTCATAGAAAATGGTTCATAGAAAAGAATCGTATGGTAATTCAAAAATCCTACAGAAGAAGGTTTACAGAGAGAAAACCTATGAGCATTCTACAGGAAAAAATCCTCTAAGAACTCTCAAATCTCATGGAAAATGGTACATAGAAAAAAATCCTATAAGAATTAAAAAATCCTGTAGATGAAGGTTAATAGGAAAGAATCCCATAATAGTTCTGAAATCTTATAGAAAATCCGAGATTCTATAAACTTTGGAATTTCTATAGGAAAAGAAACCTATAGGAGAAGTGCGAATTCTCCATAAAATAATTGCTATAAGATTCCCTATAGGACTTTTTCCAACGCGACAATATACGAAGATATGAAAAGGTATTTTTTGTGCTATGATTTATCGTTCTGTTTGATTCTAATGTATTTTATGGGATAAAATAATAAAAAGATCAAAATAGTTTCCGATTTTTGCTCTATCGAAAGTCGCAGAAGTATATAGTCGCTAAATTAATAGATTGACGAATATTCATTATTGAATAATTTAACAACTAATGGATTCATTAATTGCAAAAAAATTTTCTGTGATTACAATGATTACGAATATTCGGTAATTACTGACTGTAATCACTGTAATCATTCGTAATCATGTAATCACCTTTTTTGGCAGTCGTAATCACCGTAATCACATTCCGCGTAATCACGACCGTAATCACGTGTAATCACGCACATTTCGTAATCATGGTGTCACCCAATTTGAATGTGAATAGCCCCTCGTCAGAAACTCCAATTTTTCGGTCGGCTAATTGGGTCAATTCCGCCTTCCAACACTCTCCCCCACTTTTAACATAGGAGTACGTGGACGATTTTGCTGAATTTTTTTTTAAATTATTCTCCAGGACCCTCTGATAAAATTCCAGTCAAGCAGGGAGTGGCTAAACCACTTTGACACATTGAAAAAAAATTTCAAAGTCGGGAGCTCCAATTTCTCGAGTCGCGTAATTTGCTTTTTATCACTCTGCCTCACTTTTGACATAGCCTGGACACTTTTTTTTCGTTGCCCATTTAGGGAGTATTTCTCCAGGACCCCCCGGTGAATATCCAATCAAAAAATTGCCAACATAAACCTTTTTACATATAAAAAAAAAAATTTTAAGTCGGGAGCTTCAAATTCTCGAGTCGCGTAATTTGCCTTTTATCACTCTCCCCCACTTTTGACATAGAACTACGTGGACGATTTCACTGAATTTTTTTCCAAATTCTTCTCCAGGACCCCCCGATGAACCTCCAATTGAAAAATTGATTCAATAAACCTTTTGAAATATCGAAAAAAAATATCAAAGTTCGAAACTCAAATTTCGCGAACTAGGCCGTTTGGGTCATTTTGCCTTTTGACACTTGCCCTCATGTTTTCAATAGTAGGACCACTTTTATTTTTCTGAAATTTTGAGTTATTCCTCCAGAACCAACATTAAATCCGAATCAATTCCCCCAACCCATGCCACCATAATTTTAGCAATCACTAGCCACTCGGTTTGCCAATCTTCCAATGAATATTCAGATCCAGAATTTGGATAAACATCGTTCTATGTTATAAAAAATCTTTATTCGCATCCCATCATTGTATTCTTAAAAATATATTCTAAAGACATCCAAAAAAATTATCAATAATTATTTCTATCATATTAATTATATTTTTCCATAACACGACAGTTGTAAAATGAGTATTACAATCTTTTTCCCAAGAGTAAACATTCTTACCAATAATCTTATTAACAAATTACCAATACAACATTTCCATTCATACCTCTCTCATATTCATCAACAATTCCCCATAAAATAAAAAATCACATTCATCCGTATTTAAATCTATTTGATATCAATTCTCTGTTGAAAACTATTTTTACAAAAGAATGTTCGAGTAACAAAAATTCTTCATCTTTTCATTTTAGCACCACATGAAACACGTTAGTCACTCAACTCAGTGTCATGACACACGCAAAAGTGTATATATCCCTGGAAATATGAAAGTCGAGGGGTGGGCAGAGTTTTGTAAACTCTCTGGTGCTGTTTATCCAGAGATTCCAGGAGTCTTCATTTTTACCCCTATCACTGGATGGCATAACTACAGCTAGTATTCAGGATATCCGTGTCGTGTACATGCCTACATCTAGATATCTGTGATGGCACAGTGAATTGCTTGGCACCCACAGCATTTGGTGAGTATTTTTGAGTCAATCAAACATTCTGGAAAATGTAAAAATAGTGCATGAGTACAAATATTTTAACAAAATAGTAATATCCAATTCGAAACACTACACTTATCAGCCCATTCTACCCCTATATTATTGAAAATATGTAGAGAATATTTTTCTTTCTTTTTTTGAAAAAATTATTCATTATTTGCATTTGTTTAATTTTTAAAAATTTAATTAACAAGATTAAAAATGTAATCATTTAATCCTAGACAGCCCCATTCACTCAATCCCCACAGAATTCATTTTTTACACTCAATTTTTATGAAAATTTTCATGTCACAAGATACAAATTACCACATAAAATGATAGGAAAAAGCAATGCAAAAGTTGGAAATATCGTTATCGTTATATGTTAAGGTTATATGACCCACAGTCCTTCTGCTCCTCCACTTGAAGATTTATATCGTTGGATAAGCCAGCGACATTCCCTCTCTCATACCAATCTCTGTACATTGCTCCTCTTTTACGGTATAAAACCAGTTTTACTGAATTTCCTACCAGCATTTACGATTTATCACAGGCGTTTCGCCTTTGGTGAATGCGGGGGGAGAATAGAAAACGCTATGAATTAATTTTGCGGTGAGAAAATTCAGTGGTGCTCTGTGAATTGCTGAGATCATATTGTTTTTCATATTAATCTCCATCGTTGGAAAATATTCCTTCATGATAAATAAATCATTACAATTGTCTAGGTCATTATCTTGGAATTGAGTGATTTTAGGGTAAAATATCAAGAGACCTTTTTTCTAGCTCATTAAATTTCCTTCAAAAAAGGTCTTTTGACATTTTTCTATAAGACCACTCATTACCAAGATAATCCATCATTAGTAATATACCTCGGGTTTCTCTCCATCAATATGATTGAAAGCAATGGCCTCTGGAATTTCGTACTCCACTTTCTCCTCCTTGACTCCAAAAATCATTCTATAGAGTAGAGCTCCAGTTGCACTTCCACCGAATGGTCCCATCCAGTAAATCCACTGGTGTCGCCAATTATTATTCCAAATAGCTGGAGCAAAGGATCTAGCTGGATTCATACTGCATCCAGTGTAGGGTCCAAATACAGTGACTAAACACGTGACTGTCAGTCCAAATTTCAAGGGTGTTGAGTCTGTGTTGTGGCTGTTTCTCTCGTCCCAGACTGCTCCGGCCACCATCATGAGGATCATTGTCGCTAGGAACTCGATGAATAGGGCCTGGGCTGGGGTTACCCTGTCGTCGAGTCCAGTGACACAGAATGATGTTTCATTTCCTTCAGGCTTAGCTCGCATCATGCCTGTTGGTGTTCCCAACTGAAAAATCATTTCAAATTGAGTTATGCGATCGAGGGCACATGATAATAACTGTTGGCATGATGACCTTGAACTGATGACTCAATTGATAGGGAGTTATCTAATGAATTTTTTCAATAAACGCCAATAATTCGATCAGATAAAAACAACTTTCTTTTTAATAAAGAAAGAAACTAAATTAATTAAAAAAACTTCTTGCATTCAGCATTGTCTTTCATGAAATCTGATCAAAGGTCATGATTCTAAATTGAAATCAAGTTGCTTGATTTCGTATTTTCCATTTTGACATTTGCCCTCACTTTTTTTGGTAGTAGGATCACTTCCCAGGTCATGTAAATTTTTCGATAAGAAAAAGGAATTTTTTTAATTTACTTTCTTTAAATTATTTTGTCTTGTGAGAGTCAATTGAGAGGAATCATGTCATGTCTTTACTCACCTTCAGTAAACCATAGCCCATTACAGTACCGAGATACTGGGAAATGATATAAACTCCAGCTTGAGTGAGATTTTTCTTCCCAAGTATCACAGCACCAGTTGTCATGGCTGGATTAATGTGTGCAGAACTGATGTGACCGATCAACTAGAAATAGAAGTCATCAATCTTTATATAATTTTCGATAATTCTGATATATATTCGTAAACGTTTAATTCCTAATTAGTCAGTTTTGAATGGATAAATTAAAAGAAAAAATCAGAATAGGTTCTCTCAATTAAAAAAGTTTATTTACCTGGATGACAATCATAATCGCAAGTCCAACGGTAAAAGTTATTTCTGAATGAGTTGGAATTCCTGCAAGACTCGTCCCAATGCATCCACCGCAGGCAAGAAGTATGAGAATAGCTGAGCCAATGAATTCCGCCATGCCACATTGGACAAGTCCCCATATTTTGTCATCTCCTCGCATTATTCTCTGCAATTCTACGAGAAAGAATAATCCAAATATCAAACTCTTGTTTGTCTCTGCTATTCATGTTGTCAATTATTATGGATTATCTTTGTAATGAGAGCTGGTAGGAGCAATCCCAAAAGACTTTTTTTTGGAATTTTTCATCCTCACAAAAAAGCTGTCGCGACAATTTTCCTTCGAATCTACTCATTTACCCATAATTATCTGATTATCTCGGTACTGAGGGGTCTAACGGTAAATTGTCAAAAGACCTTTTTTGTAGGAAATTAAATTCTCTACAAAAAAGGTCTCTTAACATTTTTCCGTAAACCCGTTCATTCTCTAGATAATCCTCTAATTAACAAAAATTCCCCCCACATAATTTCTGATAATCAATTTCTCGATTATCTCCGTAATGCGCAGTACTAGAAAAAATTATCATTATTTTTTAAGAACAATCCTGCAATATTTCCTGACAACATTGGTCTCGACATTGTGCACTATCGATGACGCTGAAACTAGCATACAATTCTGGCATACACAGTGGATTACCTTTTGGAGCAGACTGTACTGTCTTCAATTTTTTAAATAATTCCACTGAGTTGATTTTGGAAAGGGGGTCAGAACCACCCGCATGATGCGGGAGGGATGAAGTAAATTTTTTCGGGAAGGGGGAGGGGTAGTCAATATACTTTGCAAATGATTTTTGCAATGACGTAATTTGGAGTGAAGAAAAAATATATTTTTCTAAATAATTCCACTGAGTTGATTTTGGAAAGGGGGTTGGAACCACCCGCATGATGCGGGAGGGATGAAATAAATTTTGGTGGGAAGGGGGAGGGGCAGTTCACAGTTTACAATGAAAAAAATTTCAATGACGCGATTCTATAATATAAGAACAAAAAATTGAAGACAGTACAGTCCGCTCCAAAAGGTAATCCACTGTGTATGCCAGAATCGTATGCTATACTTTCAGCGTCATCACTATCGACATATTCACCCACTCGTATAACTCTTTTTTCCCCCCACTTTTCATCCACCCACTATTTTGAAGAAATCCTTTTACTGAGCCATAAATCAATGTGACATACATTCACTCAGATGTTTATTTTTTAAACGCAAAGTAGGTTGTCCTTTCTTATAAAACTAGATAGAAACAAATGATGATGATAATGTGGCGTTAATATTCCACCAGTAGTCATAAATTTCTCGTATTTATTTCATGATTTATTGTCCTCCTAGATGCTTCTTGTTGTTTTGGACGAGTGAATTAGTGAATTATTTATCTCAGGACTAGACTCAACTTGATTTAAAATGATTCTACTCAGACTTGAGTTATCCATAAATAATGAAATCTCGGTATTGAGAATATATCGAATTTTTTCGGTTGAATAAACTGTATTTTTCATGCTTATCTCGTCTCTAGTATTTTTTTTATTACATGAAGATGTTAAAATCAGCAGTAGAAACTTTCACATTGCATTTGCAATTCAGTACAATGTCTACACGTGATTTGTCATCTGCACGTGTTGCTTGTATTATGCTCTGCATGTTTTATTGAGTTGTAACTAGTGTTTTGCTTAGTGATTAACAATTTACACATGAGAATATAGAATTATGTTTGAGTTTGAAATGTTAATTTATGAGTTGAAATAAAAACTCTTTTTCCTTAATTAGATTGTTTATCCAATTATCATTTATTTATAATTGAAAAAAAAAATTTATTTATAAGGACTGACTCAATTGTTGTTTCAGGGAAGCCGTGGAGACCGAATTGGATAATTTCCAGGAGTTTCTTGAGGGCTGAAAGCTGTGATTTGCAATAATAATGAGGATTCACAAAGAGATGTAGGTAGAAGGTGATTAGATAAGAGACGACACTACCACTGATGCTCACATAATTAATTATTACAGATTGAGCCTTGAGAACGAGCTTGAGCACACTTTGGCTATTTTAAGTCAATACTCCACAGAGGCTAAGAACAAGAACGACAGAATCGTGAATTTTTTATGGTTTCGAGGCTAGTGTGTACACCTGTGTAATTGGAGACTACAAATTGAGAAATTTCGGGGTAAGTTTAGTCTTGGTAACAGTGGCATGACTATTCCTGAAGCTTTAAAAAGTTTTTATTTGAGAAAATGTCGAATTTAATAGAATTTCTGTTCATTAATTTATGATTATCTGGAGAATGAGTGGGTTTATGAGAAAATGTCATAAGACCTTTTTTTTACATGAGAAAATTTCTGACAAAAAAGGTCTCTTGATAATTTCTTGTACCATGACTCCTTATCAAGATAATTGAACAATTAGCAACTGAGATAAATCACTTCTCTATTGATCTGACGATACTGTAGATGATTCTATTTATTCTTACGTATTTGATAACCCTGTATGTCATCAAAACCATTGAATTTGCAATAATTACGCAAAGGAGGTCATCGATATCGGAACAAATAGATAATAACTCAAAGAGATTCGATTTTTCTTCTTCCGATTTCAATTTTGAATTCAATGTTTGTGAATTCCAGCGCCGGAATGATTTTATTTTTATTTTTAGGTCTCAAAGTTTATCTCAAATATTTTAAAAAAACAGTTGGATAATTTCCCAATCAAAAATTAAAGAAATAACAAAATTTTCAAATTTTTTAATTAAAACCAAAAATTTCAAATTCATAATGAATTTATCGTGACGTCACAATTGTCGAAGATTCATCATTAATTTTTCTCGTTGTAATCATATACAACTGATGAATTTATCTCCAAAATGGAGGCAATGATAAGTCAGTTGATTGAACAAAATTCAAACGTGAGAAACTAGCTTAATCGATGTTGAGCATGAAAGCAATTTAGCAACAATGCTGAGTAGAAGATTAGACCAATGATTAGGAAAGCTCATGCAATGAGATACACAGTCTCGGTGCAATCTCCCCATTAGTAGAAACTGTGTGCCAAGGCTGGCAATTTGAGTCATTAGACGAATACAAATTGGTTAATGATTCTGGTTGTTATGGTGCCGAATTTGCGAGGATATCTCAAGGCTATTATAATTCATTGGGAATCTGTCACATAATTAATATTAATCTATTTTGAGACATTTCGTTAATAATTTTAGATTTTAACATTTTTCTTTTACGTACTAAACTCGGGGATAAGAGTGTTGGGGTGATAAAAAATATGCAAGAGGTCGAGAGGTCTCAACGACAGGACAAATTCATGCCAAGGGGAAGTTCAAAGCAATCGAATGCATAATCGAAGAGGTCAGGCGTAAAAAGCTTTTCCAACGTTTTTTTTTTTCATCATTCTGTGTTAACGTGTTGAATTGAATTGATTTTTATGGGGAGAAGAAATTTTTATTTTTTTATTTTTTGGTATTTACTAAAGAATATGGAAAATTAAATTAGCAAATTTGTATATTAGATAGTTGATACTATTATAAATCCATGGAAAAAAAAAATTACAATCAATCGATATGACTATCGAGAGATAACCCCGGGATGAAAATTTCCACGAGACCATTAGTTCTGTCACAATCGGTTGTGTTCGTTATTTACATAGCCCACTCTATCTTACCAATAAAAATAGGACAAATATGAATTTTTTTTTTCACTAATTTTATCTTAAAAAAATATTTACAAATGAGATAAAAATAGTTTAACTAGGGTAAATTGACGAATTTTAACCTTGACTTAAATTACCTGAAAAATATTCTCATTTCGGGTAAATGTAAGGGTGCCCTTCGATTTATTAAAGTGTGCGGTGCTGATAAAAAAAATACGACAAGAGAGATTAAAAAAATTCTTGCGTTATGAAGATACTTAATTATAGGTAATTATTGAGTCATTATAGGTATCATTTGATAAATAACTTTGTCAATTGATTAATGGAATTGCTTAATCAATTTAATAAACTGAAATGTAACCAAGAATTTTTGTATTGATGATATCTCGAGAACTAGGAGGTTTAGAGAAAAATTCATGGAGACATTTTTTGTAGATAATTAAATATTTCGTAAAAAGTGTCTCTTGACATTTTTTTATAAACCGCTTTTTTCTGGAGATATTTCCAAAATAATCTCCGAATTTATTCATTCGTTTTTTAACAATCTGGATTAATTATTTCGTGAATATCTTTGAAAGGAATGTGTTTAGAGAAAAATGTCAATAGACATTTTTTGTAGGAAATTTTATGATCTAGAAAAAAAGTATCTTAACATTTTTCACTAAACCTTTTAATTTCTGAGATATTCAGCAGATACTTTACTATTTAATAAATTTCATGATTTATGATTTTACTCACTTGTCTTAACTCCAGAATCAGACATGACTGATTCAAGGTATCGATCACTCAGTAGATTTCAATAATTCTAACCACTGAATTGACCACAAGTGAATCTTTAAAGTGCCGAGTGCTCTCAGGATCTTATCACATCAACCGAAACAGCACAAATGAACGTTTTTATCATGACCGAACGCACAATTCCCTCGATTTTACGTTAACCGCCCCCTCCATGTACTCAAAAACTCTATCACCAGTGAACAGTCATTATCTACTTGAGGTCAAGCCCCCTCGCTCAACTCAAGACCAAATACTTCTGCTTGTAGTTTTCAATTCTTCATTCACCAAGAACAATGAGTCGCTTCTGATTTATTGTTTTGACTTTAGCCACATTCTCTTCAATATTTTTCCACATTTTATCGCTGTATGAGTTCAATGACACCTGTATATTACGGGTAGACGACGTGAGGAATTGAAAAACGAGAATTATTGTTATCAAATTTAAATTTTTTCTCCTTATTCAATATCAAAATTTTATCAAAAACATGGTTATAGGATTATCTAGATAATGAGTGATTTTAGGATAAAATGTCAAAAGACACTTTTTGTAGAAAATTTCATAATCTACAAAAAAGGTCTGTTCACATTTTCTCCTAAAATCACTCATTCTCAAGAAAAATCCATCAACACGAATGCAATAATAATTTTCATTGATTGACGAAAGGAAATCGATGATAATTCTTCTGTTTTATTTAATCTATTGATTAGGGAATCAAAATTGAGGATGAGGTGTAGGTAAATAGGTAATTAAATATTCAAAAAAAATTAATCAAAATTCGTATTAAATATATTTCAACATAGAATGATAATTACATCTCTGAGTAAAAAATAATAATACAATCCATTGAATTAGTGATAATTCCAGTCTGAAACGAAGTAAAATGGACAAGTATGAATTTATTGAAGGGTGATATGTATGATATAATATAGTGTATAATTTAAAGTTTTCGATGGTCACGACCAAAGTAATACAAGTCTGTACAATAACGCTTGAAAATTTATAGTTCAGGGAGAACAATTAAAACTTCAACTCATCCCCTGTAATTTCTGGCCAAAGTCGGTTAAAGCTAATTCCCTCAAATGCGCATCACTCGTGGTTATTTCGTTACGAGTTTCATTAAAATGAATAACAAGTTTTGGGAAAGCTTGAGAGTTGATTTAAACAATCATTGTTTCAAAATATAATTTTTATTAAAACTTTATTTAGTTTTAATTTCGGGAAATTAATAAAAGGAGATGAAACCAAAATTTCTGATATTTTTGCAAATATCTTGGAAAGGAAAAGGTTTAGGGCAAAATGTCAAAAGACATTTTTTGTAGGGTATCTAATTATCTACAAAAAAGATCTCTTACAATTTTTTGATAAACCTAGTAGTTTCGGAGATATTCGCGTTATAGTTTGTGTGAAATTGTTGAACTCATCTGCTTTTATCAAAATTTAAACTTTGAACCTTGATAATTTAATTAAAAATATTAATAGAAGATTTAAAAATTTTATATCACTTCTCGTTTTGAGTTTTTTCCATAGAAAAATATTCAATGGTGAGCGGCAAGTATAGTAATGCCCTTTGAAATGTGAAATTCATTGATATTGAATCTAAATTTCGAACAAGTTTCAATCAATTTCAAAGGGAATTTGTTTGAAAGTCCGATGAACTTTTAATCACTCTTATTTCCTTGGAGTCATTTGGATCTCACTCATTAGTCAACTTTTACGATTCCATCCTTTGGTTTCGCTTGAAAATAAACTATTTCACTTTTTTTTTTTTTCTTTTTCTTATCAGAGAATTACAATACAGCAGTCCAAAGTGAATGGAATCAGATCTGAAATGAATAGACATAAAGAATAATTAGATTTTTATCAATAATCCAATTAGAAAAAATCAATTGAAAGAATTCTTCAAAAAAATAGAAACAATTCTTGTCAGTTTTCTAAAATTTATGTGAACGACAATTAAAATTATAAAAATAATTTCGCAAATATCTGGAGAATGAGTGGTTTTAGAAAAAAATGTCAAGAGACCTTTTTTATAGTTCTGGAAATTTCCTATAAAAAGTGTCTTTTAACATTTTACTCTAAACCCACTAGTTTCCGAGATATTCGCTCAGAGTTTCCTTCCAACACTAGAATTCTCACTCTAAAACCCCAAATTTAAGAAAAAATGCTGAATAAAATTACCTCAGCCTTTTGTTCTCCCGACTTGACAGATCCTTCTGGTCTCAATGAAAAAATAGATCTATAAAGAACAGAAGCAATGAGAGATCCCCCAAGAGGTCCAAACCAGAAGATCCAGTGATGACTCCAGCTGTTATTCCATATCGCAGGTCCCAGTGATCTTGCTGGATTCATGCTGCATCCTGTATAGGGTGCAACAGCCATACACAATACAGCAATAGTCAGGCCAAATTTAATAGCAACTGAGTCTGTATTCCTCTCGTTACGAGCATCCCAAATTGCACACGTCATGAACATTAGAATTGCGGTTGCCATTATTTCTCCCAGTAGACCCTGAATCACTGATATATTCTGGTTTAAATCTGTGACGCAGAAGCTGTCGATTGTGACGATGTCACCAGCATGAAGATGTGTTTGAGGTGTAATTACCTAGGATAAAACGAATTGGACATTCGATTATAAAAAAATCACAAGTTTCACTGATTTGTTTAATAAATCGCAATCACTTTTTTGGAAATATCTCGGAATCTAATGGAGATATTAAAATTTTTGAAAGGACCTTTTTTGTGGAGAAAAATTAAAGCTACAAAAAAGGTTCTTATGATAATTTCGTTATCTTCATTAAATTCGGAGATATTTATCAAAAAGTCATTTATTCTGAAGTTAAATAGTCCTTTTTTACTACTTTGCTACTGAATTGGGTTCGAGTGTAATTATCCGATAATATTGAATAGTTCAATTATAATTAGTTGCATTATACTGACCTTCAACATTCCATAACCCGCAATGGCGCCAAGACACTGTGCGAAGAAATATACGAAAGCTCCTGTGAGAGATTTCTTTCCAAGGACGACTGAGCCAACGGTTATCGCTGGGTTAATATGGGCACCACTGATGTGACCGATACTCTATAAAAAAATTAATATAAACAAAACTTTATTAATTATTAACAAATAAAAGTGAAAAACAATATTAATAAAATTTGTTCAGAAATTTTTGATGAATTATTTATCAAATATCTTCGAAACTACTGGATTTAGAGAAAAATTATAAGAGACCTTTCTTGTTTAGAATTTTATTCTCCATAAAAAAGGTCTCTTGATAATTTTCACTAAAACCACTCGTTGACGAGATAATGTGATAATTAGTCGAAAGGAATAATATCAGCAATTAAAAAAATTAATGAATAGATGAATTTTTTAATTAAAATAGAAATAAAAATTCAACAATTGCAAAAAAAAAATGTCTCTATGAATGAGAGTGACTCACCTGAATAATAACCATTACAGCCAACCCGAATACAAGAGATATTTGGAGTAGCGATGGTGGATTACCCCCCAGACTTCCAACACAACCCATGCAACCGAGGAATACGAGGAGGCCTGTGCCAATAAACTCAGCTAATCCACACTTGAGGGTATCCCACACTGATGACTCCTCCTGGAAAAGATCCTTCAGCCCTAGAAACAAACCACAACGAATTCACTTGTAAGTAATTTGAAAATTCATAAGAGTTAGTTGTTTAAATCAGAAAGTTTTCGTGAATTGAATGAATAAATGTCATTTAAACTCTACGTCTCTGAAAGTGGAGAAACCTCCTCCTCCTGAATGTGATTGATATTCATTCTGACTTCATTGGAGTAAATTCATTTCTACTTCAAGTAAAGTTCTGAGTGAAGACTATTTCGAGAAAGTTGTATGTAGATTATTTAATGAATATCTCAGTTATAAGTGGACTTGGTGCAAAATGTGCCAAAACCTTTTTTGTAGAGAATTTTACGCACGACAAAAAATGTCTTTTGACATTTTTTTCTAAACCCATTTGTTCGCGAAATATTTGCAATATGATATTAACAAAACTTTTTAATTAATATTTTTTCACTTTGAATATCCATTTGTTGATTGAATTATCTTCATAATTAATGATTCTACGAAAAAATGTCAAAAGACCTTTTTTATAGGAAATTTGATTCTCTATAAAAAAGGTCCTTTGACATTTAGCTCTAAACTTACTCCTTCAAGAGTTATTCACAAAATAATGTGCAACTAAATGCTTCGAGTTAAGAGAGCGTTAAATTTTTTAAAATATTCCCACAAATTTCCACGGGTCTTTGACCTCTCCCAACATTCATTAAATCCCAAAAGCGAATGACCCACATTCCGGAAACATTTGTACAATAACAATGGTATTAAATTGCCGAGTGGGGTAACACGAGGGTCAACGTCGGATTACCATAAAAGCGTGAATGTTGTGTTGTGCAATCAGATCGGATTAAATGGGTTTACACTGCACTAAAAATACAGAATATGCAATCAATCGTTGCATTAATTTTCATCACGAGGATTTTCTGCATATGGAAATCGAGTGACGAGAAGCGAATGAGGGGATTTAACTTCAGGATTTACTAGGGATTTTTTTTAACTTCATAATGAGAGGATTTAGCTCAGTGCTTTCTATTCCCGAATGTAGTCTTCCGGTGAATGACATTGTCGCAAGAGTATAATTACTTCTGCTAATGGAGTACTGCTCCAACTCTCGTAAAATTCAATTAATTGATGAAGATTTTTTTATCATCATTCAAATCTCAATTTTTGAAATTTTATTGAATATGCAATTATCTCGGTAATGGATCAATCTAGGGGAGAATGTCAAGAGACATGTTTTTTTAGAGAATTTAATTCTCTACAAAAAAGGTATCTTGACATTTTCCTTAAAATCCACTAGTTTTGAAAATATTTACGATATTATAATTCATTCAAAAAATCATGAAAACGAAATCTCATGAAAATCCTTATAATTTTCCTCTCATGTCCACCTTGCTTATTCCCTGATAATTATCAAGGTTTAATGAGAAATAAAATAAACTCGTGCAGGTGACTCACCTCGTAATTACGATGAAAGTTTTCAAGAACTCATTAACGGAATCGCGAGAGCAAAAAGTATATGTGATTATCCCCCACTATTGGATTGTTGATGTGAAAGATTTTCATTGGAATGAGAATGATCAGAGTACACATGTGCCAAGATATTCATGAATGTTAACTCAAATTTTCACTTTGAATTGCAATTTGTGTGGAAAGTTGATTTGAAAATATCATCAAGTTTCTATCGAAATTGATTTTTAACTGAATGTGCATGAATCTTGTATAAATCATTATTGGATATCTCTGGAACTAGTGGGTTTAGAGTGAAATGCCAAAGGATTTTTTTATAGGAAATTTTATTCTCCAGAGGAAAGATCTTCTGTCAAATTTCTCTCATCCTCTTTCTTCCGGAGATATTCCTATTTTCCTATTTAAGAAAGTACATACACATAAATGAACATCGTTAGAGTCGAAATATCTCGAAAACGCGTAAGACTTATTCCTTATTGGTCAATGGCAATAGGTATGAAGTTGGTTAGGTTTCACCCGGGAAATTTGAATGAGTCTCGTACTTCTTAATGCATGGACCTCCTCCATGACAATTTCGATCCATCCCTTTACGAAGACAATCTCACAGTGATATCTATCATCAGCATGTGGCAACTATTTAAATTCAGCGGATAACTCCCACCATACCGACAATCGATCTGCTCAACCAACAACACAGATCTCCTCCACTAAATTGAAGAAAAAAAATAATAATTAAGGAAAATATAATAAACCTCGATTTTCCGCATTTACATCACGCGATTCCACGAATATCTGAACAGAAAATCATCAATCGACTAAACAATCATTGAATCATTTTCCATCTTCACGTTTCACCACACAATTATATCATGATTATTCATTATCGTGAGTTATAACAGGTTTTACTGTTTCAACTTTCAACGAATCCTCGGGAGTCACTTCGGGACTCATTATTTAATAGGGTATTATCAACAAATTCCTAAGAACTCCACAACGATTTCATCATTGTCGTAATTGAAACCTAACAGATGTATTAAATAAACTATTTTCGATAAATATTTTCGTAAAATACTCATCGCAAAAAAAAAGTATAAATTTCAGTTTGAATGAGCACATGTAACGGTCCTCTGAAATATTTCTTTCAAGAATTCGCAAAATTTTCAGTCCTGGAATAATCCATCTTGAATTAAATCTGAGCGCTTCCGCATTTTAGTCAGAAATGGCCTGAATGATGGTTGAGCACGTGACTGGCGTTGGAGGTTACAAGTGTGACAGTGGGTCAAGTTCATGCGCTGGTTATTGCCCGTTGAGACTTCCCTTTATGTACATGTTGTTTCCATTATTTGCCGGCAGATATTTATTACGAATTTAGTCCTTTTTTTCCATAATTTCTAGATGAATTTAAACTGAGATTTGAATTTTTTAAAAATTCAAAGTTTCGTTTCAAACACCTGTAGTCGATAAATTTTAACCATAATTGCCTCATGTATCATTATACAATCATAAAATGCTATTCAAATACTGAAGTTTGTATCGACCAATCGATCAAACATTTACATTCTCTTGACGTTATCCATGAAGGTCACCACAGTCATACAACCTTTTGTACTTGAATCATACTCTCTTAAAAATTAAATCATCATTATCTCTGAAACCAGTGATCATATGAAAAAATGTCACAAGACCTTTTTTATAGCTTGCAAAATTTTCAACAAAAAAGGTCTTCTGACATTTTTCCATAAAACCAACTGTTCCTGAGATAATTGCATAATTACAGGTACGAAATATTTCCGCTCATTAGTCACAGACAATAGCCCTCAAAAATCATAATTTCTTGAGGTAAAATAATTTCTGGTAAAAGTTGTTCCACCCGATATGATTTTCCGGTTATTAGATACAATGGATTGCCCTTCCTACTGGCCCACTAGAACGAAAAAAAAAAAATCCTACATTCTTCGCAACTTCATAGAGTCCATTTGTTTCGAGACACAAAAGACTTGACTTACTCCGTAATTTCTTGTTGTTTTTTATAATTATGTCATTACCCAATCGTAATTACACTTCACAAAGTTTCCGACACCTTTATGAATCGTATGAAATTCACTTTCAAGGAAGAAAGGAGAGAATTAAACAGTGATTTACTTTCTTTTCAAATTGTCATTATATTTACCTTTCTTAGAGGACAATTTAATGACATGTCTAGGCTCCTGTTTACATTGAATAACTGAAGTAGTGAAATTCCTTGAGAAATTGCTCGATTCTCATACAATTATAATAGGAAGTTTAATTTTTTTCCTCATTTTATTATGAGAATTTCATCATTCCATGAAAAAATTGAATTTAAAAAATTGATCAATCATTTTTGCATAATAAAATTAAAAATATGAGAATTTATGAAGAGATATTGATTAAAAATTCATTCGAACATAAAAAATTGGAAATCATTGTTGAATGTGAATTCAAATATAATGAAAAATTTATCATAAAAGCTTGAAAAACAATTTAGAAGATAACGATTTCGTCATTTTTGATTTATGATGATAATCTACCCATGAAAATGGAAAATTTCCAATTTCAATTACCGAAAATATCAGTCAAAACAACAATTTTTATCATTTCTTTTACTCAAAATATTCTTTAAAGTTTTCAAAATTAAATTTGGAAATTAAAAAATGAGAAATATGATTTTATTTTCCTCCAATTTCACATTTTCATTTTTTTCTACTCCAAATAATCTCTCAGTGGCATGAGTTCAGCATCCGAGAGATCAATACTAGCTTCCTGGACAGTCCCAGAGGGGCGTCTAACCCACTGGGATTCTCCGATCCCCTCCACCTATGAAAGGGTGAAAAAAGAAAAAAATTCCCATCGCAATTGTAAGACCTTGAGCCTCATAATCACCTCTTCCAGTATTTGTATTCACAGTGAAGGTGTCATATCATCACAAATACTATTTAATTACAATCTAACATGTTTAGAGTCTCCAGTGTCATTAACTGCGTACACCGTGTGACGCCGTGGGGAGGGATAAAAACGAGACTTTCTATTCCGAAAATTATTGTAGAGGAATATTTGTTTTGATGGCTAGGGTCTTTGACCGCTAGGACCTACTTATTTCAATTCACAACAAATTACAATGGGATTAGTATTCCAACATCGAGGGAAATAAATATATTTCACTCGATTCTTCACGGTTTTTCTCTTTTTTGTATTGATTAAAATTCCGCATGACTTTGCACGTATTTTATTGCCGATTTTGAAAGGGGAAATTGTGGGGAAAAACCTGGAATTTGTGCGGTATTTTTCCATTTTTATTGTGTTAAAATATTTAGAATAAAGATTATTTAATAGTTTAATTGAATTATATCGGTAATGAGTGATTTTAGGAGAAAATGTCAAGAGACCTTTTTTCTAGAGGAGAAAATTTCCTACAAAAAAGATATCTTGATATTTTTTCATAAAATCACTAGTTTCCTATATAAATCTGAATTTAAAAATAATAGTCATGATTAAACTTACAAGGAGCCTTGATCGAGGGCAGACTAATAGTTGTCTTGGCTTTTCCATTGACATTTTCAGTGATACCATTGGACGTAACAATTGATATATTACTCTGCTCCATGATATCAGTGAGGCTGGATTCGTTAGAATGAATCTGAAATTACAATCAGAAGATTGTCTTCACTCTCATGAACATATGAGTATCGAGATAAAATTAATATTGGGGATTTTTAATGTTAATATTGATTTTTCGAGATAGCTTTATGCCACATTGATGACAAATTTAATTTGAAAAGTAGGTGACATCGTGAAGGGATTTATGACCCAGAATTTAGGCGTGAGAAACGAAATTTTTGGTTCCCCAAAAGGAAAATTTTATGTTTTGCGCAGTTAGATATTTCACTATATTAAATTATTTTGGAAAGGAAAATTCATGAAATGGATTTTTAGACGGACGTCACAAACTCATTATCATGATCTTATGTATTTACAATTTTTATTCAATTTTACCATTTATGAATTAATTATTTTGCACTTGATCACTCACCGAAAATTAAATTATTTTTTCTTTGTTAATGAACAAAAATGTTAAACACTGAATAATCGAGGTTACTTAATCTAATCTATGCCCGAAACACCAAGAAATAGAATAAAAAACTTGATTTTATCTCATGAAAGTTAATAACATTGCCGCAAGGCTTTGAGTCCTCGCGTGGTTGAGAAGAGACTGAATCGTTTTGAAACGCGCACGCTCCTTCTATATGTAGAAAGCCCTCCACTACTGGCTGACTACCGCAGACCAGCCTCCCGTTACGCTTTTTTTGAAATACGGACTTATTCCCTGACGTTGACATTTTATTTTTGATTCAAGAAACATTTTTCCAACAGATTCATTTGGTTTGAAAATTGTTTAGAAGAGATTAGATTGAAGCGATTTCTGATGGACATTTGCGTTGAATAGTCACTGCAAAAGGAAGTATCAGTTTGCGGGAAATGTTTGTAACATTGACGGGATAAATTAGAGGATAAAGTGACGGAATTCTTACATGAAGAAAACATACCTTTGATGTAAAGAGAAACTGAATATCAGAAACGTATTATCCCAAATTGAGTCTTTCAATAGTATTTTATAATGTTTATTATAAATATTTTATTTCTTCTGTCGAATATTACAAGCATTTCCTTCTTCTTGCGTTGAATATTCTATACATGCTAAAGTTATTTCATTAATTTCATGAAGTGAATGACAATTTTTCACATTAAAATCCTAGAGAATAATGTGACTGAATGTTTATCAAGTCAAGATACAAACATTGTTTGCTTATAATTTTATTTGAGTTTGCAGTGGTAATGGATATATAGAGGTTATATACCGATATAGAAGGTTAAGTATATAGAGGTTATGATTCCAATTCTTTAATCAACTGATAATTCCTCACGTGCAACATTGATTTTTAATTTTTTTGTGCTATTTCTTCTAGAGCCTGGGGAAGTTAAAATAATTCAGCAAAACATTGCATCCTTTGGCAATTTGATCATCGTTCAACATTCCTTTTGACAATCCTTCATGGAATTCATCAGGATGTGAAAGATAAACTCACTCATGAACTTGATGAAAAAAGTATTTTTCATCTAATATCAAGACGTAATTTATTCAGTTCAATAATATGGGTGCGTCCAAAAAAATGATTCAACATTGGATCAAAGAGAGTCAATAGAAAAAATGTAATGGTAACTAAACGCGGTTAAGTGAGACTTTCCTATATGAAAGTCAACATTTAACCTCGGGGGTGTAACTCAGTGGTAGAGTGTCTGCTTCGCATGCTGAAAGTCCTGGGTTCAAATCCCAGCTCCTCCATCAATTTTTGATTCAATGATATGCTGCTGATCTGTGCTAATGTTCCTTGAATGAAGAATGGTTATTTTTGCCAAAATTCGGTTTCTCTCAAGATGTAGAAATAGAACATCTTTCCTTGAGAGTTGAGAAACACATGATGTTGATTCAAATGACTCCATTCCAACTGATTTCGGTCGAGGTGACAATTCTGAAGATCATCGGAAGTGCATAAAATTTGTTGACTGCATGCACTCACCATCAATTATTCATTGATTGACTGATGGAAAGTAAAAGAATATACGGAACAAATTGAACAAATCATACTACAATCACTCAATCAACTATTCCAAACAACAAACAAACTCCTTATACTCATCGCTATTATCTTCGCTTCTACTTGCTGAATCATCATAAACAATAAAGGAAATTAACGTGCGGATCTGAGAGATCGGACGAGGATTATTTTTCCATTAGTTCACTATTAGTCCGGAAGCATCTGGGCATAAAATAGATAATCCAAAAAAAAAGATGCATCTGTTACTTTGAATGGAACAGAATCCAATGTAGGTCAGTCTGGGTCACGGTGACTCTGCGGTATTCCATTTGCGATCGAAACATCATGTATAGATTCACAATGGAAGCGCAGCTGCATCTATCGCATTGTTTCTGTGATAAGAAATTTGATATTGCACCAATCATCATTGCAATTTACTTTCACTCTGATGTCCAAGTAGTATAATCAAAACTTTAAATTGAAGACACGTGACGAGATAGAGTGCTCTTACTTTCATCTATATTTAGAGCACGTGGGGTTCATAATAGCTTTTGTCTTGATCTCTCTTGAACTGATGCAAGGGGAAAAGAGTAGAATGGACTCGGATTTCATTTCGGTGATGTACAGTGGAGATGCCCTTTCAATAATGTTATGAAAATGTGGTACAAGACCATTTCGAGATATACCAGATCTTATGCTTTAGATTCAGATATATATTAGCTTTTGTCGACATTATCTATCTCTTGTCTGATCTTTTCCTGTGGATAATTAACAAGTGATCAAAGCAAATGATACAATTTGGAAAGAAAACAAACCAGAATATTTGAAGATAATACCTGAACTTTTGGATCAGTTCGGTATCAAATAATCCATTAATCCTTCTATCATAATATGATCATCATTCACCGATAATTCGATGGGAATTCAAAGAGCAAGAATAACAATCATTTAGAACGTGTCATCTTCAAACTTTATCAAATAATCCATCAAATTGAAATTGCGCATTACAGTTGGCATTACTTGTTGACAGGAAAATCGTCCAAGGACAGTGAATTAGACAAAAGATGAACAGACGTCATGAATTCCACTGGTGATGTTTATCAATATTCGCGACGAAAATTACATACTCGCTATTCGTTTCCTCTTTGCAATGTCCGCTTCTATCTTTTGTAATTTCATATCCTTTGTAGTTTCTTCGAAAAAATAGAACAGCGTCTTGTTAATTACGGATTAATCTCTGTATTTGAGAAAGTCGAGGAATGTCAGAAAACGTTTTTATATAAACATAATCAAAAATCGTTGCAACGATTCGATTCGTCGAAACTCTGTCAAATAAAATAATGGAGATAATTTTATAATTACACGTGATACATGAGACTTTAACAATTTTATGACTTTGCTACTGAATTATCGAGGTATAAAACATGATTCTGTAAATATGGATTTTTCCATTCTGTCCTGTTTGGACATGATAAGACATGATAAGACATCATTTTGATAAACAAATTGCAGGACGGGAACGAGTGGTGGGTTTAATCGTATAAATCTGCGATGTGAATTATACATTCAATGAATTGTCGACACAGATCTTGTTGAGGACTCTCGGCAGACTGTACTGATAGTGAGCAATGAGACCATTCAATGATACTGGGATCCATTCGAAAGAGTAATCAGACACTTCCTGTCGCTAGGTTTTAGTCGAAAGGACGAATTAGATTATCGAATTTTGGTTTTTGATCATAACCAAAAACAACCGATCATAACCGATTTCTTATTATTATCATTATGATTAATTATTATAAATAATTCAGTGAGTGTATCTGGTTACATAACAAGATTTTGCATAACCAATTCGTTGCATCTTCCAGCCGGTCAAATTCCAAATCGGACGTTCACATCTTCATGTTTTTTGTTTGTCTCTGAAATGTTGATTTTTAGTGGGATTTTGTAGAAATTTGATCAAAAGTAAACATTTGTTTAATATTGGGACGGGATCCATCTAATCATGATGACCATGAACTTGATATTTCAAACGTGTTGTTTTTATTTTTCCTTTTATTATAATAAAGGCATGTTTTCACATGGGACTAAGTGGCAAACCTGAAAATCACGTGTTTCCGGGTTTGAGTATCATTAGACCCATTATCGTTACGTAATCACCGCTCAAAGTCCCTAATAATGGTCAACCAAGTGGAACCAAATTTATACATATTATGGTCATAAAAAATCATAAATAGACGTTCCTTATTCTATCCATTCATTTGAAAATTGGAAGCAATTTCGATATTTTTATTTTCTACTCATCTATTTCGGAAATGAGTGATTTTAGGGGAAAATGTCAGAAGACATTTTTTTTAGCTGATGAAATTTTCAATAAAAAAGGTCTCTTGACATTTTCCTCTAACATCACTAGTTTCTGAGATTATTGCATAATAAGAGATGACGTATCACAACTTTAATCAAAAATCGATTCAATTTGGTTATTTTCTTCATTTAAATCTCTGAATATACAACTCAACTATCAAAATGACCATAAATGCTAATCTCAGGGAGATGTACATACGCATTACGAAATCGGGTGAGGAGAAAGGAATCACATGATACAAATTGTTGTGTTGAAAAGTCCTGGGTTATTTATGCTGGGCAATAGGAAAGTTGCACTACACATTTCTTTTTTCAGATATCCAATCACCATTCAATGGATATAAAAAAAATATTATTCTTTACTTTTGTAGCGAATTTCCATGAATTTTTTGCACAATCAGACAAAATACAACAAATTTTATGGCGCAAGTGGTATTTAAAGAATTTATTCGTATTTCTGTGATTATTCAATTATTTCAGGGAGTAAATATCTAAAATTTCTTTCGGTAGAATATTCTACTTTAGAAATTAGCAAATTTTGTGATAAGTTACCAGAGAATTTTATAATCAACGAATTTGTTACAGGAGATGAGTCTCAGAATTTCATCCACATGATTTCTTGATTATCTCGAAAACTAGTAGATTTACAGAAAAATGTTAAGAGACATTTTTTGTCGAAAATTAAATTTTCTATATAAAATGTCTTTTCATAAATTCCTCTAAAACCATTTCTATCGAAGTTATCGCCGAAATAATCCCGCAAATCTTTTTATTTATCCTCATTGTGACAAATATTTTGAACACTTGGAAATAATTTTGATGTTTTTAACAAAAAAACATCACTTTGGCAACATTTCTAAAGGCTAATAATAACCAACGGTTATTCATTATTATAAAAAAAAAACGACTTACCCTTGAGACCATTCTTGACTCTTCACTCCAGCTTTTTAACACAAAACAACTCGATCAATACGACTCTAGCACTTACGACAGTTGTTTGAGGGTACAACGTAATAACCAGAACTTGGTGAAAATAGATTAGTTAAATTGGAGCAATCGCCTACGTTAGCAACTGGTGTTGACGAAAAATTCTGGCGCATGATCCCTTCGACTTTCTCACGAATTTATATTTTTTTAACGAAACAATAACAAAAACAATTGCTGAGAGGTTCTTTATATTTTTAATTCAGGCATATTCAGGTGAGATTGAACTTGACCTACAGAACGACCTCACAAAGCTCAGAATTGTGCACGCGAGACAATTATATGGGATTCAAGGAAGAGAGAAATATTGAGTGAACTTGAACTTAGAGTGAAAGTACCGAGGATTATTTGTTTAAAGACAAGAAAAAAATTTAATTAAAAAATAATCTACTAGTTCTTACTCCCGTGGGGTCAAAAATGACCCCAAAAATTCTTCACTCGAGTTTTTTTTGATAGAAGAATAAATGCAGAACATTAGTGGGGGAAAATGGTTTGTTTTTCTATTTATTAATCAAATTATTTCGATAACGAGTGATCCCAGGAGAAAATATCAAGAGACATTTTTTATTGAAAATTTTTAAAGCTACAAAAAAGGTCCTCTGCAATTTCCCTCTCAAATGACGCGTTTAGGAGATATTAACAAAAATAACAATTTTTCAAAAAAATTTTATTTGCAATTTCGATAAGTAAACATAAATAATAAAATAATCGATATTTTTGTTTCATCTTCCTCATCACTCTAAAAATATTATTTCCTCATAACAATAATACAAGGAGTAAATAAGAATAATTGACCCAAGTGTCAATTACACCGATCAATGTACAAATATCTACTCCAAGTTCATGTCAATTGCGTGAGTATTTGAATTCACGTGTCTACGGGTATCGCGTGATTATTTAAATATATTCTTATTTCTCCAGAGAGGCGTCATAGCCAATTCAATTGGGCACAAATTTATTTATATACATGTCACACGTGCTGGAGTCACGAGTCTGCTAAATGGGTTTAATTATTATCAAGTATCAGAGAGCAATGAACTATTTTATTGTGTAAAAATTTAATTTTTTTGTCTCATTTAATTAAAAAAAAAAAAAAAAATATGTTTGAAATATCCTTGAGGGATACCTTAATGTCAAATATCCAAATTTCATCATCTCCTAGTGCCATCAATCCTCCAGTGAAAATAGTGCGAATCCTCAGAACATTGAGCTCTCCACATACACTGAATAATAATAGCAAGTTGTCCTTGACACGACAAATAGTGGACATGAACTCGGATGAAAAATCGTATCTTCATGACAAGTCTCTGGCGGAAGTAATCGAGGATGTACATCTGCATTGTATGGTAAACATCAGGGACATGAGTTAAATCACTTCTGGGTATGAATTAACAATGGTTTCCTTATTTCATGGGTTCACGTGTTTTTTTTTTATTTAAGGAAGTGGTACATTAATCTTGTCATTTTTACATATTATATTTTTTCGGTGGTAATCGTGACCTTCGTGACTTGAGAAAAAAAAATTTCCAACATTTTTTTAATCAATTGTTGAAGAAAAAATGTTAATTGAAGGATTATCTCGAGAATGAGGATTTCTAGGAGAAAATGTTAAGAGACATTTTTTGTAGAGAATTTTCTAAGCTACAAAAAAGGTCTCGTTATCATTTTTGATAGAATGACTCATTACAGAGATAATTGCAAAATTCGAAAAATGGTTTTCTACTCTAAATTATTTTTGAATTAATTTATTCTATAAATACATTTTATTCCATCTTCTGTACAATTTCCATATACTCTTGTCCTCTAGAGTTGGTTCAACATTGGCCATCATGAAGATAAGAGATTTCTGCAAAGAAATGGAAATTAATCATAAACAACAGAAACACTTTGAAATTTTTTAAAAAACCCTGACTATCTCCAAAACTACTCAATTTAAAAAAAATCATGAGAAGATCTTTTTTGTAGAGAATTTTACGTTCTAAAAAAAATGTCTTTTCATAAATTCCTCTAAACCCCCTCATTCTCGAGATATTTACAAAATAATGACAAATCCTCCAGAGAAATTGAATTAGGAGATGAAAAAAAATCAGGACGAAGAGAATTATGAGATAAATATCCATAAAATACACCATGACACTACTTCTACCTCAATTACCAGCGATAATGATTAACTCTCGTATACACCAGTGAATTTCTACAATTCAGTGTGGCCACAATGGATTTTCCAAGTGCAACCTACTTTTACCCAGATGCATCGAGAAAGTAACGGGTTAATGAGCCGAGAATCGAGAGCACAATAGAATTTAACTCAAGGCTATTCTTCCAAACCAACAGATGTTTCGATATTTCAACTCTGTCCTTTTTTCTTTCTTCTTGAATTCATGATTTCGAGTTGAATTCAATAAGTCAATTCAGACATTTTTTCGAAATTTCTGTAATTGCATGATTATCTCGAGAACAAGTGGTTTTAAGGGAAAATGTCAAGAGACCTTTTTTGTAGCTGAGAAAATTTCCGATGAAAAATGTCTTTTGACTTTTTTGCCTAAAATCACTCATACTCGAGATATTTCGATATACCAAAAAATGAAACTTACTTCGCTCTGGTGCACGTCTTTGGGCACAGAATAGGGCTTCGATACTGACATAAGTTATTCTATTGCTACCGCAAACGGGGAAGTTTGATCCTTCTGGTGATACTGCACCACAGGGATTATCATCTGGGCCTGCACAGGGGCCAGAGTGCTTCAGACTCACGTCTGTCAAAATTATCAAGAGAAAAAAAAAATTAACATTTTTGTTTTAAAGATATCTCGCAATCTAATGGGTTGAGAAAAAAATATCAAGAGACCTTTTTTGTATAAAATTTTATCATCTACAAAAAAGAAATCTTGACATTTTTCTCTCAACCCACTAGTTTCAGAGATATTAATCCAATAATAAATAACCATTGACCCACATTTACTGCGAAGACTCTGACACTGAAGGTGATGAACACTTTTGTACGTTTTTCCATCATTTCCACATACATAATCGTCTTGATGAAAATCATCATTAATGAAGGTGCCATTTATCCATCTAGTGTTGTTATGGGCTATTATACAGGCATTAAGAGCTGTTGTATTACATTCACCGATAGCCAAGACTCCGAGTTCTTAAAAAACAGAAGAAAATAATTAATTTTCGTTATTTATTGAATGAATAATAAAAGAAAAAATACTTACGTGGTTTTGTGCATAAAAAAATAAATGGATTTGGATAAGTTTTTCCATCTTTAGCACAAAGTGGATTCCACTCATACCTCTCCTTAGCAATATGGCACACATTTTCCCCATAAATCTTGTAGACTTCACTGACACGACAGCCACCGTCATGCAAAATCTGCAAATCTTATGTACAAAGTTATGGCTCATTAATGATTTGGGGTAATCTCGTGTTTATTCTGAATTTTTCAACGGTTAACGGAATTATACTCACCAGTATTGACGTACTTCTGCAGGCATTTTACCTGCGCTGAGTTCTGATAAGTGTAACCGTTACTGGCACACACGGGATTCAATCCAAATTCCTCTACACCGTGACGATAACAGTAATCAATTTGTGAACACTCGCCTTGGAATTTTATTGTTAAATCTGTAAGTTTTTTATTAATTAATTATAACGATTTAAGGAAATATGATAAATTGAATTTTTAGGTTTTGGTATTTTTGTGTTTATCTTGAGAAATAGTCATTTTATGAGAAAATGTCAAGAGATGTTTTTTCTTGGAAATTTTGTCAGCTACAAAAAAGGTTTTTCATATTTTCTTGTATGATCAACCGTTCTCGAGATAATTCATGTTTAATAAATTGACAACTTACTTGCATGATTTTTATGATTGTAGCACATCAATGATTGAATATTTGCCCATGTTTTATCATCTGATCCACACACAGGTGAGTAAATTAAATTGGGATCACAGTATTCTTGTTCCGGAAGACAACTTCCACTGTGTGCAGTTGCAACTGAAGAGAATTAATTATTTTAATTTTAAAGTGGATAAAAAGTAGATTTTTCTCATCACAAATATGAAATTATCTCCATAACGAGTGATTTTATAAGAAAAAATCAAGAGAAACTTTTTGTCTTAAATTTTATTATCTACAAAAAATGTCTCTTAACATTTTCCTCTAAAATCACTCATTTTCGAGATAAATGCATAATTAAGAAATCCTTCAAATCAGGTTTCATCATTTCATCAGAAAAATTTGACAAAATAAATTCTAAAAAAATTTTAATCCATCACAATTCATCAGAAATTAATTAATTAGCATAATTAGAATTTATTGAGCAATAACAATCAATTTATTACGAATATAATTATCCAAGAATTAATTAATTAAAATACTTACTGTATGTTTTATCCACATAATTGATACAATCCAAAAACAAACTATTGGCATAAGTTTTCCCATCAGTTCCACATATTTCACCACCATAAACACCACTATTGTTGAACACAGTGCAATTTTCATACAAAATAAATTTCTGATCGTGAGAAAACATCGTCAATCCCCACTCAACGTTCACAATAAACAATAGAAACAGAAAGTTCTGAGATTTTAAAAAATTATTGTGAAACATTGTGAGTAAAGATTCGTAAATAGTGTGATTTTAAAAGGTATAATTTTGACTGTTTTATACGACTTCCTAGATATCCAAATCGTGCTTTTATTCACATTACGAAATCATAAGTATTTTGCTGTACGTGTTTTTAAGGTGAATTTTTTCCTGCAATTCCAAATGGAGTATTTAATTATTACGATGATGAGTCATTGAACACTTTGTTATTACGTGAGTTTCTCGAGGAGAAGATATAAAATATTATTTCAATGATTTTTGTAGTGGATTGATAAAACTGTTCAAGTCGATTTTATCCTAGGATCAGTTTTTGATGGATATCTATGAATCTATGGGAAATGGAAAATTTTTATGAGAACCTTTTTTGTAGCCCTCATTTTTTTCTACAAAAAAGGTTTCTATAAAAATTTCTGTATCTCCTCTCAATTCCGAGATAATCAACAAAAACTCATTAATAAAATGGGAAAAATTTGATAAATCCACTCAATTTTAGGGTTTTTTTTTTTTTTATAAATATTATTGAATCTAATGGAGATAGGGACATTTTTATAAGGACCTTTTTTGTAGCTCTAATTTTCCTCTACAAAAAAGGTCTCTATGAAAATTCCGCCATCTCCCTTAGATTCCGAGATATTCATCGAAAACTGACGCCAGAATCGGTTCCAAAAAAAAAAAACAGAATAACACAAACAAAAATATCACAAAACAAATCTAGGAAAAAAAAAAATCTCACGGAGAAGAAGGAACACTTTTTGGGTGTGTGGTATTGTATCATGAACTCACAAATGACTCATTATTTCATTAGTTCCAAATTATGGCTGAAGGGTATACTGATCTCATACCATTGGAGGCACAAATTGTTTTTATCTCGCAGTCGATTCTTTCCTCATAAAACAATCTAATTCCCCACACAATAATTAATTTGATTAAAATTAATTAATTTATCAATCAAAATGACCCGCCAATAATTTCTACTCCGACATGCGCACTAAACATTGCGCATTACTTCCGTTTGGCGCTCACCTGCGCAAATCAGTTCATTTTTACCTCGATTTTGCGCATCTGTCAACAAGTATTAGCATGTGACGTGAGAACAATTGGTTAAAATCAAGATAATATCAAAGATAAGTGAAAAAAATTAGTGGAAATATCCTCGATTGATTGTCTGAGAGATGGAGACTCCAGAGACCGAGGTGGAAACTCCTTCTGAGGAGCAGGTGACGGATATTTCCGGGCAGGAATCTCAAGAGGAGACTGAGACCGAACCAAAGGAGAAATTACTTAAATTACCTGTTGGAAGGATCAAACACATTGTTAAATCAGATCGAGATGTCAATATGGTCAATCTAGAGGCGATTTTTCTCATTACCAAGGCTACGGTAACTACTACAATTAATTAGAACATTATTTAATTGAAAAATTATTGTAATAAACTTTTTTGGTTCTTGGTTGAATACAAAGAAATAAGTTGGATGATATTGTTCACATTATTCAGCGAATATCTCGAAAAGTAATCGATTTAGGGGAAAATGTCATAGGACCTTTTTTGTAGCTGAGAAAATTTCCTACAAAAAAGGTCTCTTGATAATTTTTTGTAGCGTCACTCATTACGGAGATAATTGTATAATTAATGGATTAGTGAATAAATAATTTCAGTCAACTTCATCCAAACTATTTTTCTGGATATCTCTGGAACCACTGGGTTTAGAGAAAAATGTCAAGATACCTTTTTTGTAGTTTATTCAATTCTACACAAAAAAGATGTCTTGCTATTTTCTTCTAAACCCAGTAGTTTCAGAGATATCAACGAATAAATCTGCTATCTATTTAATTCTTCCAGGAATTATTTATTGATTCATTAACAAAGGAGGCTTATAAATACACAGTACAAGCCAAAAAGAAAACAGTACAGAAGAAGGATTTGGATCAGGCAATTGATCACGTTGATTCCCTAGCATTTCTCGAAGGAATGTTGGATCAAATGATGTAAATTCCTTTTAAAATTAGCAATAAATATTTTTTTATTCATATAAAATATTCATGAGATCCTCCAAAACTTTATAGCTCCAATAAATATTTAATAGGGATTGAAGGATATTTTATTTTATAAATAAAAACACAAAATTGCAAACTTTGAATTGGTTTAATGATCATAATTCATTTAATTCTGATGATTAACAAAATCTCATAAATCTTCATTGCTTATCACTCGCAAAATCCGGATAATTGAACATTAGTTGGGTGTTTATGATTTCCACATCAATCTGCTAAGCGATGTAATAAAAAAAAAAAGAAAGAATAATTGAAAGAGAAAATGATGAGCCAAGTAATACGATGAGAGTGCTGTTTGTTGATAAAAGATCAAATGTCTTCATTTGCGTTTTGCTTTACGTCTGCGATTTTCTTTAGATGTTGGTTGCTCTGTTGTTGCTGTTGTACCACTTGTTTTACTGTGATTGTAGAGATTATTGAGAAAATCTTCAAGATCTGCGTCTCTGTAAATCGATTAAATCCAATTTTAGAGTCCTTACTCAATAAAAAAGAAAATCCACAAAGAGTATTTCGTGAATATCTCAAAAATCAATGAGTTTAGGGTAAAATACCAAGAGACCTTTTTTGTAGCTCTTGAAATTCTCTCTAAAAAATGTCTCTTGACATTTTTTTCTAAACCCACTAGATCGATAGATATCTTAAGAATTAGATTTGATAAAAGTAAATACTTACGTTGCACTACCATCTACATGTTGACGTTTCTTTCCACTGTTACCCTGTGGTGGTGGCTTCTGTCCCAAAACAATTCTGTACTGAACATTGTGTGTATTAGCACGCAAATGCTTAAGATTGGTAGCTTGACAAGCTGCCCAGTCAGTAACATCATAAACTGCACCCTCCATACAAGCATAATAGTGCCAAAGAAATCCCATGACCCTTGATTCAGCCCAAATATCACCTTCTTTAGCACTGTGGCGTATTTTACATTGGGCACAAAATCTAGCAGCATAGCATGGCCTTTGTGTTGGTATACGTTTATGTCTAAGTCCACAATTTGTACATCTAATTGTATTTGCTGCTTGTTCCATTTTTCTGTGTAATTGAGAGAGTAAATCACTCAATTCACCCCAGGCTGCCTCCACCTGACGAGTTTGATCGAATGCTTGTCTTCTTTCCTGCGAATTATTAATATAAAACAATTATAAACTCAAAATTGTTAATTTTCAATGAGAAAAAATTATTTTTAAAAATTTTCTACGAATTATTTCGTTTATATCTCTGAAACTATGGGGTTTAGAGGAAAAAGTCAAGAGACATTTTTTGTAGAGAATTAAATTCACCATAAAAATGGTCTTTTGACATTTTTCTCTAAACCTCTTCTTTCAAGAGATATCTGCAAAATAATAAGCAAATCTTTCTTAAAATCATCGAATTGAACAGTTTTTTAATACTCACAGGTTCTCCAATGATATCAAACGCATGAACAAGTATCTTGAATGCCTCTTCAGCTCCAGGTTGACTATTTTTATCAGGATGAACAAGAAATGCCTGACGTTTATAGTACTTTTTGATATCATCATCTGAACAAGTTGGTGTCACTCCAAGTATACTGTATGGATCTTTTCCCTTGCATGCCAACAGCCTTTTCATAGCTTCCTCACCCGTACTAGGTAGAGAAATATTACTTTCCAATCCTCCTTGTAACCAGTGAACATTATCATCTTTCTCCTCCTTTCTTTTTGATTTTAATCTCCTCCAAAATGCAAATCTACTGTTACCAAATTTATCGTCAATTCTCTTTCCAATTGCATTCAAAAAACGTATCTTCGAGACTGTTGTGGACACATATGCCCATGAGTATTTCAGGTATAATACAGTATGAAACCACATGCACTTAACACTGAAAAATATAAAATTATAACAATTATTTAAACAATTTTTATGTATATTTCATTTTCATGAAAAGTATATCTCAAATATTTTTAAAACTACTGGATTTACAAAAAAATAACAAGATACCTTTTTTATAGAGAATTTTCTCACCTACAAAAAAGCTCTCTTGCTATTTTCCCCCCAGACCTTCCATTCTCAAGATAATCCACAAATTACAAAAATCAAAATTTAAAAAATTCCAAAAAATGAGTAAAAATCTCAAAAAAATCAAATAAAAATAAAAAAATACTCACAATTGAATGACAAGATTAGTACTCATACTAACAACATCCGTAATAAGATGTAGAAGCCAATAAAACACCTTAATTCCAATTTTACTCCATCTTCCAGCATACTTTCCAAAACTCTTGCAAAGATCTTTAACAGGACTCTCCCTATTATCCCTCTTTCTGCTCTTTCCCTTCTTCCCCACTCTCTCCTTCTCATGAAACCTCTTGACCCCCTTATCCTTCTTCTTCTCCTCCTTGCCCTTACCAACCTGCACATTCTTCTCCACCCTCTCACCAGCCCCTTCCACCCCCAAATTATTATTAATATGCAGTGGTCTCTTCTTATCATTACCATTCCCCTTTCCCCCAGCTTTACTATTATTCAACGTCTCATTCCTCTCATTTTTCCTCACAATTTTCGATGTTTTCCTCTGCTCAGGCCTGCTAAATCCATTCATCTCCTCATGTCCATCACACCCACCAAGATTATCCAGTGACACCCAACGTCTCGATAAACTCGAATTATTCTTCTCCATTGACTTTTTGGGCACCTGAATTTTTGGTGATCCATGCTCATCACTACCTGATGAATTTTGTCTCTTTAGCACCCCAGGTTTACCCTTACACTTTCCCCCTTTGGACACCTTCTTCAAGTTTGCCTCTACCAGCACCTTACTCTGGGGTACATTGAGGGGTGATGATGGTGGTGGTGGAGATTTAGTCAAAACTGATGAATAACTAGGTCTCATGGGCTTCACCTCAGCCACCATTCTCTTCTTCTGCTGAATCTCAACAATCTTGGGCACCTCTTCAACCTCAGGGGATGAATGGGGCACTGGTGTAACATTTGGAGAACCACCAAAGGGTGAATATGTGCCTGATTGATTGGGCACCCAATTACCTACTAAATTATCAATCAATTGTTTTCCATTTGTAGAATTTTGTATATTTGAATATCTCTGATCAAATAAATCGTACTCTCTGTCCATTATTTGGTGATTTTGATAGGGGGATATTGTGGGCACTTCTTCAGGTATCATTTGTGAGGTATTGCCGTATATTACGTTTATGAAATTGCCATTACCAACGTCAATTGTACCCACTAGATCATTGTTCTGGGTTATTCCTAGGTGATTTACTGTTTGGGGGGGAAAGTATATTTGATCGGTTGGAGATGAGTCAAAGGACTCTGGCAGGTATATTGGGGGCTGAAGGGGGTGGGGTGGGTGGGGGGTGATAGTGGATTGGTGAGGGTGGAGAGGGGGAGATGGATAATCTGACCAATTTTGTGATACTTGGGGCTGGGAAGGAGTAATACCAAATTGGACGTAGTGACCTCTGGAGCCCTCGAGATCTGCTGTCATTGCCTCGATTATCTTGTCCAGGGACATATGTTTGTAGTCCGGTGGAGGCTGTTGGCGATCTGCCATCGTAATTTATTCTGAAATTAATTTATTGGGAAGAATTAATAAAAGTTTTGATGGTTTTGAAATTTTTAGAGATTAATCGGTGGATTATATGGGTAATGAGGGATTTTAGGGGAAAAAGTTAAGATACATTTTTTATGGCAAATTTTATCAGCTACAAAAAAGGTCTTTTGACATTTTTCTCTACGACCCTCGGTTACCCAGATAATCCCATATTTATCAATCTTTAACCCAAAAAAAATTGAAAATTTTCATTTCCATCCCTCGAAATTGTTTTTAATTATTTATAAAAATATTTTTTAATGAATAGGAATCTCTCTCATCACTCGAGAATCATCGAAATCTCTGAAACATCCCCTAGAAAAAATTTCTTACCCTCAATTTTTGAAATGCAAAATATTTTAATAAATAAAAATCGTCTAGAAAAATTCTTAAAACCCTTCGAAACCCTCAAAAACCGTTTACAATCCCTCAAAATATCCAGCTAAACCTGTCCATACGTGTTAATGGATTCTCCAGAAGCCCCAAACATAACCAAACATTTAGAACTTGCCCAAAGTCCCTAAACTCTCGTTTAAAAATCCCAAGAAATGAAAAAAAAAACTCGTCAGAACAAAGAAGAACATGAACATCGCCTGGTGTTCCCCAAGATGATATTATCAAGTTTATTGTTGTCAAGATAAAAATAGAAACGAAACACAAAGCAATGTTCACAATTGTCCGTTCATCTCTCGTCTCTAGATCCCCTTTTTTTTAATTATTTTCGAGAAAAAAAAACGGGTTTTTGAGGGCTGAAAGAAAGTAAAAGTGATTATTATTAATTATTATTAATGAATAATTGAGACTAACCATGCGGCTGGTGGTCAAAATCATACAGCCATCGTCTGGACAGCACAATCACTGATAAAAAATCGTCATTTTCTCATTTATTCAACAATTTTATTGATTTTTTGAAGCTGTTGAGAATTTTTTTAAGACAAAAAAAAAACTCCTGAGAGATTAAATTACCAATTTATCACCTCTCTCGCTTTCTTTCTGTTATGTTTGATCCGGAGTGAGTGTGTGCACGGACGCGGATTTATCGGTAACATGCACAGACTCGCATACACCTGTCCCAACTCGAGTTATATGGGGATATACATTTTTGGGATTGTGTGACAGATTCGAGGGGATCGGGTTTATCTCATGGAGATCAACACTTTGTGGAGGTGGAAAATATTATTTAGATAATTATTTAATTCTACTGAGGTAATTAAACATTTTTTATCAATTATTTTTATGAAAATCAAGAGAATTAAATGTTTTTTTAATAAAAAATGTGAATTTTATGAATTAAAAATTGAATAATTTTAACAAAAAAAAATTATTTTCAGGGGAAAAAATTGAAATAAATGAATTAAAATGATTAAAAAATGATAAAACAATAATTTTTACTTTTAAAAATTAATGAATCGTGTGATGAATAATTTTTAAAAATTCAAAATTTAATAATAAAGTGATAAAATTTAAAAAATACAACCGATAGTTTCTCGCAGTTACATGAGAATTCAAGAGTGGGGGAGTTCTAAAATCAAAATTTCGATTGGATAAGAGTTGTGGGGAGTGCTTGAGGCCTATCAGAAGGTCGTTGAGTGTCATTCAGAGGGGTTATCACCTCTTGTTAAAAAAGTTCTGGTCCTCCAAAAGGCAATTAATTGGTTAATCAATTAAATAAATTTGAATAAACTCAAAATGCTGCCACGTATCGTGAGACCATCGATGACAATTGCCCAACAAGGTGCCAAGCAGTTGTCAACTAGTGCACAGGTGAGTAAAGATTGTCTTGAGTTTACTGTATCCATCACATAATCCACTGAATCATTATTATTTTCCTCATGACTATTTTATCACCCTAATTTTCCAGATTCCCATCCACTCCTCCCTCATCAATCCCATCATCATTCCTCGATTTTTTTTTCAATGGAAGTTGCTGAGATTCTTGAGGACAGGCATTATGCAATATCTGATTAAGTACTCAATTGTTGAGCTTGATGATCACGTGTGAGGAAACGATAAATAGGTAACCCAGATTTTTCAATCATCTTCGATTTTTTTTTCTTCAAAATTTAGTAGTGATTTCATCCTGGGGACAGTTTTTGATGGATATCTTGGAATCTATGGGAGATGGAGAGATTTTCATAAGGACCTTTTTTGTAGCTCTCATTTTTCTCTACAAAAAAGGTTTCTATGAAAATTTTGCTATCTCTCTTAGATTTCGAGTTATTCGTCGAAAACTGACACCAGGATGAAATTGAGTTGAAACGTTTTATTAATTTACTACTGAATTATTTATCAAATAATGTTGAAATAAAAATGAGTTTTTGGAGCTGGAGAAATTGATGGATTTTTGTTTAATAGAGATGAATTAATAGGTAAGTCAGATTTATGAATGGTGGGGGTAAAATTAATTTTTGCTCCAAAATGTTTTTTTTTAGAGTTTAATGAATAAAATCTCATTTTACTCCGAAATAATTATTTATTCTTCTCAATTTATCCATAAATAAATAAGAGATAATTTAAATGATAATATTTTTGGAGCAGCGCAATGCCAAGGTAGCTGTGATGGGTGCAGCAGGTGGTATTGGCCAGCCTCTGTCACTCCTCCTTAAGAATTCTCCCTTGGTCACTGAATTATCTCTCTATGACATTGTCAATACTCCTGGAGTCGCTGCTGATCTCTCTCACATTGACACTCACTCAAAAGTCGCTGGATTCACTGGACCAGAACAGCTGAAGGACTCTCTTCGAGGTGCTCAGGTACTTTTATTCATAAATTTAAAAAATATAAAAAAATTTAACTGTTTATTATTGAATTATCTTGAGAACGTGTGATACTAGAGGGAAATGTCAAGAGATCTTTTTTACCGGAAATTTTGTCATCTACAAAAAATATCTCTTGACATTTTTCTCTAAAATCACTCATTCATGAGTTAATTAACTAATTAGACAAAAATTTATATTCGAAAATATGAATTTTCATTTTTTATTGTTTGATGGTAATTGAATTATCTCAGTAATGATTGAATTTACAATAAAATGTTAAAAGACCTTTTTTATAGGGAATTTTGTCATCTACAAAAAAGGTCTCTTGACATTTTTTTCTAAAAACACTCGTTTCCAAGATAATTAACAAAAACTTTCAATCAATCGACATAAAAATACATTTTTAATTATTCTCCAGGTCGTCATCATTCCTGCTGGAGTACCACGTAAGCCTGGTATGACCAGAGACGATCTCTTCAACACCAATGCCTCCATTGTACGTGATTTAGCTCAAGCTGTTGCCGAAGTTTGTCCAAAGGCCTTTGTCGCCATAATTTCTAATCCTGTGAATAGCACAGTGCCAATTGCCAGTGAGGTATTGCAAAAAGCTGGAGTCTATGATCCCAACAGGATCTTCGGTGTCACTACTCTGGACATTGTGAGATCCAACGCATTCATTGGTGAAGCCAAGGTAATTATTTCATTGGTCTCTCTAACGAGAAGTGAATCAATTTCTCAATTACTTAATTAATTATCTCAGGAAATATTGATTTAACGCAAAAATGTCAAGAGACCTTTTTTGTAGAGAATAAAATTTCCTACAAAAAATATCTTATCACATTTTCTCCTGAAATCACTCCTCACCGAGATAATCCAACATTCAGCCTGATTAAATATTTTAAGCTGCTGTTTAATCGAATATTTTTAGGGAATTGACCCCCAGAAGGTGTCAGTGCCAGTGATTGGAGGTCACAGTGGTATCACCATAATTCCACTTATCAGTCAGTGCAAACCCAGTGTCTCATTCCCCGATGACAAACTCAAGGCACTCACTGAGAGAATTCAGGAGGCTGGCACTGAAGTTGTCAAGGCCAAGGCTGGCACTGGCTCAGCAACACTATCAATGGCTTATGCTGGTGCACGATTTGGTTTTTCATTAATAAGGGCACTCAATGGTGAACAGAATATTGTAGAGTGCTCTTACGTCAGATCCAACGTTACTGATGCCAAATATTTCTCAACTCCAATTCTTCTTGGTGTAAGTTTAGATTTCATTATTTAATTTTATCAATATTAATTTATATTAATTATTTTAATCAATCGAAAATAATAAAAAACATTTTTTTTTCCACAGAAAAATGGAGTAGAAAAGAATCTAGGTCTCGGAAAATTGAGTGGCTTCGAGGAGAAATTATTGCAGGCAGCGATTCCCGAGCTCAAGAAAAATATTCAAAAGGGCGAGGGGTTTGTAAATAAAAAGTGAAAAACCTCATAAATCACTCACTCCTATTGCATACGTAATGAATACGTATCTTTTAATAAAAATAGACTTAAAAGTGAATGAATTAATCCTATAAATGCACCACGAGAGGTCAAATCACTCCAGACAAATTGCAGAGCGCATTTAATGCAATTAGTGCTCAAAATCATGTTAAATGCAATTAGTATCGGAAACCAATCATGTTAAATTAATTGAAAATTGTAAATTAAATAAATTGAATCGTGCGATAGAGTAATTCACTGTTTTCTTCTCTTTTATTTTCGTTTTATCGGAATTTATCGATTTGTTTTGATGCAGGTAGGAATTTTTGGAGTATTTAATACTTTGGAGGATAGCAGAAGTGTTGGGTAGAATCATAACACAGGTATGAACGCATACAATCGACGGTAGTCAGTTAAAATCCCTCAGAAATGTAAATAACAACGAATAAAATAGAGGGAAAATCAGTCTGACTGTGTCTTTCATTCGTGCATGACCCATAATATGAGGATAAACCTTGTGAAATAATTTATTCTATAGTCGTTTCCACTTGAACTATATTTATCAGCAATAGTACGGTGAGTAAATAATTATTATCTAATTATTAATATTTTTTCCCGTTTTTACAAGTAATGATTCAGTAACAGAATAAATGAATTAAACTTCATTAATGAATATCTTTGAATCTAATCGAGATAGCGGAATTTTTATAGATACCTTTTTTGTAGAGGAGAATTAGAGCTACAAAAAAGGTCTCTATGAAAATTTCACTATCTCCACTATGTTCAGAGATATTCATGAAAAACTGAGTTCTATCCGTAATTCAACTGATTCAGGAGAATCATCGAATGTAATGGCGCCCCTCAGGTCTTCCAAGCGTCCCAGACAGATGAGAGATATCACCAATGTCCTTAAATCCTCCCCAGAGGTCAATAAACCCTTGACGAAGAGTCCAATTGACTCCAGATCCATTAAAATGACTTCTGACGACATCAGATCCCCCGAGTCTCTGCGTTTTGTAGCACCAGAGCCTATCTGCATCAAGGAATTGAGCCCCAAGATCATCCCCAGGGCCTCAAAACTCAAACTAAACTTTGATATACCCGAGGAAGAGCCTGAGGACGAGGCAAACTGCCCCAAAAACAACATAAACATCCTTGAAAGAACGATTTCTATAGACAAAGTCTATGACGACATGGGATTCCTCATGGATCACGCCAACTTCCGCCATTTTGTGAGCCCCAAAGATGAACCTCAAGACAAAATGGCTGACAATTTTTCAGGACGAAAAATCGATAAGAATGATGAGAATTTATCGAATGATCAAAAGCAACAAATGGCAATCGTCTGTCAGAATGACGAATTTTCTTCAATAAAATCCATCGATTTGTCAGTTAAATCAGTGAATAGATTAGATAAATTTTTTATATCGACATTTGGGGGAAAATCGTCAGGTAAAAGTTGCCGTAGGAATTTGGAGATTGATGAGGTGAAGATATCGAGTGAGGAGAGAAAAGAATTTGGAGTTGATGAGTTGAAATGTGGGACTGGAGGGCTTGAGGAGGGCTTTAAGATCACGTGGCAAGGGTCTGGAGGGTCTGAGGGGAGTCCTGAGGGTAAAGAGGCTAGAGGCAAGACGATTTCATTGACGATGGAAACGACTGACCCTCAAGTTCACATTGATAATCAGTCGGAGAGTGATAATGACATCATTGAGGAGGGCATGAGGCTGAGGATGAGGGTCAGGAAGTACTGGAGACCTGTGGAGAAGGTTGTTGAGTTTATTGAGTGGCTCGGGGAGAGGGTGATCATTTTTGTGAAGAAGGGGTGCAGAATTGTCTCCTGGGGAATGTTTAGTTCTTCTGGGAGAAAGAGAAGGGAGCAGGGAGGGCTTGAGAAGGTCTTGGAGGACGTGAGGAGGGAGAACCAGATGATGGTGGGAGAGATATCAGAGAGGATTAATTGTTTGTCGAAGAAGTTGGTACAGGTGAGGAAATGTTTGATATTTTTTTAAAAAAAAGTCTCTCTAAAAATACCATCTACCATTCCAGACCTCCACAACGAACCAAACGAGTCTCTCAGCCCTGACAAAAGAAGTAGAAACCATAAAGACCACCAATCAACAATTGCTGAATAGCAATGAGATCCTGATGAGGGAATTGAAGACATTATCAGAGGCTCTGAACACATTTAAATCCATCACGAGGGTTCCAGTGCCTCCAGCAACAGTTGGATCTTCAATCCCTTCACCTCCTCCAATTTCTGGACTCTTTGGTCCTCCTCCACCCCCACCCATGCCCCAATTTCTCCTCAATACCCCAAAAAATCCGTTCATGCCCACAAAAAAATCTCCAACGAAAAAATGCTCAACTCCACTGATTGAGGCCAGACCAGTCATCACTGTCGAGGATCTACTCAAGGTCACCCTGAAGAAAGCACCCCAACAGCATAAAGTAAGTGAGCCTGACCTGATTAATGCCAAAACCAAAAATTTGATAATAAAACTTTGAATTAATTCGAAATCCCCCAGAGAAAGACAATAAACACCCAGATAAAGTTGATGGGAGGGGAATGAAGAGTTCACACATAAATAGCCAAGGAAATTTTCAGCTCCAGATGATACTTGACGACCCATTTTGCCCCAGTAGTTTACGAGATATAATAAAAAAAGTTATTACAGGAAATTGAATATTGTTTTTTGCGGATATATCTGAATCTACAGGAGATAGCGAAATTTTCATGAAGACCTTTTTTATAGCTCTAATTCTGCTCTATAAAAAAGGTCTCAACAAAAATTTTGATATCTCTCTCTGATCTCGAGATATTTCTCAAAAACTGATGTAGAAATTGATAATCCTCTCTTAAACTGGATTTATGTGATCCATTTTGCCCCAGGAGTCTCGAAAAACCCCACTGGATGTTAAGAAGGGTCCAGTGGTGTCGTTGGACATGCTAAGGAGTGTTAAACTCAAATCTGCCAGGCGCAGAAGCTCTGATAACGCAAAATCTCCATGCAGAGTTCATCCTTACAAAACATTGAGAAATACCCAGAGTTTGACGTCATTATCACCAATATCAGCTAGAGAACGCAGTCCTCTGCACAGAATTCTTCGTGAGGTCGATGGTACCCAAGGTAGAGTGAAGAGAATGATTATAAGCCCAACTCAGAGCTCACAGAGTGATCACGAGACCTCCCAGGAGGGCAGGAAAATCGACGCCATGTGCAACAAATCTCACTCGATTATCACATGATTTTATCAGTCAGTTTAAGACTCATTAACTGTATATATCTGCATTATTTAATTATTTAAAAATATGGAGACCATTGGACAATTTTAATAGCTGGTCTCTCTTAATCTCTTGGCTATGACGAGAATTTTAATTAATTTAATTATTCGAAAACGTGAATTTGATATTAATTGAATGCCTGAATCATTAAAAATGTTGACCATATGAAATTCTGTATTTGATTTTTTTTTATTTTTAGTATTTTAATCATTATCTTGTTAATGAGTGGTTTTATGGGAAAATGTTAAGAGACATTTTTTGTAGAGAATTTCATGAGCTTCAAAAAAGGTCTTTTGACATTTCATTCTAAAACCACTCGTTACCGAGATAATCTCTTAATTAATAGAAATTCCTGGGATTTGTTATTTCTCAATTACTCAAATCACTCGAATTAATTCATAAATGATGATTTTCTTTTATTTTTTTTATTCCAGGTGTTTTTTTTTTTTGTTTTACCTTAAAATTAAAATGATTTTGTTTTTTCCTTATTAATTTTACGCATCTTTAAAATGTTATTCTTTCATATATTTATAACATAATTATCAATTATTCACGATATAATACTTAAATGCGGGGGCACGCTTCATCGGAAAGTAAAATAATTTTTTTTTTAAATTTATACGGAAAATTTACCCTTTTTTCAATTGATTTTCATATTAAAAATTGCGCGTTCTTATTTCTTTAATCAATTTTTAATTTTTTATTTAATACGCGCATGCATACAAGACATAGAAAATTGTGGAATGATGAGAGATTGAGAAATGGCAACAGAGGTCGAGACATTTGAGCGAAATTCAGTGACAAATCAAATTTTTTTTCTCATTTTTCAAATCAAATTTTTTTTCTTTGCAATAAATTTATGATATTTTTTTTTTGCAATTAGGATTTTTACACTTTTTTTTGGACTAAAATATTTATAATTTTTTCGTCTAGATGAACATTGACTTAAATACTACACAAAAAAGGTCTCAATGGTGGTTTTTTTTTTTCGTATTTTTTAGAGATTTTTATGTAACAATTTCATTGGGTGCTTTATTTTCATGTTTCTGTTTATTTAAATTTAATTGGAGATTGATGACAGAGACGCACACATGCAAATTATTTTTCTTTTTGCATAAAAAATGTTTTGTTGAGATAAATTAATTTCTTTCGATTGAAAAAGGGATTTTTTCTTCGAAATAATTATTTTTATTTCACTTGAAAAAATAATTGAGCGACGAAAAAAGGATGATATTAATTCAGATGGAGAGTGGAATGGTCAGAATGAATTGATTAATCGATTAAAATTCAATCGATTGAGAGATTTATGATAAATGGGATGAAGAGAATATCTGGATAAATAATTAATTTTCATTCTGTTGAATGCTCTAGGTGTCTTTCATTATCTCACAGCAACAATTACAGTTTTACCCAAATTTTTCATCGATAACAATCGATTTTCCAGGAATGGTCAGAATATTCCAGTAGAAAAGTGATAAAAATGAAATGAAATTTCAGTTTTTGGTAAATATCTCGGAATTAAAGGGAAAAATCGAAATTTTTGAAGAGACCTTTTTTATAGAACGAAAAAATATCTACAAAAAATGTCTTTACAAAAATTTCGATATCTCCCTCAGATTCCGAGATATTCCCCAAAAAAATCAATTTCACTCCCAATAATTAAACCTAAATGACGTCGGAAGTAATAAAACAATTCCTCGAATGGAAAAATTGAGATTTTAATAATTTTATGCAAAATGAATTACATTTTTTAAATTACGAAGAAAAAAAAAAAACTTGAAAAAAAAAATGTCAATTTTCTCATGCAAAAATTGAATTGAAAAAAAAAAAAAAATTATTTAATATTTTTATACATTTGTATTATCAAACGAAGCAAGAAAAAATTTTGGAAATAAATTTTTTCATTGCTAATTAAATTTCAAGATAATCAATTGTGTTTATTTCTTTTTTTTTTTTATTAATTTAAATTGATATTCATTCTTTCGTTGAGGTCTTGATTTTTCATCCCTTCTAAATAATTAAATAAAACCCTTTCCAATGAATTATTCACAAATTCATTAAAAATTTTAATTTTTTTTTTTTTTCTCCGTACTCAGGCAGACGCGGTTAAACGGAGAGATTGCCCCGTAGCAAGCACTATTTAATCTTACGTTTTTCTTTTTAATTAATTCTCATAATTTTTTTCATTGATTACAGGTGCTAAGCTATCGAATACCGACGAGATTTTTTTATTTATTGCAATGAGTTTTCATTCATTTTTTTTTTTTATTCTTTTTCATCGAAATTCTTAAACTACTTTCGTAATTAAATTTGTTTTATTTTTTTTTCGAACAATTTTTCACTCAATTAAATCCTCATTAATGTTTTTGTGCCTCTGCTTCCCTCGACTTTCCAACAATGAATTTTTTTAAAATTATTTTTTAATATAAATTTTTGAATGTAAATCCACAAAACTTGAAAGAAAAAATTTTTCACATTTTTTTTTTATCAATTGAGCCATTATCTCGTTAATTAGTGGTTTTAATAAAAAATGTCAAGAGACATTTTTTCTGGAAAATTTAATTACCTACAAAAAGTGTCTCTTGACATTTTACTCTAAATCCACTGGTTGAGGAGATAAATCCAATTAACAAATTTGAAAAATTTAAAATTTCTCTCAAATTTTATAAATTCACGAATAATTCAATCAATTGGAAAACAACTGCGTCTCTCAGTTGTGATAAACTCCAAATAAATTTTTGTTATCATGTGTAAGTGAGAGGAGGGGATGAAACTGAAGAATAAGAATCGAAGGGAGGGCACTTGGTTTTGAATCGAAATAATTTCTAGAAAAAAAAATATCAAGCATTTTTTTTTCAACAAGACAAAAACGAAAAAAAAAAAAAAAAAGTTCGACTTACCCTTTTTTGCCATGAATGTGACTCATTTGTATAAACGAGATTCTCTATCTTTTCGCATTTGATAACCTCTCCCCTCTCTCATTTATTTTATTTTATCAAATTGTCTCTACCATTTTTTTAAAATTCCCGCTCTTTTTTGTCCCCTCAATTATCTCAATTTCCCCGACCTCCCACTCCCATTTGTTTTTGTTTCTTTTTTTTTTTTTTTTGAAATTTTCTGTTGGTTTTTTTTATTCTTTATTTACTTTATTTATTTCTTGCTTAAAAGTTATTAAGAGTTTTTTTTTTTGTTGTTGTTTTGTTGTTGTTGTTGTTTTCTTCTTTCCTCTTCTTCTTGTGTCTCAATTGTATGCGCAATTAACACTTACTGAAACTAGAGTTACGATACATCCTGATCTTCCACATCCGGCGTTGGTTCTTTTTGTTCACCTTCACCTTTAAAAAAATTAATTGTCATCAGTAAATTCAACTTTAAAAACGATTTTGATTGATATCTCGAGATCTAGGGAAGATGGGAAAATTTTTATAAGGACCTTTTTTGTAGCTCTCAATCTCCTCTATAAAAAAGGTCCTCATGAAAAATATCCCATTTCCCCTAGATCTCCAGCTATTCATCTAAAATTGATGTTGATTAAGAAAAAAAATCTGTTTTAATGAATAGATGTTACTCTTTGACGAATATCTCGAGATCCAGGGGAGATAGAGAAATTTTGAATGAGACCTTTTTTGTAGCTCTCATTTCATTCTACAAAAAAGGTCTCCTTCAAAATTTCTCTATTTCCCCTAGATCTCGAGATATTTCTGAAAAATTGAGTGGAAAATGTCTTACCATCACCCTGCATATCGGATGTCCATAAAGTGAGGTTGTCCCTGAGTAATTGCATAATTAGGGTTGAATCTTTGTAACTCTCCTCAGATAATGTATCAAGCTCGGCAATAGCATCGTCAAATGCTGCTTTTGCCAAACGACACGCTCGATCTGGACTATTGAGTATCTCGTAATAAAATACAGAAAAGTTAAGGGCTAATCCTAGACGAATTGGATGAGTTGGTGGTAATTCTGCCATTGCAATTTCGCTGGCTTCTTTGTATGCTATTAAGGATTTCTCAGCTGCTTCTTTCCTGTCTGTACCAATTGCAAACTCGGCTAGGTAACGGTGATAATCACCCTTCCTGTAAAATTTCATTTTATCAGTTAATCCATTTCTTGATAATAATGGGTTCTACAGCAAAATGTCAAGAGACCTGTTTTATAGCTAATTAAATTTTCCACGAAAAATGTCTCTTGACATTTTCCCCTAAAACCCCTCATCATCAAGATAATTAATTAATTGAGTCAAAGAGTTTAATAATTCAGTTGAATCGAGTAGAATGAACAAGTATTTTAGGGATTTTCTCGATAATGAGGGGTTTTGGGGGAAAATGTCAAGAGACATTTTTTGTAGAGAATTTTATCAGCTACAAAAATTGTCTCTTAACTTTTTTTTGTTACCCCGCTAGTTATCGATATAATTTAAAAAAATAGGAATGTAAACTCACATTTTGTAATAGAAGACTTTGGATTCACCCGTGGATGCACAGGGAATCAGATGTTTGTCAAGTACATCGAGTATGTCGGCACAAATGTCCCTGAGTTCTTTCTCAACTTGAGATCTGTACTGGCGTATCATCTCGAGTTTATCCTCAGCACCCTTGTTCTCCTCTTTCTGCTCGATACTGGATATTATTCGCCATGATGCTCTCCTCGCTCCAATGACATTTTTGTATGCAACTGAGAGTAGATTTCTCTCCTCAACAGTCAACTCAACGTCCAGGGATGCCACCTTCTTCATCGCCTCGACCATCTCTGCGTTATTAAGAATATTTTTATTAAAAAATTATTCTCTCAAAATTTTCATCATTAAAAACTCCACAAGTTAATTTCGTGAATATCTCCGAAAATAACAGATTTACAAAAAAAATTCAAGAAACCTTTTTTCAACAAAATTAAATTTTCTACAAAAAAGGTCTCTTGAAATTTTCCCCTAAACCCCCGCATTTCCAAAATATCCTCTTATAAAGAATAACTCGCATCTAAATTTCTGAATTCACTCCTAAAAAATTCATACACTCTTCCACAAATATCTCTGAAACCAGTAGATTAACAGAAAAATCTCAAGAGACCTTTTTTGTAGACCTTGAAATTCTCCACAAAAAAGGTCTTCTCACATTTCCCCACAAACCCCTTCCTTCTCTCAATAATTCCGAAAATCATCTGTATAAAAATTTCTTCAATTTGCAAAAAACTCGAATGAAAAAATTCTATAAATAATATTTATTGATTAAACAAACCGAGTGTAACAAAATATTATCGAGTCACCAATTCGATAAATACCAGAACGAAGAAAAGAATAAAATTATCAATATTAATGAAAAATTATTGTTAAAATGTTAATGATTTTGACCAAAAAAATTAAAAAAAATGATATAATAAAACGTGGAATTAGTATGAAGACAGTATAGAGAGCGTATTCGTGTTGTACAGGAAGAGAGAGAGAGAGGATGGTGGGGTAGCAGATCAATACTTTCCTTCAGCTATGACCTCCCTTCTCTTGTTCACCCCCTTTACCCAACACTCTACCCTGCGACGCTCTCTCCCAACCCTCAAATTTACCTTCAGCCTACCCTTTAGCCACCATCCACAAAGATCATGTACATAAATATATTTTACCCTTTTTATCACACCTCTCACCTATTAATAACCCCCCACAATCCCTTTTTCCACCCCATTATCAACATTTTCCTCTCATATTTAAATCCATTCTCTCGACTATTTATTCTTCATGACTCCAATTGGGCTTGAAAAATATTTTTAATCATAAAAAAAAATTATTAACAATATTTAAAAGGTGTAAAAACCCTAGAATGAAAATTACCCACAAGATTTATGAATTCTCTCCCTTTTATAAAATCATAAATAAAGTCTTTTCACCCCGAGAAAACCCTCGAGAGATAAAAAAAAAATTTGCAGAAGGATGCCAACCGCAATTTTCCCATGGTCGATTTCTCAAGGCCGAGGCCACTTCCCCCTCCACTCTTACCAGAAGAAGAGAGCCATGGAGGCACAACTCGAGGTCTAAAATCTCAAAAATAAAGATTAAAAATTAAACATAAAAAAATGAGGAAGAATTTGATACAACGCGTTACTACAATAGGTTTACAGTAGTAAAATAAATGGACTCCAGTGGTTTATGTATGTAGAGGTGCCTCCACCGGCCGGATCGGGTGGGTGTTGAATGCGTCATCGTTTGTGGAAGAAAATGGCATAGAGAATTTATCTATGAACGCCGCTACTAGCTTCAAGCACGCCTAGCAACGTAAATTTTCCAATTTTCCCCCCTTAAAATCATCCTTAACCCTCATCCTACACCATCAGACCCATAAAATCTTAAAAAATTAATTCTGCTCCAAATAATAAAATTCCAAAAAACGTGCAATAAATTCAGCCGGCACTCGTGTACGTGATCCAAGCACATTTGACGTTTTCCCCCCCTCCCCCTCTCAACCCCACCCACCCACTAACCCTTTTCAATCCCCCCCCCCCTCTCTCCTTGTCCCTCATTTCATCAGACAGAAATTCTCGATTTCCGGGGCTCCCGGACAGAAAATCCCACCATTTTTCACATCGACAAAATGCCCAACTCTCCTCTCTCTCTCTCTCGTACGCAATAGAGTACAGAAAATATTGGCCACTGATTTATTCGTCATGAGTGCGAAATAACTCCGGTAAAATTTCATCAATTTTTTTTCGATTTATTTAAACTATAAGAAACCAAAAAAAAAAATGAATAAATGTCATAAAAATTCCACTGACAATTTTCACTCAGACTTGAGATGCTCATAAAAATGATGAAATATGAGATTAAAAAAGAAGAATATTAATAAAAAAAAAAATGTGCTCTCACCATCGTAGCGCTCGGCCTGCTCAGCAAGCTTCGCCTTGTAGACGTTGTCCTCCCGCTCTGACATCCTGGCTTGTCGATAATAATCGTACAATTGCAAATAAAATAAAACTCAATGTTAAATAAAAAAATTAAAAAACTGATAATTAAATTAACACTCAAAACTTGATTTTACGATTAAACTTGTTTTATCTAAATTCAATGGATTTTATTGATGATTGAAGTAATTTATTTATGAGATTTTTTTTTTTTTTTTGAGGGGGGGGGGTGGGGGGAGGTCGATAATTTGGGGATGATGAATAAACTTATTGGGGTAAATGTTTTTTTTTTTTTTTTCAAAATTATTATGACAATATTCCTTTATTTTATTTGTAAAAAAACTTGTTTAGGTGGGGAGGGGCCTTACGTGTGTGTATATCCTTTAAAACGGTTTTGTCGAATGTGGATTACAACGGACGGCTTCTCTTACTGCCGCTCGCTAGCTCACTGAAACCAAGATGGCGGCACCACAGTGAGCGGGGCCCGCCAATAAACGGAAAAAGCAGTTCCCCACCGGTGAGAGTTAGCGCAGAATCACTTCACTAATACTTGGGTAAAGAGGGATGTTGCACGTGTATTGGGGTGAGCGTTCCCGGCTAAATTTGTTGGGTAGGGGCGGGAGGGGAGGGGGGAGATTGTATCGAGCAGCTTGAGGACTCGACTGGACTCTCTGGGCTGTGTATTACTGCGCGTGTGACGTCACAAATTCAACACACCTGCCGACTTTTTTTTTATTTTTGAGATTTTTGAGGTTTGTGAGGCACCACTCAGGGGTTTTTTTTATTTTTTCCGGATTGTTTTCTTGGTTTGAGGGGTTTTTTTTCTGGTTTTGAGGTTTTTTTTTGAGGTTTTTTGGAGCAAAATCGGTGATTTTGCGGCGGGAGATGGAAACGTGAGAACTTTTGGGGGGGACGCGAAGACTCTGCGGGGCTGGAAAAATGACCTGGAGGCTGGTGTAGTGGTGGGGGACGATGGGCGGCTGAGGGGGGTGGGGATTGGGTGAGGTTTGCGCGGGATTTTAGGGGGGTTTTTGAATTTTTGGAAAGTTTAGAGTGGATTTTTGGGGTTTTTGGTGGGTAGAGGGGGTGAGGGAAAGGTAGGGTTTTTTTTTTTTTGCAGAAAGAGGTGAGGAGGAGAAAAAATTGTAATAGGATTTTTTAATCTCGACATTTTTCAGGGAATTGTACTTTAATTTGACAATTTTTTGATGAATTCTTGGATATTTCTGCATTTATCTCGTGAATACGGGGTTTGAGGAGAAAATGTCAAGAGACATTTTTTGTAGATCTTGAAATTTTGTACAAAAAAGGTCTTATAATATTTTTGTCTATAATCACTCATTAACTGGATAATTATTATTTTAATTAGTCACTTACCTCCAGATGAATAGAATTTTGTGTGATTTGATTAAAGTAAAGAATGAAACAAAAATTATAATAAAATCGTTGTTATAATTTGTTTTAATCATTAAATAGTTTATATATAAAATTTACAATTTTCTCACGTTCAATTCATTAATTAATAATTAACACATCATGTAAGTTTGTATAAACAGCATAAATGTTGTATTTTTCTACATTCTCCTACAATATTCAGCCAACGAACAAACCATAGGCACTTATGACAATAAAATTATCATCAAGCGATTGAACAAAATTGAAAGCAAAATTTATTCAGCAATTTTTTACAATTTTTTTTTCATTTATTGTGCATCAAGATCAATTTAATTCCTTCTTAGGAGTGATTCTTCAATACGAAGAGCTTTAGAAAAAAATGTCAAGAGACTTTTTTTCTAGAGAATTTCATGAGCTACAAAAAAGGTCTCTTAACATTTTCCTCTAGACCCACTAGTCTTCAAGATATCACCGAAATAATCTATACTCTCTTTGAATTTTGAAAATCACTTTCCCCTCTGAATCAATTGTTAATTGATAATTAAATTTCTTTCATCAGCAAGCATTGAAGCAAAAAAAAATACAATTTTAATTCCCTAAAAAGCATACAAACATCATTAATATACCGATGAATCTCATCATCTAATGATTTAATGAATTTTTCATTCAATTTTTTTTTTAGGAATTAATCATAACTATATTGATAATTAAATTTGTATTTATATTTTTGTTTACAGATATAATATATCATCTTTCGATTGATTACTTTGACTATTTAAATTATCGTACAGCCTGGAATTTGTTTGAAACATCAGTAGTTTTCAAAACAATTCAATAAACTTTTTCTTCTCTTCTTTAATTATTTATTTATGACAAGTAAAGATAAATCTAATAGTTTTCATGTTTCTCTCTGCTTCATTAATTTGCACAAATTCAGATCTCATTTGTGTGCAGATTATTAAATAAACTGTGTCAAGAAAAAATCAGTAAAAACTATAAAAATCAATCTAAACGATTTTTCATATTTTTTAAAAAAAAAAAAGCTTTCAAATTGTTTATTTGGAAGCTCTCGCAATTTTTCTTGAGTTTGCAATTTTTTTTACAATCCCCCCCCCCCCACCTGTTCTTAGCCCGTCCGTGAACTATTGTTCATTGGATGTGTTTAAATCAATTTAAAAACCCGCGAAATACTCAAAAATACATTTTAATATATTAATTACATAACGAAGTGGTAAAAACGTGATAAATCATTTTTTTCTTCTTTCAAATGTTCATTTATCTTGAGAACAGTAGGATTTAGGGGAAAATGTCAAGAGACATTTTTTGTAGTTTATGAAATTTGCAATAAAAGATATCTCTTGACATTATATCCTAAAATCACTAGTTCTTGATATAAACAAACATTGATAAAAAAAAGAAAAATTTTGTTCATCGAGTTTTATCATTTCGCTTGAAATTTAAATACTTTTTTCACCATTCAACTGAACTTAACTGTCCGAAATTCATGACTGAGTGTAAAATGATGTTTTTAAAATTCAAATGACTCAATAACTCGAAGAAAAAAACATGATTACGTAATTTTGTGATGTTGATAATGGAATCAGAAGAGAATTTTTAAGACTAGAATATTTGAGGACATCTGCTCCAGTCTTGAACACTTTTGCAATCCCAATATTCACCGTTGTAGGTGTGACAGACACTGTCTGTGTACTTGTCCTGTTGCTTCTTGAACCAGACTGCTTCATAGGGCTCATATGGTTTACCTTGAATAAAAAAAAGTTGATATATGGATTCAAGAAAAAAAGAGAAATTTTACTTCAGGACAAATCAGTTTTTTGTCAATATCTCTGTATCTAGAGGAAATATAGAAATTTTCAGTAAGACCTTTTTTGTAGAGAAAAATGTGATCTACAAAAAAGGTCTTCATAAAAATTTGTCCATCTCGTTCAGGTTTGAAGATATTCAAGAAAAACTAATTTCGAAATTGAGTCAATTTATCGACTTTTGTAAAATTTTGCGATTAAATTAGTTTCAAGTGTTTTGAATAATTAAAAATTTAATAAAAATGTTTAATTTACCTTCAGCAGCTGATTTTTCAGCTTCAGCCTCACGTGCACGTCTCACAAGTCGCTGTTTCTCCTCGAGTTGTAATTTAACAGCATTAGCTTCATCCCAGTGTCCATTCTCCATTAATCTCTGATCGGGTCTCAATCTCGAGTCTGTTGGGGCAACTCCCTCCTCAGGTTCATTCAATTGACACGCCAATTCCGTAAAATTGTAGTATTTATCAGAATCTTCCCTGTAATTATAAAATTTTCACCTTTAAACAAATTTTTTAGATTAGTCTAAAAATTTCTTACAGATTATTCTTCAAATATCTCTCAAACTAATGAAGTTATAAAAAAATATCAAAATACCTTTTTTGTAGAGAATTTCATTCTCCATAAAAAGTGTCTCTTGACATTTTTCCATAACTCTCGTTATTTTCGAGATATTTAAAAAAATTAAATTTTTTTCTCTCAAGTTTGATTGAAAAATCAAGTTTAATAGCTTGAAATCATAATTTAAATGATAATTAATTGAACCAATTGATTTAATCAACTTACGGTGGTGGTCGACGGCTCCAAGCAAGAGTATAAGGACCAGTTTTGTATACAGGATTGTCGGGAGTGCCAGAAGTACTAATAACAGGTGCAATTTCAATTTTTGAATCCCATGTACCCTGTACAACCCACTTGACCTCTTTATTGGCATTCATAACTACACCCTTGACCTTACGCTGGCTGTCACGTGAGAAATAAGAGTATGGAATGTACTTTAAATGGCACTTTGTACCATCACTGTGATTTATTATATCCATATCACCACTCTGATCAACCCATAATTTTCCTACTATTATATTGTGAACAGTCGTTGTTACTTTCCGCCATGTGTAATGATTTTTATTTGTTGTAAATTCCAAATGTACTGTACCCAGAGGAACCACCTATAACAGGCAGAAAAATTATCAAAATCAATGTAAATTATTTAAAAATTGTTGCAAATCAATTTAAAAATATTTTTAGTACTTAAAAAATAAATAAATGATGATAAATAATTAATTAAATTACCTGAAGATATTTTCCACGAAATTTGGAAGCCATAGTGAATTCTTGCCAGGACTTCCACGTTTTACCTTCACAAAATTGTGCCAACATTGGTGGATGATGTGATACTTGTTCAGATATTGCTCTCCATCCCAAATCATCACTTCTGTCACACTCATAAGTCTCACCAAGTAATGGATTAAAAGGTTTACCAGTTCTTGTTGCTGTTGTTGAATAATTTGAGACAGTGAATGCAGCAATGTATGCCATTTGTTCACAGCTATCAGTGCACTGTTCAGCTCTGTCAATAATATCAGCATACTCGTAATCCTCGGTGAGACGTTGTAGCATACTCAGGGGCTCAGAAAAATTAACTGGCATTGGAATTTTTGATAATTCCTTGCCAATACAATTTTTCATTATACTCCATAGATTCAGGGGATAATTGGGCTTTTCTGGCACTCTATTTCGACGTTTACGTTTTCCTGAGGGAGTTAAACCAGTACTGGTACTGCCATTATTCACCTGGGAGGTCTAAATTGAATTTGAAAGAATAAAAAAAATTGATGAAAATTAGTGAAGATGTCAAAAAGATGAATTGAAGAATTTCTTTATCAGATAACAAGGAAACCCGTGAGTTTATCAAAAAATAGCAAGAGACCTTTTTTGTAGAGAATTTTATAATCTTAAAAAAAGGTATCTTGATATTTTTCTCTAAACCTGATAGATTCAGAGATAATTGTTATTAATTGCTTACACTATCCACTTCTCTATTTCTAGATGTTTGTGTGACTGCTGTTGAGTCAGTCACAATGAGGAATGAATTAGAGGTATCGTTGGTTGACATTGGTGCTGGATCTCCCTCTGAGCTTGATCCATCATCACTACCCTGTGAATCGTTTCTATTTCTCGTTCTCGATATTGAATTACCCGTTGTGCTATTTGTTAAATCCAGTGTAAATGTGTCTGACTCTTGAGCATCATAAAATTCTACGTTGTCCTCGTCCTCAGACTGTGGATTACTTGTTACAGCATCTGATTTTGATAACAAACAATGGAGAAATAAATTAATTAATGAGGAAATAATTAATTTCACGATGGGGAAGATTTTTTTTGAATGAGACAAAGTGGAGCAGGATAGGTAGAATCAACATGCGGATGAGTAATGATTTTTTTTTTTTTTTAATCAGGAAACTCGAGACACATGTTATCATTATCCAATGGACTCATTCCATACACAAAATACGTATTAACGAATTCAGACAGTGAATTACGATTTTACAAATTAATCCAAAATTTTTTTTAAACATCATTTTCGACATATCTCTGTAAATAATGAGTTTATAAAAAAATGTCAAGACACATCATTTGAAGTTTATGAAATTCTCTACAAAAAAGGTATATTGATAATTTTTCCTAAAATGACTCATTACCGAGATAATTTAATTATTGACACTGCAGGTGAATAAATTCAAAAATTTCACAGACACTATTTTGTCAATATCTCATGAACCAGTAGGTTTACAAAAAAATGTCAAAAGACCTTTTTTGTAGGCCACAAAATTCCCCACAAAAAGTGTCTTTTGACATTTATCTCTAAACCTCACACATTCCAAGATATTTCTCACGCTCCAAAAGTCAATTTTCAACTAATTACATTTTATTACCCCAGAACACAATTCCTATTTTTAAAACCTACTGAAAATATTTTATCAATGTTCGTGAGCACTTTAACATCATTCCAATAATGCTCAAAACCTTGAGGGAATATTAGTCAATCACGAGACTCTATTTAACACGTTGAATCATCGAAAAATCCGTAAAAAGAATGTCTTGAATAGACAATTAATTTTCTAGTTAAAATGACCTTTTTTGTAATCACGTAAGAGTCACGTTAATGTCGTAATAATACACTCAATCACCTCATGATCTAATGAGAAGTGGAAGGATTGAAAAAAATAATGATAAAACCTTTGGAAGCTATTTATTAAAAAACTGCTGTTTCCCCCTCGTAATCACTAATCACTTGCCTCAATTCCACTTCGATTCATTATTATTTTAACACTTGAGGATTTAAATTATCTCGAAGATAATTTGTGGAAATTTAGAGGTACATTTTAACCTGAATTTTTACGATTGGGAGGGAATTGTTAAAATTGAGTGACAAGACTGTCAGTGGATGTGTGCCAAACTGAGATTGCAAGTTGATTTTTTTTTTTGAGATTGTCGTGGTGCATTTGTACATGAGAATGGCATGAGATGACACGAGTGGGGAAGATGGAAAATACGTTTAACGCCATCTCGAGTGATTTTTTTATTAATTGAAGAGGCATTAGTAAGTGTTTAAAAAACTATTTTAATTAATCTTCGAAATGTAGTTTTCCAAGTTAAAATTAATTAAAAGGGATTACTCAATTAATTGGGAAATATTTATAGATTTTTTTAAGAAAATTTATCGACAAATTGATTTTTAAATTAGGAGAAATTGTGTAATTGTGGGTTTACCTCGAGAACGAGTGAATCTACGAGAAAGTATCAAGAGACCTTTTTTGTGGAGAATTTTATAGACTACAAAAAAGGTCTCTTAATATTTTTTGTTAAATTCACTAGTTCTCGAGATATTCTCCAATCAATCAAAAATGAAATTTTCGTAAATGAGATAGATTGATAATTGACTAATTACTGAATTAAAAAAATTAATTACGTGAAGATCGATGAGCCCCTGATGGAATGGCAGCTGGGAGAGCATGTTGAGCAGCCTGCTCAAGGTGTGAGTGCTGTCTAGCCAATTGCTCGACCATTTTTTCTATTCTCACTTTCTGATCTCTCTCGTGCTGCAGCAATTTTTCCCATTTTGGCTCTTGCTGCTGGGCCAATTGAAGAAAATCATTGCTTCTCTGTAAAAATAAAAAAAAACAGCAATATTTAAGTCTCAATTGAACAAATTAATTAACTCAATTGATTAAAAAAATCTACAATTTTGTTAAGTGAAAAAAAAATAATTTTCTTACATTAATCATAGCATTTGCAGCAATACGAAATAGTGTTGCTCTCTCGCTGACAGTTTTAATTTTAGTTGCCATTGTATCCGGATTATTAGGCTCCAGTGATTCAAGATCCATGAGTGATCGTGTGAGCATTGTACCCCTCTTCGATATCAATTCGTAACAACTCTGTAGATCCTCGAGTCTCTCGGTTAAATCCTTAACTATTGAGGCATGTTCACCCTTGTGATTATCGTTGTCTTGATACTCCTCCTCCTCTTCTTCTGAAACGAAGCGATGCTCTAATGAAGTGTGGCATGCTCTTCACCAGATGTTACTGATTCGAGCGAGCTCATGAATTAAATCATATTCTACTTTACCCCCTTTTTTTTAGAAAATGTAGCTAAAAAAATTGGACCAATGTATTGATATTCCAATTCTAATTGTTCCTGATTATTTGATCCACTGATTTTAATTATTCACTAATTTTTAATTAATTAATTCAATGAAAATGTGGTAATTAAGTCGTGATTATCATTTTATTTTTCGTAATTTGGGAATTATCTCGGGATTGAGGGGATTGAGAGGAAAATGTCAAAAGACATTTTTTGTAGATAATTAAATTTCCAATAAAAATGGTCTCTTGACTTTTCTCTGTAAAATCACTCATTGAAGAGATAATGGGTATGAAAATAATAAATTTTATGCAAACCTGACTCCATCGCCTGTATCGCTTTAGCCTTAGCCAATTCCAGTGCAGTGACCCACTGCTGACGTTCAACCTCAGTTGCTGCCTTTATGTGAAATGTCTGTGTACCCCCATTGCTGACAACGAAGGTGCATGCATCGACAGTGTGAATTAAGGCACCATGAAGTGAAATAGCACCTCTGCATGTGTGAGCCATTTCAGCTGGATTCCTAAACAAATTATTTGAAACACACGAGTTTCTCGGTGCTATTCGATTATGCTTGATACACGGATGATATTCATATATCAACGTGACACCAAATCATCGAATTTATCGTTTTTTAATTAATTTTAAAATCTCAATTTCAGTGAAAATTAATTTTTTTTTTTTTTTTTAGAAAAGAAAATTGTTGATAATTGATTTAATTGATTATTTGAGTGATGAAAACAGCAGTGGGTGCTCGAGTATGACATGAGGGTGCTCCTGATCATGCAAGAATCAATAATAATTCAATTGAAATCAATAATAAAGAATTGATCAATCAGTAAAGTGGTGGAATGTTGAACAAGTCGAGTTAATAGGGTGATTATCTCGTGAATGAGTGGATTTAGAGGAAAATGTCAAAAGAACTTTTTTATAGAGAATTAAATTTCCTACAAAAAAGGTCTATTGACATTTTTACCTAAAGTCACTCATTAGCGAAATAATTTGATAATTAAGAAATTAGAACTGACAGAGGAAATAAGTTGAATAATTTTTTTACACATTATTTTGCTAATATCTCAGAAACCACTGGGTTTACAGAAAAATAATAAGAGGCCTTTTTTGTTGTAAATTTTGCAATTCACAATAAAGGTCTCTTGACATTTTCTCGAGACATCAATGGTTTTCGAGATAATTGGATAATTAATATGAAGGTCGAATTTGACTCTTTGGTTCACTCATTGAATATCCATAACTTCACTCAAAAATTGATGATGAGTGCTTCTGTGACGATAGGAAATAACATCAATTAATTGTGAATAGGATATTAACACGTTGGACTGAACAAAAGACAGATGAAAATATCTCAGAGCCCCAAATTATTCAATCTATGCAAAATATTCGATATAATCATTATGCAACTGTGACGTGGGATATGTAAATTATCACGTGCCAAATTGCTCGCCAGGATTTTTTTTTTTTGGCCAGTAATTGAGGAAGTTTATACAGAAGTTAAATTTAATTATTTCATTTACCCAGTAAAATCGATTTTCATTATTATTAAAAATTAATAACTCAATTTTATTATGATGATAAAAGTGCAATTATCTCGGTAATTAGGGAATTTAGAAGAGAAAATCAAGAGACCTTTTTTATTCAAAATTTTCCTCTCTACAAAAAAGGTCCTCTCATAAATTCTTCTAAATCCACTCATTCCTGAGATATTAACAAAATAACATAATTAATCGTTAATAATTGATTAATTATTCATGAAAAATCCTCAAAAATTAAAAACTACCTAAAAATAACTCCAAACAACAATCGCACAATAATCTTAATGACATAAATGAATAGATGACAAATAAAATTCATGGAAAGATCTGTCATTACCATGTTGGTCAATAAATATGTCCAATTGGGCAATAAACAGTTTAATGATAAATTCGTAACGTTTTTTTTTATGGTCAGCTGCGTTTTTTTAATTTTGTTTCTTCTCATTTATTACTTACTCGGAGGCTCTGCCAGACCTCCGCTTGCGTCGCGTCGATATCTTTGGCCCCCCCGTTGGTTCAGCCCTAAACAGTCCACAAAACAAATAGACCGATATTCAACTTTGTGCATTTGATTTTTATCAATTTTTAAACAAATTTATTCTTCAACTCAATCTTCGATTTTCCATTTTTAAAATGAATTAATCATCATTTAAATCGCGTTTTTATGTGAAAATGACAGGAATATTAATTGATAAAATAACAATTGGGATTTATGAGATGAAATGTAGAAATTAAGAGGAAAAATGTTTATTTTCTATTTTTAGATATTTTGTGAATTTTTAAAAAATTGTAAAATAATTTTTTTTAATTAGGAAATGGTTATTTTGATGAGTTGAAGGAGTTTTTATTGGGATTCCATTATTTTTTAAGGCATTAGAGATCGTTGCTTTAGAAATGAGAAATAAATGATGTCAATCCCAAGGTCCAGCCCACATAACACCTAGCCTTGAATTCACGAAATAAAACCCTCATCCAGTGATGAATACAGCACAAAAACAACCAAATCCCTGAATGATACGAGATGATAAATGAGAAATGAAGTGAAGAGTAAAATAATTTTAGAAAATATTCCCATGTTTTTTTATTCTGCGGATATCTCTGAAACTTTCAGGTTAATAAAAAAATATCAAGAGACATTTTTTCTCGAGAATTGAATTATCTACAAAAAGTGTCTCTTGATATTTTATCGTAAACCCACTCACTCCGGAAATAATCCTCAAATTACAAAAAAAAAGACAAAAACCCCAGAATCCTCATTACGATTATCAAATCCTTAAATATCTCCAAAACTACTGGATTTATCACAAAAAGTCAAAAGACATTTTTTATAGTAAATTAAATTCTCTAAAAAAAATGTCTCTTGACATTTCCCCTTAAACCCACCCCTTCCAAAGATATCCCCAAAATAATCCCTCCAATACTTTTGAACTCATCTTCTTCAACATAAAAATCGTTTGACAAAACCCAAGACAATAGACAAAAAAAAAATAGTCATATCTCCTATTACATTCAACTCGTCAGCATGATTTTCCCTCCATCTAACCACAATAATCATGGATACGCAAAGCAGTCAAGTGTGTTAATGAACAGACACAACGATAGAAATTGATCTCTAATCACGAGTAAAATGACCTCAAAGAGATGAATAAAAATATATAAAAAAAAAGACCTTTGAAATTGTTTAATTGCAATGAGACTCGTGAACATATGAAGAAGATGCAGGTGAACATGTGGAACAACATGAAGGGACAGATCTTTCGTGTGATAATTATTATTTCTCGTTTTTTTTTTGAGATGACGTAGAAGCAATTTAACATCAATATTGGCTGATCTAGAGACTGAGTCTCATTGTTCATGGGTGGAGAACATTTATTGATGTATAAATGTACCTGTAGTATGACAGGAGGCCATTTGACAGGACGAACCATCTTCGCTGATAACCTTTGAGGTAATTTGTCCACTTGAAGAGCCATCCCTTCATATCCTGGCCACCGTGCTGGGGCTTTGGATCGCCCATATCAATTTATTACACCTTTAACACTAAACACAGGGGGCACAATGGGTTTTGGGGGAACAAGGGGGTGTGGGATTGACTTTTTTTGGAAAATGTTAACACTCTGTTGGGAGCATACGAGATACTATTTACTTCGGAGGAGAATAGAACCAGTTAGACACGTATACATATTCCATTGCGTGACGCCATTTTGAATTAGACACGTTCGTGGGGATTGGAGTTGTGGTGGAGAACCAATGGGATTGGTTAGGAGTTAGCGGGAATTTTAGAGTTTTTTGAATTTGAGAAATATTCAATTTATCATTTTTTGGGGTTTTTCGGGAGAAGGGAGGGGGTTAGGGGAAAATGTCAAGAGAGGTGTTTTGTGGAGAATTTTGTGGACTACAAAAAAGGTCTATTGACATTTTTAAGAGGGTCTAGTAGTTTTTGAGATATTTGCAGATTAATTGATATAAAATTTTTTTATTCTTGAGTTCTTTAATTCAATAGCAATTTGTTAATTATCGATTTATCTCGGTAATGAGGGGTGCTAGGAGAAAATGTCAAAAGACATTTTTTGTGGGAAATTTTGTCAGCTTTAAAAAAGGTCTTATGAGATTATCCTCTAAATCTAGTGGTTTCAGAGATATTTACATAAATAGCTGTTCTTTTTTTTTTGGTACAGAATTAAATATTTTATTTGAAAGAGTAATTTATTTATCAATTCAAGGGAATTGTTTGGATGCTACGATGAAGAAAAACCTTTCTTCCCGACCGGATGTTTTCTGCACATATCACAGTCGTCACGAAACCGTATTATGCTACCTATTACATAAGATTTGTACATTTTTTTTTTTTTGTAAAATTTCTTGATTTTTCCTTTAAATGAAAAAATGTGGCAATATTTTTACACATTAATATGATATGATAAAACATAGTAAATACCTCACTCAACCCATTAATATTTATTTTTCATGTCAATGTCACCGTATACGATCTCTGCAATTGTTTAACAAAATTATCATAAATTTAATTTACAAATTTTCTAATTGTGTAAATTAATGAGTGAGTAATGATGAAAATTCAATATCATGATGGATATAATTTTGAAAAACCACTGAATGATGATTTTTTAATTTTTTTACAATTTTTTAGTATTCAAATTTTTTAAATTATCACTAAAAATTCCAATTTTTGGGTCAATAATTCGTGCCATGGACAACGAGAATGAAAATAAAAGTTGAAAAGTCAATGGTGGATTTTTCCAAGTATTTTTCCTTAAATATTTACATAATTCTCGGTAATTTTGTCAGCATTAGTAAAAATTATAATACAAAATGTCGTTTTATGTATTTTTAATACTTCATAATGGAAAAAAAAACATTAGGAATAATTTTTCCTTCCTCCTCAGAGTTATAAAATTGGAAATTGATAGAAAATTCCCAATTTGTCTCCACAATTTTTCCGTAAATCCCCGGGGGGAATTCCCTTAAATAAAAACTCATTATATTCCGAAATATCTAATGATTCATCTAATCAACATAATTTATTTTTCTCAAATAGGTAATTATTTCGATAACGAGTGGTCTTACGATAAAAAATCAAGAGACCTTTTTTGTTGAAAATTTAATTCTCTACAAAAAAGGTCTCTTGACTTTCCCCCCTAAATCCCCTCATTACCGAGATAATCACTCGATTAATTGAAAAAATTTTGATGAATTAATCAACAAGTCTAATTCATCCTAATCGATAATTATCCAATTATCTCGGTAATTATCAGGTTTAGAAGAAAATGTCAAGAGGCATTTTTTGTAGCTAATGAAATTCTCTACAAAAAAGGTCTTTTGACATTTTCCCCTAAAACCACTCATTACCGAATTAATGAGAGAAATCTGATGTTGAAATGAATTTAAAAAGAAAAACATCAAGAATTATTATTTAATTTTAATCAAAATTCCAATAAAAATTGATATACCATTCACATAGATGTTAGGAGAATAATTTTCACATGCACCAACATCATTCAGAGGCCAACCGTCTACCTCCAAAGCCAGTTATTATCCCGATATGGCCACAAGGCAATTAATACTATTGTTATGATATTTCTTCTTGTTTCTGATTGAGGTAGGGGTTACAAGCACGCGTCCCACTACCGCTATTGCATGTTTCGTATTCACTCAGTTGCCGGCTGTCTCTCAGTGTTCGATGATAACTCATTATTCTAATCAATCAATAAACAATCATTTTTTAAAAAACCCCAAAAACTCAATTATTCATCAATTTATCAATTTTAAAAGAAAAAAATGAGTGGAATCACGTAATAAACATTGTTTAAACAATCCTCAGCATCAATATTTGTTCATATAAACATTTTAATTGTTTATAAATTTTATTACAATTAAAAAATTATTAAAAATAAATTGCGAGTTTTTAAAATTTTTTTGTTTAAAAAAAAATCGATATAAATTGTAAAATTAATTAATTAATTAAGTAAATATTGTTAATAATATTGAATAAATTATAAATAATGTAAAGTGCATGCTGAACTCTCAAAACTAATTGGATAATTTGAATTTTATGTAACAAAAGTGATTTAAACAATTTCCAAGATAATGTCATCATTGAAATATTTTTTTCATCTTTATGTGAATAAACTGATAATATTAGTCAAGTGAGGATAAATAATACATTAATAGTGACAGAATGAACAATGTGAGAGAGTTGTTGAGAGTTAATTGTTGTTTTTTTCTGAATTTTAATGAATGATTTTTTTAAAAATTGATAAAAATCGATCAGACATTTAATCGATTTATCAACAATTGTCCTCATTTCACTGGCAATAAACGATAACAATTTCAACAGTGAGTGAAGAAGAAATCTTATCAGTCTGAGGCCCTTGAGCCATTTATCATTGATTGAATGGTGCGAATAAAACGTTGAGATTAAAATTGATACAATATTGAGAAAATCTGTTGATTGGGAATTAAAAATGAAATTATAATATTTTTAATATTTTTTTTCTTACAAAATTAATTAAAAAATCCAGTGATTAGTGACTAAAATGATAATAATCTCAAATTTTAATAAACAATTTAAATAAAATTGATTATTTAATACAAAAAAAAAATTAATTAAATTACAATGTCAAATGATTTTATAAACATCGAGTTGATGCACTCGTTAAACACATCTCCAATAGCTCAAGACAATCAAAATCAGATGGAGGGAGTGAAAGTTAGAGAGGACAGTATAACAAGTATATCAGAGATAAATTCCCCGAGATCGAATAAATCAACGCAAATAGATTTTGCCCAAAATTGGAGATATATACCTGGGGGAATCCCCAAAACTCGACCAGTGAGTGTTGGATATGTGCCAAAGGCCAATCAGCTATTCAGCTCTAATCCTTCGATAAGTGGTACCTCCAGAGGATTTTTAAATACATCACAGAGTGAAGTTGCCCTTTCGTCTAGACGAGCTGTACAAAAATATGTAACTGTCGATGTTAAAAGTATTCCTGGTCCCACTTACAGCCCCTACTCGGGTAGTAATTTGTCTGGAGGCAATTCCACTTGCAATTGTTGCTGTAATTGCAGTGGAAGGGGTAAAGGAGAGGGGACAGGGACGAATGACCATGATGGACCACAGGGACTCAGCTGGAGGAGATTACATATGAGCAGGGCTAAATTAAAAGCCACTGCGACAACTTCTGAATTACTCAGTGGATTTGCTATGGTAATTAGATTTTTTTAATGATTTTTTTTGCATTTTTCAGGGAGTTTTTTGAGGATATCTTGGAGAGGGGGGGATCTAGAGGAAAATGTCAAGAGACATTTTTCGTTGGAAATTGAATTCTCTATAAAAAAGGTCTTATGACATTTTGAGCTGGGATCGTCTGGTAATGGGATACTTTGGGTTTTTTTGATGATGAGAGTAGTGGGATTGATTGGGGGATTCTAGGTGGATTATTTTGGAAATATCTGGGGAAGGAGGGGGTTTAGGGGAAAATGTTAAGGGAACTTTTTTGTTGGAAATTAAATTTATTACAAAAAAGGTCTTTTGACATTTTTTTGTTCATGTCTTTTTAATGGAGATATTCTCAATTTTTTTCACTAACTAGATAATTATCATTGACTTCCTTGAGAATTGATTCTCAGAATCATTGACACAAAAAATAAGAAATGTTAATAATACTCGAGTAATCGTTCAAGCCTACAATGTCATAAATCATCTCTTCATCAGACATTTTTTCATTTTTCTTATCAATACTTTAAAAAAATTAAATTTCCACATATGAATTTAATAATTCATGTCATTTGTGTAATCATCATATAATTATAAAATTATTGCAATAAAGGGAGTGCATAAGTTTTGATTACCATTGTCTGTAATTTACTGCGGAAAAGGAATTTGAGAGAAAAAAAAAAAAAAAACTAGACAAATACAATTAAATATCAAAGTCGAGGACAATTGTGTTAATCTCTGTGTCCATCAGCAATTATGTAAGGACAAATAATTCATATTAGAGACATGACGTGCGATGAGTGGAACTTCTTGGCTTTGATGGAAATTGTTTGGATTATGATCAGTGTCAAATTATAGAGATATTATTCAGCCACTGGCGTTAAATCGCCTTTTTTAAATTTTCCATTGATATTATGGAAATTATTGATTTGAGGAAAAAATGTGAAATGACCTTTTTTGTAGATAATTTAATTCTCCACCAGAAAGGTCTCTTAACATTTTTATCTAAAATCCTTCGTTTCCAAGATATTTCCAAAATAATGAAAACAAAATTCACCATTTTGTCATAAATTTTATCTATTCATAATAATTGAATTATCTCATTGACAAATGGTCTGACTCGAAAATGTCAAAAGACCTTTTTTACAAAAAATTTTCTACTCTACAAAAAAGGTCTCTTGATCTTTTTTCCTAAAATCACTCATTATCGAGATAATTAAATAATCACGAGAGACAAATTTAATCCTCACGTTTTGGATTTCTTAAAATCTTCTTTTGACTAAAAAAAAATAAAAAAAAATTAATGAATAATTTTTTTTCCAGGTAGCAATGGTAGAACTCCAGATAAACGAGCCCACAGCAGTGCCAGAATGGCTATTCGTAATGTTTGCAGTGTGTACAACAGTTCTCGTGTCAGTTCACATATTCGCCCTAATGATAAGCACGTACCTCCTACCAAATGTCGAGGCAATCAGTAAACTCCAAGTATCAAGATTGATAACAGAATCTCCTCATGAACGAATGAGAGGTTTTATTGAGCTAGCTTGGGCATTTTCCACAGTACTAGGACTCTTTTTATTTCTTGTGGAAGTGGCTATTCTCTGTTGGGTCAAATTCTGGGATTATTCATTCACTGCTGCTATGGCTAGCACAATAATTGTCATACCAGTGTTAATTGTTTTTGTTGCATTTGCTGTACACTTTTATCACTCACTCGTTGTTTACAAGTGCGAAGCCTCTGTCGGGGATATGGAGGAGTTGGAGAGGATTAAAAAGAAATTGGATAAAGCTGCTGTTGGACAGAGTTGTGTATAAATATTCGAATATCTCGGAAACTAGTGGATTTAACGAAAAATTTCATATGACCTTTTTTATGAAAAATTCAATTCTCTACAAAAAAGGTCTCTTGACATTTTTCTCTACATCCACTGGTTTAAGAGATATTTACAAAATTAACTACCTATTCGTTATATGAAATGAAATAAAAGTCAAAAAATTCATTATTTCTCAAATATCTCGGAAACTTTCAGCTTTAACAAAAAATGTCAAAAGACATTTTTTGGGGAGAATTGAATTCTCTATAAAAAGTGTCTCTTGACATTTTTCTCTGAAACCAATGGTTTAAAAGATATTTATAAAATAACGTGCAGACTTGTAAATAAATCAATAAAAACTATAATTCTCAACTACGTGAAACAGTTTTATTTTCAATGTTTTTATATAAAAAAAATGTACATGGCTGTACACATGCAAGAATTGCAACAGTACAAGCGAGTGCTAAAATTAATTAATTTTATTAATAATTTTATACTGATTTACCTTTTGCAATAATTTCTTCTTTTTTTTGTTTCTTTTCTTCAATTTTTCAATCAGTAGCTTTTCAATCTAAATGTATAGACTCTCCTTCTGGATTTACAATGAGATCGAGTTGTGTTTAAAAACATTTGGAAATTCCAGTCTCTCTTTTAAACTAATTAATTATTTTTTTTTTTTTCTTATTTCACATTTTTCAAACTTACAATTTCCAATTTATCACTCACTCGATTTCAGGACAAAACCAGAATGAGAATAATTTACTTTTTCTTCTTGTTTTTATTTTTATTTTTAGTCTTATCAGAAATAACGCATACAGTATTATAATTTTTGTTTTTCTTTTCTTCTTTATAAAAAAATGAATTGTTATGGAAAAAAAACTGATGGCATTTAACATGTAATCGATTTACACTCATGCCTGTGGTTCCAGTTTTTTTCTCATTTTTTTTTTTTTTTTTTTACTAAAATGAATAATAAATAATTTGAATGAAAAATTACAACTATTGCACTTTTTTTTTAATTTATAATTTTTTTTTTTCTTTATATTCAAATTTTTGATAACCCGTGGCAATATTTACAAATCAAACGAATTATTTTTTACACTCAAAAATGAAATGAATTAAATTTTTTAATCAATTTTCGTCGTTTTTATCGATTTTTTTGTCATTTCGTTATTCTCTTATTTCAGGGAAATGTGTGTATCTCTGAAACTAGGGGGTTTATCAAAAAATGTCAAGAGACCTTTTTTGTAGATAATTTAATTCTCTGTAAAAAGGTCCTCTGACATTTTTATGTAAAACCACTAGTTTCAGAGATATTCGCAGAATAATCTATTGAATTTGACAATTTATTTACTTTTATCACTTCAAAACAATTTAATTACCAATTATTGATGATTATTTAATACGAGAGCTAATGCATTTCATATCTATGAATAATGAGATATGCCACACTGATAATCGAATTCAATTGAACGTATAATTCAATCTAATATTCAATAATCGAATGAATAATGAATTGGGTTTAGTCTTCATCACGAACGAGTTTGGACAGTCACGATTTAAAGGGAAATTGATTATTCAATTTAAATGCTCCCTTAATAACAGTATTCATCCAGTAAATTAGTCTTTTCATTGAATCTCCTGATTTGCATAATTGTCGTAACAATTTTAATCATGAAATTGTAGAACGAGATTAATTCAAAATTCACTTCTCCCTTGATTCCCAAATATCTCCCAAACCGTGAGGTTTATTGGAAAAAGGCAGAGAACCTTTTTTGTAGTCCTCAAAATTCTCTTCAAAAAAGATCTTTTGACATTTTTTGATAAGTCCACTAGTTCCAGAGATATTCGCGAAATAATGCACAAAAAATTTTTTGATTCATCTCATTATTGCAATTTTCACTGAAATTCTCACGAGTAATTTCATTAGGAAGAGTATTAATCGCATTAATGTGCGTTATTCATTCATTCATATCAAATTGACTGGTTTAAGCCATTGCGAAATGCATTGGCCCCAATCGCGGCTATCAGTCTTGTTTGAATTACAAATTAAAGTACGAAAAAGTGATAAAAATAAAAGATTACTAATTCTCTTGGAGATATCGTGACATTCAGCTATTATTTTAATCTATGAAAAAATGGGGAAGAGACTCATTGATGGCCTTGTTACCCGGGCTCGAGTCTCGGTCGAATAGAATGAAGAGAAAAGATTATTTTTTTTATTTAAAAAAAAATAACACAGAAATGAGTAATTTCTTAAAGGATACCCGTTCGTGATGTTTTTCTCCCAAAAAATAAAGAATAATAATTTTTCTTGATGTTAATGAATATTTCCATCATTTTTTTCGTGAATTAACAAAAAAATTCAAGTTGAACATCAAATTCTTTTATTTTATCACCTTTATTTGTTAATTATCTCAGTAATTAGGGGTCTCAGGAGAAAATGTCAAGAGACCTTTTTTACTGCTGATTAAATTTTCTACAAAAAAGGTCTCTTGACATTTTCCTCTAAAACTACTGATTACAGAGATAATAACACAAATACAAATTACAGAATTGATGCATTCACTTAAACCGTTTTGCCCCTTCTCAATGGATGATCAAAGTGTACTGAATCTCACCGGTAAACTGATAAAACAATTTTTATCTCAAAATAAACATAAATCGAATGATACTCGAGCCTCTTTGGCTCTTATAAAAAATTATTATTTAATATATTTATGTACACAATTATGGTAGATTAAAGCGATCATTGATCTCTCTCAAATATCTCTCATTAATGTTTAATCGATAATTCACAACCAGCACGCGTGTCTCACTGATTATTCCCTTCAATTAATGCTCAATCGCTTCATCAATAATATGATATGGTAACAACTCGATTTTTTCATATCTCATTAAATATCAAATTATCTCGATGATGAGTGATTTTAGGAGAAAAAGACAGATGACCTTTTTTGTAGGAAATTTTCTCCTCTACAAAAGAGGTCTCTTGACATTTTCTTATAAAACTGATCATTACCGAGATAATTCGATATTTGATAAACTGTGAAAAATCGAATTATTACAGTTTCACTACTGACTTATCTCTGTCATTTTTTGCTTGAGAAACGTTTTCATTTATCGATCTGATCGATTACCGGTTTGCAGAACAAGTTATTTCCTAACTTCCTGGTTTAATTTCCTGGTTATACGTAACCTTGCATTCGAATACTCGATAAAAAATTATTTATCCTCTTTTACAATTGAAAATGACTTTTATTTATTTTCTTCAAATGATTTCTCGTTTATTTCAATTAATGATAATTGAATAATTTCAATTTATTTGTCACGGCCATTGCTAATCTCATCTCTTTCTCATCTACGCGTTAATTTTTTAGTTATAAATTAATTGAATTTAGTAACACGAAGATTCTGTGGAGAATTGATAAGAATGAGATTAACGCAAAAAATTTGGTCACACACTAATTTGCGAATATCTCTGTATCGAGTTGATTTATCAAAAAATGTCAAAATACCTTTTTTATAGCACTTGAAATTCCCCACAAAAAAGATCTCTTGACATATTTCTCTAAACCCACTGGTTTCAAAGATATTTGCAATATAAATTATACAATTTTTCAAAAAATCATCTCCTGTTAACAATTAACCACTGAATTCTTTCCTATATATTGTTCATTCGGTGCATAATTCTCTCAAATATTTATACCGATAAATTTTCACCAGTGTACAAACGACAAACACGAAATCCTTGATCCTTTATGAAAGGATATCATTTTAATAACGCAGACACTCAATGTGTGAATTTATTATAGAAAAAAAAAGAGAAAAAAAATTCTCACGAGCTGATAAATGAGTTAAAAAGCATTACTTACGTAGAAATGATAACGATGGAGAGTTAGGGAGGGCACGGGATTTGCGACACATATTTAAAAAATAATAAATTTCAGTTTATTGAAATTTCACGTTGGCTGTCAAACTTCCATGTGTTTTGAGGTTGCATGAGTTATAAATGGTTCACTCCACATTCTACGTAAATCTCCCTGTAACAAATTAATATTAATTTAATTTTTTTTGGATTTTTTAATATTTTAATCCTTTCAATTGAGATTAATCGATTGATTAATTAAAATAATTTAGACAAAAAAAGTGAAAATTACCTTTAAATACGCCATGGTGAGTAACGGCAAAAGCGTAAATGGTACGAGATAGAGTAAGGCTGGCTGGGCTGCTTTAAATACCTCAGAGCTGACAGTGGCAGTGAGTAGACCAAGAAAATAACCGATTAATGAACAATGGAAGTAGCTAATTCTTCCACCAAGATGTCTTGGTGGTGGTACACCAGCCTCACATCCACCAGGTATTAATTGGGCTTTTTTGTATGCATCATAACGCAGTACAAAGCACAAAAGTAATCCAGGCATCACAACATCACCGAGACCAAGCATTGAAAAATGACCAGCTTGATGCATCGAGGGAAATACGAGTTTTCCAGGTAGTGATAGCTTTGGGGCTTCACGTGCTACACCACCAAGGTGTAGTCGACGTGCCACTAGACCCACTGGATTGTCTGCTGGTCTTGTTGCCACCTGAAGAAGAATTATTATTGAATTAATTATAGAAAAATTAAAATTCTAAAGAATGAGCAGAGATTTTTGGAAATATCTTGGAAAATACGAGGTTTAGAGGAAAATGTCAAGAGACCTTTTTTGTGGCTCATGAAATTCTCTATAAAAAAGGTTTTCTGACATTTTTTTATAGATCTAATATTTTAAGAGATATAAGCGAAATAAGAATTACCTTGACCATAACATTTGTGCTGAATATGTACGATGAGAAAAACACCCAGAAGACATCATAAATGAGTAATCCAGTGAGTAACAATGTCGATACCTTGAGACTTGGTAATCTAACAAATGCAATAAATGCAACACAAAGTCCCATGCCCATTGCATCCATCAGTAACCAGTGTCCAGTGAGTACCCATATACATACTATGGTTACACTCAATGAGAATGAGAGGAGTTCAGCACCTGTGAATCTCCCACAAACACCAAATGATATTTTATTACCGTCTGAACACGGTCGTATTATATACTGGCACATGGGTAGCAGAAGAAATGCCAGAGCCACTGTTGCTATTACTGTAAAATGAATATTAAAATTAATTATCATTAATCCTCAATCATTGTTACTCATTTAAAAATTCTTTTAGATCATTTTCGGTGAATATTTTGAAATCTAAGAGAGATATCAAAATTTTTGAAGAGACCTTTTTTGTAGAGAAAATTCAGATCTATAAAAAAGGTCCTCATGAAAATTTTGATATCTCTTCTGGATTCAGAGTTATTGAAGAAATTTTAAATGAGTTTAAGAATTTTTTTTTGAAATTGTAATTTTTTACTCACTCGCAGTACATATTGCAAATAACATTTGCATACTGTCGAAGAAGAAAAACATGATGAGAAGAGATATGGAAGCTCCAAGAGGCAAGCAAAGTGCATGCATTGTATCGAGTGTTTGTACACCACCATTGGAATTATCAGATGGACCACTGACAATACCACTCAATAAATTCACTCTCTCCTTCTCCTTCTCCCTCTCCCTCGCCTCCTGCTCCATATTCAATGATCTGAAGCTGCCGTAAACAATCAGCAATATCGAGATGAGAAATGTGGATACCCTGGACGAATCCATAATGGAGTATGCCCTGTGACAATGTTAATAAAATTAAGATAATTAATCTCTTGAATCTAATCACTGTGTTAATCATTCAATTATCTCGTGATCTATTCATTTTACGAGAAAAAGTCAAGAGACCATTTTTGTAGATTTTTAAATTCTCTACAAAAAAGGTCTGTTGATAAATTTTCCTGGAATCACTCATTACCGAGATAATTGAATAATTTTAAAATCGTCTTCGACGAGAATTTTTTAAAATTTTAATACTTTGCGTTTGTTAATTAACGCGTTATCTCAGAAGTTAACGGTTTTACGAGAAAATGTCAAGATATCTTTTTTTTTAATGAGGAAATTTCCTACAAAAAAGGTCTCTTGACATTTTATCGTAACATCATTCATCGTCGAGATAAATACATTTGAGTAATGAAGGATTCATGTTTTTGGGGGAAATATCATTTTGAATGGGATGTTTTACCACTGATAGTCGACTTGATTAGTGGCCATTTTTCAGGGATAAAATTGGCACCGGGAGGCACCACTCTGCTATGCGAATATATCGCCTTGCATTTAGATCATTCTCCGTGATGTCATCAGTCCCATTTGCCTAGGGTGCATCCAAGATCATCTGTGATCCAATCTGTTGATCATTTTATTAATAAACATTCAGATAATTGCAGTTTGAGTGAAGAATGCGAAAATATACAATTTTCAATAAATTCATTGAATAAAAAATTTTGCAAAAAAAAATTAGAAAAACCAAAAATGAGTAAAAAAAAAAATTCCAAGTTTTTAATCAATATCTCTAGAACCAGTGGGTTTAGAGAAAAATGTCAAGAGACCTTTTTTGTAGAAAATTAAATTCCCCACAAAAAAGGTCTCTTGACATTTTCTCCTAAACTCAATACATCTCGAGATAATTCCCTAATTAACAAGAATATTGTATTATACTTGTGTTAATTATTTTACCTGAATTCCAAAACATAAAACATATCGAGTTAACTCCAAAGATTCTCCTGGACCCCCCCGGTCACCACCTGAAAATCCCAGAGGCTCATAAATACACAACCTCTGCCATAAATGAAATATTAAAGCTATATAAATTCTTAATAACTCTCCGACCCATTTTCTCGGCATTAATTACAATTATATCAAGAAAATTTTCCACTGTCCTAAATAAGAGATGAGTTTACATTTCAACATAATTCCAACTCATCCCTCATCATCTTTAATCCTCTCATAATACTCCAAGCCTCTGAACAACATCTGGAGTGCATAAAAAAATATAAAGAAATACATAAACAAGAGGTGATATCCCATGTGCAACGAATTAACGTACATAGATGGTACCAACGATAATAACACACTTGTTCAACGTCCAAACAGAATTAAAAATGGGGACGAATAAGAGGGGATTAGTATCAGATTCAAGTGCAATGAATTTACTGATGTATAAATTGAGAATTTTAATTTCAATAACTCAATTCCACTCTCATGAGTTATTTATTAAATTTTTTAACAATATTAAATATTAATTAATTAATTTATAAATAAATAAATAAATATTTTCATGATTAATGATGATAAAATTAAATTCAATGACTCAGTAAAACCCAAAAAATTAATTAAATTCTCTAGATAAATTGGAACAGAGAGAATTGAGAATTTAGAAAGGAAAAATTAAGATAGAATTAAATAGAACATTTTCAAGTTTTTTAATTAACATATTGTTCATTACGTAATTAATTGAGTGAAAATGTCTCTCTGAGATGACGGGATTTCCACTAAAAAATATCCTTTCATTTTTACTCATTAAATGACAATTAAAATCGATGAGAATAAATTAGATTTTTTTATTAATTGAGATATCTCGGAAGTTCGTGATTTTAGAGGGAAATGTCAAGAGATCTTTTTTATAGATAATTGAATTTCCAACAAAAAAAGTCTCTTGACATTTTCTCCTAAAATCACTCATACTCGAGATATATCGATATTTAATTTGATGTAAATAAAGACGAGAAAAGGAGAATCAATAAATGAGTAAATGTCAACAGAGCTATGCATGCACACAGATGAAATAATAAGATAAACGTCAAAATCAATCATGACGCAATCAATAATCTTTAAAATCACAGATAAAATCTTTATGACATGAACTTCAGAGGTAGACGATAAAAAAAAAAAATATAAAATTTTCAATTTTAAAATGAAAAATAATTATTCCAATATTTCTCCACACTCTCACTCATTTTCCAATAACTAAAAACTCACAATTGAATTAAATTAAATCAAATTACAAACATTAAACGAGTCATCCCAATGAAAATTACTCGACAAATAGGAAAAAATGCTTCAAAAATATTTTTAAAAAAATGAATTAAATCTCCAATAGAACAATATAAACCAAAAAAACAATGAAAACAGATGATTTTACCAATGATTGATGATTTTAAAAAATCACAATGAAGAAAAAAAATCTCCCCCACCCCCTCAAACCCCATAAACACGTTAAATACCTCAAAATAAAATGAATATTTCCAACTCTTTCACATAACATTGCGGTGAAATTGTCGGGTCAACGGTGCGTGACGCGCACACTGTACAATAAAAAGACCAATTGTCGAGTGAAATTTATTTCAGGTGTACCAATAATGACGTCAGGTGAGACATAAAGACCTTTTTTGGAATGAAGATTAGTAAAAAAAAAGAAATATTCAATGATTTACTGCAATTTCTTCACTCGATGTGATGAAAAAAATGACGTTTTTTTTATCATTAACAGAACAGATCCTTGGGTCACCATTTTGGTAAACATAGGGGTCACGTGACACTAGTTATCCCACTCGCGGATGGGTGAGAAGTGAGGCTGCACTGTCCCGGCTCATGTAAAACAACTAAATATGTTGAAATCAACGGCTTCTCACCTGCCTGGCGGTCCAATTGATGGATTTATACGTTTAATACACATAATTAATCATTAAATATAGTATAATTAAACTATTAACAATAATTTGGGGGAATTTTGTTTTTTAGCAAATGGGAAAAAATATCGAATTCACTGGGGGAGAGAGAGGACGAGCGGTATGATTCCAGTGGTTATAGAGGACTGGCGTGCGAGCAACTGACACGCGCAGGCCCCATCTCGTTTTACTTCTCAATCTCGTCCCTGGGACTCGGTTGATATAATAGGTGGTATATTAAGGATGTTCTGCCTACATTTTGGACATTATAAGGAAATATAAGAAGTTGATGAAATTTTTTTGTAAGATTCTTCAATCTATTGAAGAACCGCATGCAAAATTTCAGCTTTCCTGCGAGCTGCATAATAAAGTTATGATTTTTTAAAAAATATCAATTTAACACGTGTTCTTATGGAAAATTCACGAAAAGTTAGTGAAATCGATGAAAAATAGGCCTAGCGTAATGAAACTCCGGCTATAGGTCAATCGTTATGTCACGGAAAAACGTTATATTCTTACGCATCCCCCAGACTAATAATTAGTAATAAAAAATGGCAAAATAGGCGAAAATTTACCTTTCTTGCGCGCGCAGCTGGAAAGTACGACAACGTCGCGACACTTTCAACGAGAGAGGGGCAGCGCGCAAAATACAAATCTGGGGTATCTGGGGAATGAATAAACGTTTACAGCCGAGTGTGGCCTAGTCAACCAATGGTACCAGCCCGTGTTACCAAATTTCTCTAGTTCCCAACGTTGCCGCTGTTAACGACCAGATTTATGTTTTTTTCAAAAATTATTAAATCGATTATCGGAAATTTTTTGATTGATCCTATGAATATTTATTAGGAAAAAGAGTTATGAGGAATATAATGACACCATAAAAGTGACCAAATTTAACCTCAATGGGGTAATTTAAAATTTCATTTTTTCGTCTTCAGGGGTTGGAATTCCCCACAAAACCCTACCTTCCCCCTACAGCTCACCCCCCCGTTGCAATCTAGGCAGAACATCCTTAACTATTTATTCAATTTTTTTGGTTTATTTATTTATTTATTTTTATGAAAATTTTTTTTTTTATTAAAAAAATGAACTTTTTTTACATAAAAAATTTGTTTATTAATTAATTAATTAATTTATTTATTTATTCTGTGTACAGACCCAACAGCCTGAAGGCCAATTATAGGGTCAAATCATTTAATACAGAAAAAAGAGTATATAAATTGAGAATAAATTTAAGACAGTACAAAGTTATTTGCAGGTGGCGCACAGTACAAAATTTGTAATCTATAATGATTTTATATAATTATTTGATCAATTGCACATTATGGTCTTAGCGATTTAACATATTTGTGAGCATAACGAATAATATCCGAAAAAGGAGAGGATATGGATGTCTACACTGCCCTCACTGAAAATTATTAACTGATTTATTGCATTACACGTTTGATAATTAATTAAAATGAATGTTGATATATTGAAATTAATCTAAAATCATCATTTTTAATTATTAAAAGAGAAAAATGCCGAAAAAACAAAAAAACTTTCTCTCAATATTTCAAATAATGAAAGATGCAGCCATAAAATCCCGCGAAACGCATCTCAACCCGACCCCCAGCGTTCACAGCTGGCCCGGCACCATGGACCCATACTCATCCCCAAAACATCATAAGCTGGAGGGTAAGCTCAAAGACTCCCTCATCCCCTAGAAATTCCCAGAATTGAACTTTAAAATAAAATAATAAATGACAAATAAATAAAAAAAATCCCACCATTAAAGAATTATTGAACACCAGCGCCAATCGTAATTGTGGACAATTCGAAAAATGTTCCCCCACGATTTACCCCAGAAAAAGGTCCTAAAAGACCGGAAAAAAATCCAATAAAAGTTGCAACTGATAAATTTGAAAAAAAAAGGTTTTCAGTCAAAAAAAAATTGTTATTTGATTGGATAATTGATTGAATATAAATATACATCACCCTTGCAGATCCAGATGTGACTGGAGTCTCTAGATGCGGAAGAGTGCGAAAAAAATCATTGAAACTCGTTGACTTTGATTCGCCAACTGATTGTCCAGAGAAAGTGTATAAAAAATTAAACCTGAAGGTTCACTTTCAAGAGCATTACGAGGTAATGGGTGGCAATGGAGAGAGAGGAACAAGTTCTGGTGGTGGTACAATCAATTGTACCCAGAGGATTAAGCAAGAGGTGTCGGATACTGAGACATCAGAGACTGAGTATGAGGATGGAGCTAATGATGAGGACAGTTTTTCTATGGAATCACAGTCTGAGGAAGAAGTTGATCCACTTCTCATTGATGAGAAGGAGATGGGGTATATGAAGCTTGAGGGTGAACATGGAGAGATGCCTTCACAGGCTAATAGTCTGTATATGATGGAGAAGAGCAGGAAGAAGGTGTGCATCAAGAATGGGAAGATTATTGGACGGGTCAAGGCTCAGAGGAAGGATAAAGGCGTGAGTTGACTTGAATTTTTTACGTTTTTTGATTATATCTTGGAATCTGAGGGAGATAGAGGGATTTTTGTGGGGACCTTTTTTGTAGAGAATAGTGAGATCTGCAAAAAAGGTCTCTTGATATTTTTTTTTAAATCTACTAGTTTCAGAGATATTTGCTAAATTGTGTTTATTCAATTTTTTTTTAATCGAATTATCGTTTTAATGGTGTTAAGAAAACGAGGTTCACTGCGTACATGCTCTGGTCAAAGGCAATTCGACAGGAATTAATTGAAAAATGTCCTCACATGGGTAAGGGAAAATTCTACCGAATTGTTTTAATGGGATAAACAAAATTTCTGAAAGGAAAAAACAAAAATTCAAATTACAGATTTTGCTGCCATTTCTAAACGTCTAGGAGAACTCTGGTCCACTGTACCTAATGTTGAGAAGTACAACTGGAGGAGAAGGGCAAAGAGGATGAGAGATGAATCAATGTGGAAGACACCAGCTCCATCAGCGAAGAAGAAATTTATCAATAAAATTGGTGAGACTTGTGAATCAAAAAAAAATCCTCACAGATTATTTGGCAAATATCTCTGCAAGGAGGACGTTAAACAAAAAAAATCAAAAGACCTTTTTTATAGAGAATTTTTTCCTCTACAAAAAAGGTCTCTTGTCTTTTTCCCCTAAATCTCGTCCTTTCGAAGATATTCGCATTACAATCTTTAAGAATTTTTTTCATCTCAATCAACTACTCATTTTCAACACTCATTAATGCTCAATTATCTCAGTAATGAGTGATATTACGAAAAATAGTCAAAAGACCATTTTTGCGGAGAATTTCATGGACAACAAAAAATGTCTTTTGACAAATCCTCTAAATCCACTTATTTACCCAGAAAATTCGGTTTTAGGTAATGAAAAAGAGATGAGGGGTCCTACACCCCAAAAAAAGTTCCAAATAGTCTTGCAGAAGCCCTCGCACATGTCCCCAGTGTCCTCTCCATCAAGAGGATCAAAAAATCTGGTGAATGAGCCTGTAGTTGGTACTGGAATGTACAAAGTCATTGGAACTCAACCAGTTGATGTTGCTGCACATCTTAAACTCCTTGGAGAGTCTTTGACGATCATTGGAGAACGTCTGAAGGAACATGATGGACAAATCGCTGTCTCTGGTAGTCTCTCAGTCCTCCTGGACTCTCTCCTCTGCGCTCTGGGTCCTCTCATGTGTCTCACTCAACAGATACCTGAGACTGATGTCGTCAGGCCTGAAATATTTGCTAAAATGCTTGACAACATTGCTTACGTAATGCCTGGATTGTAATTTTTGTACATAATTCTCGTTTTTTTTTTCAAATTCATGATTCATGATAAAATAAAATAATTAAGTTTTTGATTTAATTCATATTAATTAATTAGTAATTTTCCATCTTTTCTTATTATTTATTCCTTTAAGAATAAAGTGATAAAGTTGTTAAATTCGAGAAATACATTGTGTTTTTATTAATAAATTAATTAATAAATAATTATATCAATGATCGAATCATCAAATTATGAAGAGCAGAAAATTTTTAAATTAATTTTTTTATTCTTTCGAGAATATCTGGAAGAGGAAGAGATTTAGAGAAAAATGTCTAGAGACCTTTTTTGAAGAGAATTTCATAATCTACAAAAAAGATTTCTTGATATTTTTTGATAAACCCAGTAATTTCCAAGATATTTACGAAACAATCTTGTTCGATTTTTAGTTGTGTAAAATTTTGAATGCCCCGGGCATTTGAGAGTTTAAGATGGCGCTTGGGTGTCTGTAGACGCCTCTCTTGACATTCTCAAAGTGGGGTTAGAAGATAAATTCAATAAAAATTGATTGTTGAAGTGTTAATGAAGAGTTTGTTAATATTTTTGTGTAATAAACGGTGAAACAAGTTCCAGAAGATATTAAACTGTGATGTAAGTACCGGAAATTGCAATTTACACTGTAATTCTGGGTTAATTTGTGTATTGAACATCGGTGTAGAGCATTTAGCCTCTTTCGCTCCATCATAACAATAAGAAAAAGATAATTAACAATAGGATTAATTACGAACATTCTTGGTATTTTGAATTGTCTCTAATCTCCTCTAGAATGAATAAATCAATGAATTAATACAAAATCACGAGATTGCGATGTTCTTATGAAGGAATTAGAGTCACGAAGATCAATCCTTCAACAGTCGACTCATTTTTCCACTAAATTAATAACAATTAAATAAAATTGGGTAATTAATTCGTTAAAAAAGTGATGAAACAAGTTGAGTTAAAAATAAAAATCCAGATATCTCTAAATCTAATAGGTTGAGAGAAAAATGTCAAAAGACCTTTTTTATAGCCCATGAAATTTCCTATAAAAAAGGTCTTTTGATAATTTATGATATTTCCACCCATTACCGAGATAATTCAATAATTACTCAATGAGTGAAATTACAATAAAAATGTCATTCAGATTATCGTAAATATCTCCGAAGCTAGTTGGTTTACAAAAAAATAACAAGAGACCTTTTTTAAAGAGAATTTAATTTCCTAAATAAAAGGTCTCTTGCTATTTTCCCCTAAACCTCTTGATTCCAAGGATATCTGCAAAATAGTATTATAAAAAAAAAATTTTGATGTATTTTTTCAGTAAAAATCTGAATAAAAAAATTTAAAAATGGCCCTGAGAACGTACGGTGATAAGCCCATAAGTTTCCAAGTCGAGGAGAATGGGGAATACTACTGCATTGGTTCAGAGGTGGGGAATTATCTCCGTCTATTTCGTGGCTCTCTCTATAAACGTTATCCAGGAATGTACAGAAGATCAATTACAAACGACGAGAGAAAAAAATTGGTTGAACTTGGATTGAGTCAACACGTATTGGCCTCAAGTGTCTCCCTACTGAGGGCAAGTGAAGTTGAGGATATAATCGAGGGAAATGATGACAAATACAAAGCAGTCTCTGTACACTCGACTGAACCTCCAGCACCTAGAGAGGGAAAATCCAAGAAATCAATGCCCTGGGTACCAAGTTTACCTAACAGCTCGCATCTGGATGCTGTACCACAGGCTACACCCATCAATCGAAATAGAGTTCATAATAAGAAAGTCAGGACGTTTCCTTTATGGTAAATTAATCAAAAATTTAATTAATCAGATGAATAAAAATGAGATTATCTCGATAACGAGTGAGTTTAGAGGAAAATGTCAAGAGACCTTTTTTATAGAAAATTAAATTCTCTACAAAAAAGGTCTCTTCACATTTCCCTCTATACCCCTTCGTTCTCCAGTTATCTCCAAAAAACTAAACAACACTGATCAAGACCTTTTTTTTCTCCAGTTTCGATGATACAGATCCCTCATCAAATCTGGAGAATGCAGCCCACCAGGAGATGCTGGTGCCCATACGTCTGGACATGGAGATTGAGGGTCAGAAATTGCGAGACACATTTACATGGAACAAAAACGAGAGTTTGATAACTCCAGAGCAATTTGCAGAAGTTTTGTGTGATGATCTTGATCTCAATCCTTTGACTTTTGTCCCAGCAATTGCTCAAGCAATTAGACAGCAGATTGAGGCATTTCCCCAGGAGACTATTCTTGAGGATCAGTGTGATCAGAGGGTCATCATAAAATTAAATATTCACGTGGGGAATACATCATTGGTGGATCAAGTTGAATGGGACATGTCAGAAAAAGAGAATAATCCTGAAAAATTTGCCATGAAACTTTGTGCTGAATTGGGCCTTGGTGGAGAATTTGTCACTGCAATTGCTTACAGTGTCAGGGGACAATTGTCATGGCACCAGAGGACTTATGCATTCTCTGAGGCACCTCTGCCAACTGTTGAAGTACCATTTAGACCTCCTTCTGAGGCTGATCAGTGGGCACCTTTCCTTGAAACTTTGACTGATGCTGAGATGGAAAAGAAGATCAGGGATCAGGATAGAAATACTAGGCGTATGAGGAGACTTGCTAATACTACTCCTGGGTGGTAAATCAAAGGATTGAAGTTGAAGAGTTAATTTAGGGGTAATTTTTTTAATTTTAAAGAATTGGTAAAAATAATTTTTGACTATTTCTGATTCAATTGTGTCCTTTATTGGTTAATAAATGTTTTTCAAAGGATGTTAATGGACTTTTTTTTATTTCGGGGTAGGAGTGGGGGAACATTTTTTGGTAATTCTAGGGTTTTCTGGAGAATTGACAGATGAGGAGATTTGTTGATTGCAGATATTTGGGGAATTGAGGGGTTTAGAGGAAAATGTCAAGAGACCTTTTTTGTAGCTCTAAAAATTCTCCACAAAAAATGTCTCTTGACATTTTTTCCTAAAACCCTGAATTACCGAGGAAATTCGTTTTAATAAATACACAAAAATTCCAGAATTCTTCTAAATTCTCTGAATGACAGAAAAATTGATGAAAAAAATTATTAAAAAAGAGGAAAAATGCCATCGGAAGATAAGTAATGAGTGGGGGTACGGCTGGAGGGGTCGAAGGGGTGGGGGAATAGGGTGATTGAGTTTTCCACGTCATTCCAGCCAGTTCTCCTTCGGCAGCCGACGGTTGGTGGTGGCCGAGTCCCACTTGCATAAATTTTTTTAATTTTTCTAATCGAGTGATTTTTTAAAAAAAATTATAAATTATTAATTGAAATGGATCCAACCTGGTTATCCAAACACTTGTCTCCAGTATCGCCTAAAGGGGTTCCAGGTAATCCTTATCCATTGAGACCTTGGCTCCAGGATCGTGCCGCTGCCGCCCCGGCTACGACCAACGTCGGCGTCAAGGGAATTATCGCCGGTATGTTCCTCACTTTGACCTTGAAATTTTCATCTTTATTTGTGACATTTTCCGAGAGGATTTGCGCTCAAAATAAATTCTTTAATTTGAGGGAGGACATTTTTTTTAATGTTGAAAGGTCATTTTTATTATTTATCAGATGTTTTAAGTTTATGATATCATGTTTTTGAGGATAATTTCCAGTTTTTTTGGGGGATTTATGGGATATTTGAGGTCATTTATACAATTATGGGGTTTCTAACCTCAATTTTTACGGTAACAGATCATAAACAATTGGTCTTGTTTATCACTCCAAGGATATTAAATCTTTTCGAATAAACAATTATAACGAGGTACTTTGTAAACAATTGAATAATTGATAATTATCAACTCCATTTTTTCTATGTAATTAATTATTCACGAATCAACGAATCTTATTAATTCATAAAAATTGTAAAATATCAAAATTTCTGGAGAACGCGTAATTTTAGGAGAAAATATCAAGAGACATTTTTTGTTGGAAATTTTCTCCTCTACAAAAAATGTCTCTTGACATTTTCTTCTAGAGTCACTCATTATTGAGATAAATTGATTTTTGAAATTTCTTCTGACGAATTTTAACAAAAAAATATTATGAATTGAATAAAAATTTTAATAAATTAATGTTAATGTTTTTTAGGAGGTATTACCGGTGGAATTGAGATCTGTATAACTTATCCAACAGAGTACGTAAAAACTCAGTTGCAATTGGATGGTAAAGCTGGAGCTGGTAAACAATATTCAGGGATTGTTGATTGTATTAAAAAAACAATTAATACTAATGGAGTTTTTGGATTGTATCGAGGCCTCTCGGTCCTTATTTATGGCTCTATACCAAAGTCAGCAGTGAGATTTGGATCATTTGAGAGTGTTAAAAAACAGCTAGTTGATGCTGATGGAAAACTCAATGCCCAGAGGAGACTCCTTGCTGGTCTCTGTGCTGGTGTTTGTGAGGCTATTCTTGCTGTTACACCCATGGAGACTGTTAAAGTGAAATTCATCAATGACCAGAGATCACCCAATCCAAGATTTCGAGGATTTTTTCATGGTGTTGGACTCATTATCAAGGAAAATGGTAATTAATTTTTTTTCTTTTGTCGTTTTTTTATGAAATTAAATTGATTTTCGGTGGATCTCGTTGAATCGAATGGCCTATATTTGCCAATTAAATGCAATTGAGAACGTCATATATTGTGTAACTGATAAGAGTTATCTATGGGATTATGTGAGATGTGTTTATCAGGATTGGAGGCTGATTTGTAAATTAATTCAGTGGAGGAGAGAGTTGAATAGGCGATTATCTCAGGACTGAGGGGTTTTAAGGGAAAATGTCAAGAGACCTTTTTTATTGAGAAGGAAATTTTCTACAAAAAAGGTCTTTTGACATTTTGTTCTAAACTCGATAGTTACAGAGATAATTCAACAAGAAACTATGACAATGAGTTTGATTTGAGGATTTTTTTGTTAATTAGGTGAATTAATTAATTATCTTGGTAAATAATGATTTTAGGAGAAAATGTGAGAAGACCTTTCTTGTAGAGAATTCAATTTTCTACAAAAAAGGTCTCTTGATAATTTTTCCTAGAACCACTCGTTGCGGAAATAATTGAATAATATATTGATTATCATGGAAACAGCATTGAGAATAGTATTAAATACTGGAAATTATCACCTTGACCAAATTACAATATGTCTCGTGACGTTGTCACACACGAGTGGTCAAAGTTCTCGGCTGTTTTCATTTGAAAAAAAGAATATAAGAAAATAAGGTAATTCAATACCGCTTACGTAGACAAAAGACCTACACAAACTTTTGATCATTATTTCGTTCTAAAATGCGGTAATTTCGGGAATGACGAGTTGTTTTATTAATACCACGGCTTTGACTAAAAATAAAAAGTCGAAAAAAGAAGGAAAATATTGATGAAAAACAGAAACATAAAATTTCCAAAAATACTTCAAATAAATTTGCGAATAATGGCCGAGGGAAGAGGTTTAGAGGAAAATGTCAAGAGACACTTTTTGTGGGGAATTTTATTCTCTACAAAAAAGGTATTTTGTGATTTTTCAGTAAACCCTATAGTTGACGAGATATTATAGAAATAATATATGAAAAAATTTTGTCAATTAATTTTATGATTTTATGATTGATTGTTACATAAAAAAATCGATAAATAATTGATGATTAATGAAAAATTATGCATTTTGTTGTTACAAAGGATTGAAGGGAGTTTATCAAGGAGTTGTGCCAACAATAATGAAACAAGGCTCTAATCAGGCTATTAGATTTTTCGTGATGGAATCATGCAAAGATTGGTATAGAGGTGGTGACAATAACAAACCTGTGCCTAAACTCATTGTTGGATTATTTGGAGCTTGTGCTGGCGCAGCTTCAGTCTATGGTAATACCCCAATTGATGTCGTAAAGACCAGAATGCAGGTAATTAATTTTTTTTACCCACTTAACATTAATTTTCATTGAATAGAATTTCAAAAATTGATTTCTTTTTATTGAATAAAATGGAAAGGAGTGATTATAGAAGCAAATGTCAAGAGACCTTTTTTGTAGATAATTTAATTATCTACAAAAAAGTTCTTTTGACATTTCGTCCTAAAATCATGATTTATCGAGATATTTGGATAATTAAGAAATTTTAAAAAATTAGAGAAATGAAAAAAGTTAATAAATTAGTCAAAATCACTCATTTTCGTGTATTATATCAATTTTAGGGTCTTGAGGCAGCTAAATACAAAGGGAGTCTCGACTGTGCAGTACAAATATGGAAAAAAGAAGGTCCGGCTGCATTTTATAAAGGCACAGTGCCTAGATTAGGAAGGGTGTGTCTTGATGTTGCAATAACATTCATGATTTACGATTCATTCATGGACATTTTTAACAAAGTCTGGCCTTGAATTACCTAGAGAGTCATGATGAACCAATTGCCATATTATGTGTCCACTGAACAATGAGAAAAGACAATAGAGTAAAAAATTTGGAGTGAATTGGTGAATTTCAAATGAATGTTCTGATAAATTGATAAATATCTTTGAAACTAGTGGATTTAGGGGAAAATGTCAAGAGACCTTTTTTACGGAGAATTCAATTTCGTACAGAAAAGGTCTTATAACATTTTTTCTTAGAATCGTTAGTTCTCGAGATATCCTCCAATTTCACCAATTCACTCCAAAAAATGAAACAAATACGAATGGAAATTCATCAAAAAATTCCCTGAAGGAATTTTTATCACATGATTGTTAATAACGAATCTTTGATGTACATAAAAAATATTTTATACAGAATTAATTTAGAAGAAGAAGGAAGAGTCTGCAATAATGTTAATAGAATCGCGATTTATTCTTTAAAATTGATTTAGACTGAAGTAAATTTTTTTCATGTAATTTACTTCGAAATTTATAAATTAGATATAACGATTAAATATATTTACTTTATTTTTAATTACGGGTTTTTACACATTCCAATGATCGAATTCGCTTGTAAAAGAGTTAAACATCATAAGATGAAAACGTCAAACAGAACATTCTCGTTAATTAATTAATTATCTCGATAACGAGTGATTCTAGGAGAAAATATCAGATAATACTTTTTATAGCTTATGAAATTTCCTACAAAAAAGGTCTCTTTACATTTTCTTCTACAATCGCTCATTACCGAGATAATTACGTAATTAACAAAATATGACTAATTAAATCACGTTTTTTCACTTTACAACTGAATTAATTTAAAATAAATTCATTCCAACGGTTTTACACTTAAAATTCAGTGAAAATAGATTATTTAATTGACAAATTGATTGATTGATTAATTAATTAATGCATAAATAGGGAGATAAAATGTAAAAATATACAAATGAGACCAAAAAAAATCAATTTCTAATAATTTGATGAGGCAATAATTTTTCTTTGTAATTTAAAGTGAATATTATATTATTCAAAAATCATAAAAAAAAAGTATTTCTACCATTTATTTCGGGAGATAACCTTTGCCATCGTACGAAAGAAATAAAACGCGAGGGAAAAATGAAGGGAATTTAAGCGATTCACTGGCATACGTAACGTTACACGGTATTAAAATGCTGTATACTCGACCATCATTGGCTATATGTTCAGCATATTATGCTCTCAATATCTTCTACCCAAGAAAACCTAAAAAACTATTTTTTTTTCACAATTTCAAAAGATTAATCAATAAAACTTTCAAAAAAAAAAAGGTAATAATTACAAAATCGTGAATATCTCCAGAAGAACGAGGTTTACAAAAAAATGTCAAGAGACCTTTTTTGTATAAAATTTTATAATCTACAAAAAAGCTCTCTTGACATTTTCCCCTAAATCCTCTAGATTCCAAGATAATCCTCAATAAATCCCTACGGAATTCGTAAAATCCTCTGACCCATCATCTCCATCGATTTAATCTCTTGAATCCTCATAAAAACCGTAAATAATCTATCATCATATCCCATCAGGCCCAGAAGAGGGTTACAAGATGGCAAAAACAAGGTAGATAACGTTTGTAGTTAATTACAAATGACTTTCCTCCCTCAATTTTCCCATCGGAAACCATCTCGCCAGCGTTTGAGGGACTGGTTGGAGGGCCCCAACAGTTTCTCCCCTCTTTTCCACCCAATGAGGCCCCGAAGGGGGGACCCGGGGTCACATTCCAAGATGGCTGTGCCTGAGGAATGCAGTGGGTGCCCCCCTAAGACGCCTTCCTCTCTCCTTTTTTAACCGAGCCAATTTCTTTCATACCCATTCGAAAAACAACTACTTATCCCCAGAATTCATTAAATCCTCACATTGAATTTATCTCCTCACCCTCAATCACCAATTTTTCGTATTTATTGGGATATTGAGAGTCTATAGACATTCTTAATATCGGTATCAAGGGGTTAAATAGTATTAATAAGGGGAAACGTGAGTGAGTGAGAGATAATCGAAATTTTCGAACGACTGTCAGTTACAAGTGTTGGATTTATTTAATTATACTCTGGAACCTGGATGATGCTTATGCAAGACGATGCAACCGGCTCGTCTTAAACAATGTCTCATCGTGATATCTCTGAGGTGAGTTTATATCAATTGGGTCATTTATTTATCGATCTATTTCACTGGGAAATGATATTTGAGAAAATGGGAAATTTTTGTAGGATTGAGTGATTTTTAAAAAATTAATTTTCTTGTGGGTTTTATTGAAATCTGTGTCATTAGAAAGTTGGGAAAATTTGCCATTCCATAAGGTACTTAATGGCCCATTTCACCTCATTTTCTTTCTCGTTAAAACACCTGAATAATCTTTCACTTCTGGAAATTTTCAACATTCACCTGTTGATGAGAAGGAGTGGAGGTACTTTTGTTTGGTGGATATGTCCGGATTGACGGGGTTTAGGGGAAATTGTCAAGAGAGCTTTTTTGTGGAGAATTTTGTGAACTACAAAAAAGGTTTTTTGACTTTTTTTCGTCAACCCATTAGTTTTGGAGATATTGATGATTAATGGCAGAGGTAATTTCTTTCATTATTGATTATCATCATTGTACAACAAAATATTGATAATTAATGATTAAAAACAGGTGGAGCCCGAAGGTTCGTCGGCCCTGGCCGCAGGATCGCGGGCCCTATTTCTAGAAACAGTGAAGAAGAGCAATGCAGCCTGTCAGAACGGTGATTACGCTCTGGCAGCTAATTTATATACCGAGGCCCTTGCACTTGATCCACTCAGCCATGTACTATACTCCAATAGATCAGCAGCACGTCTTAAAATGGGCCTTTTTGCACTTGCCCTTCAGGATGCTGTGCGAGCCACAGAACTCCTCCCCCAGTGGCCCAAGGTAAATCCCAAAAAAAAACCCAAAAAAAGGACTTGCACTTTTGACATTCAATTTTATGTCAGTGATGAAGTGGTGAAATGCAAATATCTCCTAAACTACTGAATTTATCGTAAAATGTCAAAAGACTTTTTTTGTAGCCCATAAAATTCTCTATAAAAAAGAGCTTTTGTCCCTTTTTTCTAAACTCAGTAGTTCCAGAGATATCAGCATTTTTTCTATGAAACTTTCAAACTTTTCTACTTAATTATTTATATAATTATCTTGGTAATGAGTGATTTTAACACAAATGAGAAATTTATCTATAAAAAAGGCCTCTCGATGAACCATTCAAGCCAGTCCTAACGGAAATAATTCCAAAAATTTCCATAAATTCTTAACTCCAAAATTCTCTCCCCATTAATTTGCAAATATCTCCGAAACTAGTAGAGTAATGGAAAAATCTCAAAAGACCTTTTTTGTAGCCCCTAAAATTCTCCACAAAAACTCCCTCTTACTATTTTCCCCTAAACCCTCTCATTTTCAAGATAATCCTCTAAATAAAAAATATCACCACTTCACTACTGATTTCCAAGCCATCACCACGACTAAAAGAACATTATCACACTCTTCACCCCCTTTTTAGCACATGACAGCCCCTCTCTCCACATCTCCCCTCTTCTTCCAGGCCTACTACCGCCAGGGAGTGGCACTCCAGTGTCTGGGGCGTCATGGAGAGGCCCTGATGGCCTTTGCCACAGGTTTAGCTCGAGATCCTCTTAATTCTCAACTGCTCTCTGGTCTCGTGGAAGCTTCTCTGAAGTCTCCACTTCGTCCCACTCTGGAGCCCACGTTCCAGCAGTTGCGAGCAATGAAACTGGACGAGTCTCCCTTTGTAGTGATCTCGGTGGTTGGTCAAGAATTACTGGGGGCTGGACAGTACAAAGCAGCTGCTGGAGTCCTTGAGGCAGCTCTGGCCATTGGCACGTGCAGTCTAAAGCTTCGTGGATCAGTTTTTTCGGCTCTATCCAGTGCCTATTGGGCTTTAAACTCCCTGGACAAGGCCATCAGCTATATGCAGCAGGATCTGGGGGTGGCTAGATCACTGGGGGACACCCAGGGTGAGTGCAGAGCTCATGGTAATCTTGGATCAGCTTATTTCAGCAAGGGAACGTACAAAGAAGCTCTGACAGCTCACAGGTATGTTGGATTAATTGGACCCATTCAATCTCTCTTGAAAAAAAATATCCTAAAAAATTTGACAATTCCTACAGATACCAGCTGGTTCTCGCCATGAAGTGCAAGGACGCCCAAGCAGCTGCATCAGCCCTGACAAGTCTTGGACACGTTTATACAGCAATTGGAGATCTCCCCAATGCCCTAGCTTCCCACAAACAGTGCGTGCAGCTTGTAAAACAAATGGGAGATCGTTTGCAAGAAGCTCGAGAGATTGGTAATGTTGGAGCTGTTTATCTAGCTATGGGAGAGTTTGAGAGTGCTGTTGATTGTCACACCCAGCACTTGAGAATTGCCAGAAGGCTGGGGGACAGGGTGGAGGAGGCAAGGGCATTCAGTAACTTAGGATCATCACATCATTATAGGAGAAATTTCTCTCAGGCAATGGCTTATCACGAAAATGTCCTGAAAATAGCACAGGAATTGGGAGATAGAGCTATTGAGACTAGAGCTTATGCTGGACTTGGACATGCTGCTAGATGTGCTGGGGATCTTCAGCAGGCAAAATTGTGGCACCAGAGACAACTCGATGTTGCACTCTCGACGAAGGACAAAGTTGCTGAGGGAAGGGCATGCAGTAATTTAGGAATTGTTTATCAATTGCTGGGGGAGCATGATGCTGCTTTGAAACTTCATCAGGCTCATTTGGGTATCGCTAGATCATTGGGTGATCGTGCAGGTATGGGCAAGGCCTACGGCAACATAGGTAATGCCTACAACGCAATGGGTTACTACGAGCAAGCTATAAAATACCATAAACAGGAGTTGACAATCTCCAAAGAAGTCAATGATCGAAGTTCCGAGGCCTCGACCCACGGTAATTTGGCTGTGGCTTATCAAGCAGTCCAGGGTCACGAGACAGCTCTGAGGCATTATCGTGCACATCTGTCGATAGCTCGAGAGCTGAAGGACGCAGCTGGTGAAGCATGTGCACTTCTCAATCTTGCGAATTGTTTGTCATCTCGAGGTCGTTTCGAAGAAGCAGTTCCTTACTACGAGAATTATCTGATGCTTTCCCAAGAGCTGCACGATGTAGAGGGCGAAGCAAAAGCCTGTCATTTTCTTGGTTATGCCCACTACTGCCTAGGCAATCATCGAGAAGCTGTTCGGTACTATGATCAAGATCTAGCCCTGGCAAAAGATCTGCAAGACAAGTCGGGAATGGGTCGAGCTTATTGCAATCTGGGTCTGGCTCATCTTGCATTAGGGAACCTAGATACAGCCCTAGAATGCCAAAAGTACTATCTGGCAATTGCTCACATGATGAAGCACTTGGCAGGAAAGTTCAGGGCACTGGGAAATATTGGAGACTGTCTTCTGAGACTTGGAGAGACTGATGAAGCTATTAAGATGCATCAGCGTCAGTTGAATCTGGCTAGACAGGCTGCTGATCGATCATTGGAGGCTGCTGCTTATGGAGCACTTGGAATTGCCCACAGGACAACTCGTAACTTGGACAAGTCCTTAGGTTTTCACACCCAAGAGCTAACCCTTCGTCAAGAATCTGGTGACCTCCGCGGCGAATGTCGAGCACACGGTAACCTCGGAGCTGTCCACATGGACCTTGGTCAATACACACACGCGGTCAAATGTTACCAAGAACAGCTGGACCGTGCCAGAGAGCTTGGAGACTCTGGAGTCGAGGCGCAAGCCCTCGGTAACCTGGGTATCGCGCGTTTGAACATGGCCCACTATGAGGATGCTATCGGCTACTTTGAGCAACAATTAGCCACCCTAGAGCCCTTAACCACAGCCACTGCACTCCTCGACAAAGCACGAGCCCTCGGCAACCTAGGGGACTGCTACGAGGCGTTGGGAGATCCGGAAGAAGCCATCAAATGCCACGAGCAACAATTGACAGCCGCAATCAAATTACGAAGTGTCAGAGACCAAGAGAGGGCTTACCGAGGACTTGGGAGGGCCCGGGAGGCTTCCGGCAACCTCACTGAGGCCTTAGTTTGCTTTGAGAAACGTCTCGTAACTGCACACGAGGTCGATAGCACTGAATCCCGAGGGGCGGCTTACGGTGATCTTGGTAGAGTTCACGCTGCCCTAGGAAACCATGAGCAAGCTGTCAGCTGTCTAACCCATCAAATGGCCCTAGCAAGGGGCTTGGGAGATAAAGCTGGAGAGGCTGAGGCTGCCAGTGGTTTAGGAGCCGTTCATCTACTGATGAACGATCCTACATCTGCTTTAAGACATCATCAATTAGAACTATCGATAGCAGAAGAACTCGATGCTGCTGGCCTTCAAGCTCGAGCCTGTGCCAATTTGGGAGCCACCGAAGAAGCCCTAGGACAAATTGACGAAGCCATTCGACTGCAAGAACAGTCTTTGAGCTTAGCAGCAGCTGCTGGAGATCAGGCTGCTCGAGCAGCCGCTTTCTCCTCCCTTGGGAGACTCCATCATCTTCGAGGAGACCTCGGTCGAGCCCTCAGCTATCTCCAATCAGGTTTATCATTGTCCGAAGGCTTGGGAAGACGTGAAGAGGTTGCCAAACTCAGACACAGATTGGGACTCGTTCACTGGCAAGCTGGTGAACCTTCAGTGGGTGTTGAACAGCTTGAAAAAGCAGCTAATCTCCTTGAATCTCTCGAAGGAAGTTTCAGTATTCAGGAGAAACATTCAGAGCTCTTGAACGAGACCTATGGAACCTTGCAGAAGGTTTTGGTAGTCCTTAATAGGGCTGAGGAGGCCTTAAACTGGGCCGAGAGGTCAAGGAGGACAAAGAGTTATGAATCAATGAATATCGAGGATGCAGCTCACTATTCGGAGATTGTGGACAGGCAGAGGGGGATTGTGTTGTATTATAGTGAAGTTGGTGGAGAGTTGCATGCATGGTGTCTTGCTCCTAGCAGAGGATTGTTGAGGTTCCATTCGACGAAATTAGAGGAGGAGATGAGTCTTGAGGGACAGGTGATTGCAGCTAGGGAAGCACTGCTGGGAGAGTCCTCGGAGATGATTGATGAGAGCACGAGGATGCCCATGAGGGGTCATCTAAATGCGAGTTCTTACAGTTTGAGTTCTTTGTTCAGTGTTGGATCAGCTTCATCTAGGGCTGGAAGCGTCAGGTGGGGGAGGGCGGGTAAGGGTCCAAGTTGGCAGGCTCCAGGATGTGTCCAAGGGCTTTATGATCTGCTTTTGGGACCGTTTGAGGATCTGTTGCCGCCGGTTAGAAAGGAACTGATTATGGTGGTGGAAAAGGCACTTTACCTGGCACCACTTCCGGCGTTACAGGCAGGACCTGGTGAAGACTATCTTTGTGAGAGGTTTTCGCTGCTGGTGGTGCCGTCGCTGGCGGAATTGAGAAGGAGAGTGAGGACACCGATGCCAGAGGGTGGAGCTACGGTGGGTGCCTTGGTGGTGGGTAATCCAGTGCTGCCGGAGGAGATGAGGGAGGAGAATGGATGGCCAGAGAGTGCGAGCTCTGCAGAAACTGAAGCGGGAATTGTTGGAGAGCTGCTGGAGACAAGACCATTGACTGGTGCTGAAGCAACAAAATCATCAGTTTATCGTGCTCTCCCAGACGCCGAATGCGTTCACCTGACAACACCAATCCTCTGGGCCTCACACTCCCTCGCGTTCAGCCCAGATCAGAATGAAGAGTCCTCGGATCCTCCAGATTACTTGATATCCTCATCTGACATCACGAGATTAAGACTGACAGCGCGTCTAGTTGTACTCTCCAGCGGTCACTGCTGGAGCAATGACGACACGTCAAAGATTAGCACCGATGGGGTACAAGCGTTAGCAAAGAGTCTGTTGAATGCTGGGGCACAGTGTGTACTTGTTGCCATGTGGCCTGTGCCATCGACAGCAGGAAGTATTCTGTTGAGAGCTTTTTACAGTGCCCTTCTCCAGGGAGCACGAGCCTCCAGGGCTCTGGCTGAGGCTATGCAGACTGTTCAGCATACTAGACACTTTGCACATCCAGCTAACTGGGCTGGATGGCTACTGATCGGTGGAGATGCTCGATTATCCAACAAGGTTGCATTGATGGGTCAGGCACTGGCAGAACTTCTTCGCAGTGGTCCAGATCAGTCTCGTGATGCTCTGAGAGTAACTCTTCATTTGGTGGAAAAATCACTTCAACGAATTCATCGGGGACAGAAGAATGCAATGTACACGACTCAGAGGAGTATTGAGAATAAAGTTGGCACTGCAACAGGTTGGAAGGAGCTCTTGATGTCTGTTGGATTTAGGTTTGAGCCAGCTGGCAATGGTATACCCTCCTCAGTGTTTTTTCCCCAGAGTGATCCTGAGGAGAGACTCACAAGGTGCAGTGCAAGCTTGCAGGCTTTATTGGGACTCGGTGCAGCTTCACTTCATGCTCTTGTTCGACTTCTTCAGGCACCGGAAGTTGCTGAAGATGTGATAACCGCAATGAGGAAAGCTGGAAGTGCAACTGAGGGTCAAGAAGTATCACTTCCAGTTCGTGTATGGAGAGCCTCTGGGTCCCATGAGTTGTTTGCAAGCCTGGGAATGGATCTGATGGAGGTTGGACAGTCCGAGGTGACTCTCAGGACTGGTAAACAGGCGTCTAGGAGGGCAGTGCAGTTTGCACTTCAAGCTTTACTTGCTTTATTCGATACACAAGAAGCACCAAAGAGCCTCAGCCTTGATTCTGGTAGTTCAATGGAGAGTTTAGCATCAGTACAGCAACCAGAAAATAGTGGACTTATAGAACGTCCAAGACTGGGTGGTGCTTTTGCTTCTTATGTCAGACATCGTGGTGAGCCCGATGGAAAAACAACAGAACCATCCAGTGTACCAATCTCTCGTCAATCTTATCCGAATGAAGGAGGTAACAATCCTCAATCATTTCAGAATCATTAAAAATTACTCCACATTTAATTTTATGAATATCTTTGAAGTAAAGAGGTTTACAGAAAAATGTGATAAGACCTTTTTCGTAGGAAATTTTCTTGTCTACAAAAAAGGTCTCTTGACATTTTTTTCTAAACCCATCAGTTTCAGAGATATTTACGAAAAATTGAAAAAATCTCGAAAACAAATAATATTTTCTATTTTAAAAATTTGTTTTCCAGGAGAATCAGATACTGCATTTACTCCAAGTCCTCCAGTGGCCTTGACCTTGAACCACCAAGCTCGAATAAGAAATTTATACCAAGATCAAGCAATACGTCCAGACTCTAGCTCAAGTAGTTCAGTGACAGACTGGGAAAATGGTCATAACACGATATTAAGAAGACAGCCACTTCCACCAATCCCTCCAACAGTCCTAGAGCGTCTCAGTGTACGAACAGAGTTGGGTACAAGTGTCACAAGGAAATTGAGACATCCAGGAAGCACTGAAGAGCTAAATCAAGCTGATTCTACCCCTGGAAACGATGCAATGCCTCAAATGAGGAATTTAGGTACTTCCTTAACTGGTCTAACAAGAGAACTCACTCCGACAATCTCTGATGTCTATCATGAACGAAATATGGGCCTTGGACTGGCTCCATCACTCTCAAAACTACTTGAAGAAGTTGGGAATGTCACTGAGAGTGAACAGAGACAACTTTCTAGGTCTGAGACGAGTCAAACACAAAATTGGCTACAGAATGAACCTGAATTGTGCAGGAGAGATGAGGCTGATGGCAGATCCATTGCTGAGAGTCAATGTAGTGCCACTAGCTCCAATAAAATTCATCGGAAAGCCCCACCTCCACCTGTTTAATCCCCTGATTTTTTTTTTTTTAATTTTTAAAAATAATTTTCGACGATGAAATTCTATGAAAATTGTGATAAATGATGATTTTACTACAGATTGTTTCGCGTATATCTCGGAAACTAGTTGATTTATAGGAAAATGTGAAGAGACCTTTTCTGTAGTTTATGAAATTCTCTTCAAAAAAGATCTCTTGACATTTTCCTCTGAATCGTCTCCTTTCAGAGATATCAATGAAATAATCTGTAGATTGTCGTCTTAAGATTATCCCAAGTCACCCCTTGATCACTGGAATCTGTACTAAAGGATTAATAATTTGTTTTTAAACATATAAAAATATTTTAAAAGGGGTGAATGACATTTTTGTCTCTAAACATTGAAGCACGAACTGAAATGGAGTTGAGGAATCAGTGAAATTGTGTATCCGTCCAATGAAAATGATAAAAAAAAAAATAGAAAATTAATTTTGTCGCGAGTACAATTTGCCTATGAAGCATTCCAAACGTTAATTGATAACATATTTATAATGAGAGTAATGAAATAAATGATTTTTTTTTTTTTTTTCATTATAAAAATCGTTGGGGATTTTATTGTGGGATCAGTATAATTTCAAATGACCAGTTATTTTATCAATTATTTCACCTGGTCCTGGACCAATGCAGCAGACAGTTTTAGAGCCAGCTGCGATTTGGGTACGACCAGCATCGCGAATTGTTATTGCGATTAAACCTGCAGCTTTTGCTGATTTATTTATTTCATCTAGCTCCTCTTGACTATCGACCTTTCGATAAAAATCAAATAATTGATGTTGAAATTCAATCATATCACTTTTACAAATTGTAATAATGGAATTATTTCGTTAATGAGTGATTTTAGGAGAAAATGTCATAAGACCTTTTTTGTAGTTTATAAAATTCTGCAGAAAAAATGTCTCTTGACATTTTCTTCTAAAATCACTCGTTAACGAGATAATTTCATGTTTAAGAGAGAATGTTGTATATTTCAGTGAGATGATTTTTTATTAATGAGTTTCGGCCTCTAGAATATTCAGGGATCGATTGAAAAAAAGGTGAAAATGTATTTTACCTTGACAGTAATTTTTTTATGCCCATTCTCAGTCCATTCTTGCAAGAGTTTTGGATATTTGAGAACAGCTTCGAATCCAGCCACTGCAGCATGAGCACACTGAGCTGCAGCCTTACCCTTTCCCATTTTCAAGTCATTCCTCACTACGAGGACCATTTTGTGGTCATCAGAACCTTCACCAATGATCTGAATACAAGAAAATTCTCTTCAACTACTGAAAGGACATGATTTGAGAAATTCCATCAAGCTTATTTCCTCAATATCTCAGAAACTACTGGGTTTATCAAAAAATGTCAAAAGACATTTTTGTAGAGAATTTCGTGAGCTACAAAAAAGGTCTTATGACATTTCGCTCCAAACCGACTAATTCCCGAGATAATAAACTTTTCTGCAATTTCACCACTCGACTAAATCAATCTTTACGTCTAAATACCTTCAAAATCAATTCAACAAATTAAATAATAAAAATTAATAGTATTTAGAATATTTTAATGCAACTTACAATGCTATTATCACCGACATTTTTTCTCATTGCTAGTTTATAAAAACCATAACCCGCTACCATCGCCAAGAAAAATCCTAATTTGAATTCATCAATGACAGCTAAAATATCGTTCCACATTTTTAATTTAAGACTAATTACACTTTATCAACAAAAGTAAACAATTATATTGAGGAGTCCACGTTTTAACCTAACTTTTGCACTCATGGAGCCCCTCTTAAGGACGGCCATTTTATTGGTGGACGACCCCCTCCTCCCACTCCCTTTTCACCGCAAAAAATTTAAAATATTCTCTATGACAGTGTCTAAATAAATCTCGAGTAATTATCAACGACGAAAAGTGTTTTTATTCTAATTATTTCATTTTTTTCGCAGCAGGAGCCAGGGCTCTATGTAGTGTTCACGGATGCTGGTGTATAGGTGGAACAGTTGAGCAAGAGGTGAGCAAAAGTCTCAGGTTCTCCGAGTCGGCAGCGTTGACATATAAACTCTCGAGATTTACGATGTATGAAAGATTTGTATTTGTTTCTGGCCGGCCTCTTTGAGTCGCGATCACTTGTGTCTTGATTCACTTTGATTTATTTACTTTGTTGCTCCTTTTTTCTTTTTTGGCTCTTTTGCTATTTCCTATTAATATTCTGTCTCAGACAAATACTTTCATCTATGTACTGATTATGTAACGCAGGACTCCTGCATTTATGAATGCTGTATTCAATGATGCAATAAATACTACTACTACTACTACTACTACTACTACTACTTATTTCATTTTTTTAATTTTAAACTTTTCATATACATTATTGAAGATAAAGAAATAATATAATTTTTTGATATTAATAAAAACAACACTGTACAATGGTATTATTAGTAATAAAATTGAAGGAGCTAGATTAATTTGCACGACGCGTTTTTAGTGCTCGCATCCTGCGAGTTTGCATTGGGGAGAAAAGCAAATTGTTTGTGCTCGACTTTTGTTCCTGAAATATCAATTTAAAATGTTAATTAATCAATTGAAAGGACACAGTAGTTTAATTAGTAGATTAACAGAACAGTGGATTTTTCAGATCTTGATAAACATCGAATTATCTCAATAATGAGTAATTTTAGAGGAAAATATAAAAAGACCTTTTTTTAAGGAAATTTTCTGGGCTACAAAAAAGGTCCTTATAAAAATTTTCGTAGCTCTCTTGGATTCAGAGATATTTATAGAAATCTATATTACCTTCGAGATTTAGACTGTTCCACTACTGAATTTTAATTTTATTAATTTATAGAACTCACTGTGGAATTAGAACTTGCAGAGGGAACTCGAGGGGTCTTTTCTGTTGGAGTCTTCTTGACTACTGGAGGATTTTCCTTATTCACTTCATTGAGAACCTAAATATGAATGCAGAAGAATAATTAAAATAAATTGTATTACACAATTGAAATCTTTTAATATTCAAATTTCTTCCTCTTACCTTTTTCTTTGGGAGAGGATTCTTAGGTGCAGGTTTCTCTGCAATCTTCTTCTGCAGTTCGGCAATTTGTTGCTTGTGTGCTCTAGAAAATTAATTAATCGATTAATGACAATCAGTAGCAACAGGTCAAAGGATTCAAGTCCAATCAGCTTTTTGGGGAATATCTCAAAATCCAAGGGAGATATCGAAATTTATATAATTACCTTTTTGGTAGCATTTTTCACGCTCTACAAAAAAGGTCTCTATGAAAATTTCGCTATCTCCCTTATATCCAGAGATATTAATCAAAAACTGATACTAGGATTGAGTAAATGGAATAATAACCACGAGAGGAATTGATTCTTGAATAAAAACCGAAAATTAATTTCTCACTTTTTGCAATTATCCAATTCCATTTGCAAAATTTGATTTCTCTCATCTTTTTCTTGAACTGATCTCATCAGATCTCTGATCTGCTCCTCCAACTTTGAATTTGTGGTGACATGATGTGCAATTTCTCTCTCGTAATTCTGGATTTGATTATTCTGACTGAGAATTTGTTCATCAACGTCGATAAATGACTCGTTCAGATTAAGATTGACATATAAATCGGTCATACCACCCACCTCAGGAATACCAGTCCTACACTGGGGACATCGTCTTTGTCTGAAATGAATTTAATAGAATCAAGAATTTCATTTAATTCAATATCACCGAATCTATAAGAGATATGAAAATTTTCATAGAGACCTTTTTTGTAGAGCAGAATGAGAGCTACAAAAAAGGTCTTTACAAAAATTTTGGTAACTCCTTTAGTTTCCGAGATAATCAGTAAAAACCGATTGAATTTCGTAATTGAGTTATTGAAAATTTCAATCAAATAACAATTATTATTAAACTTACATTCCAAGCCATTGTGTTAAACAATTAGAATGGTAGATGTGACCACAATAGGTTCCCTTGAGCTCCTGACGGAGGGTCAAGGGTGCCAGACAAATCGAACAGGTGGGCATTGCCATTTTAATCAATTTAAATTAATCAGAGTTGTCGAATGATAAAATATCAAGAATTATTTGTACAATAAAATTAAATAAAAATGTCCTTAGAGAGAAAGAGCGGGAAATTGATACTCAACGTGATATAATTGAGGTTATGTTAACAAAATGTTCAATTAATTCGAGGATTTTTATATTAATATCACAAAAATCCATTGGACTTGATAATAAGAATAAATGATTGAATAAGATTAATACAAAGAATAAATGATTAAAGTCTGTTGAATTTTTTAGGGATCAACGATTTTATAAATGAATAGAGTTAGAGAAAACTTGAGAGGACGAATTCTGCGTTCAATCTGAAGTTAATCGTTCATCAACCGAATTTTTATGAGCGACCAACTTCAGTCTACACCTCAGGGGCGTTTCGAGGAACTTGTAAATTTATGCTGTCAAGTCCGGCAGCAATTTGTTACAATTCGATAATTATTTATCAACAATTGAGGTAAGTATTGCAATTATTTGATAATTATTATTGAAGAATTGAGTTGAATTGACTTTTTAGGATGAAATTCAGAGTTTTTAGACATTTTTTATTGGTTTTTCTCATTCGTGGAGGACTTGTACTCCATTCTGTCTACGGTTTTTACCGGAGAGAATATTATTTTGATAGTTTGAGGGTCTAGACATGATTTTTAGGGATTTTTTGAGGATTTTTTTGGGTTTTCAGTGAGTAGAAAATGTTTTTGGGAGTCTAGTGAGGATTTCTGTGGGTGAGGGGGTGAGTTCTGGGGGGAGTTGGGATGGTGGAAGTGTAGGGAACATTGATCCATCCTCGGTTGTCTATACATGTTGATTGGAGACATTTAGTAGTGAGTGATTGTGTTTAAAATTGGGTGAAAAGACTTTTCTTGATGAGAAATTTGAGGATATCTTGGAAATTATGAGAGATGAAAGAATTTATCAAGAGACCTTTTTTGAAGGCCTTGAAATTCTCTATAAAAAATGTCTTTTGACTTTTTTTGATAAATCGAGGGGTTCTGGAGATATTTAAAGATGAGTTGAGGAAAATTTTAGAGAGATTGAAAATTTGATGACATATTATTTTGAGAATATCTCGAGAATCAGTGGGTTTATCAGAAAATGTCAAGAGACATTTTTTGTAGAGAATTTAAAACACTACAAAAAAGGTCTTTTGATAAATTTTCATAAACCCAATTGTTTCTGAGATATTAACAAAAACAATCTGTAGTTTATCTACAATTCAAGAAATTATTATTTTTTTCTCTTATCAATAGCAAAAATGTCGGATTCAAAGTATTTTACAACCACCAAGAAGGGTGAGATCTTTGAATTAAAATCAGAATTGAATAATGACAAAAAGGAGAAGAAGAAGGAAGCAGTGAAGAAGGTAAAAGTCTTCTTGAATCTAAAAATTTTTCATTAAATTCAATGAAAATTGTTTCATCGATTATTTTATCTTCATTAGGTCATTGCATCGATGACAGTGGGCAAAGATGTTTCAGCCCTCTTTCCAGACGTTGTAAACTGCATGCAGACAGACAATCTCGAGCTTAAGAAATTGGTATACCTCTACCTGATGAATTATGCCAAAAGTCAGCCTGACATGGCCATAATGGCAGTCAACACATTCGTCAAGGTAACGCAATTTTATCAATTCCTTCAACATCACAAGAAATTAATAATTTCTATTAATTTAATCAAGTGCACCTCTGCTATATTTGTATAATCAACGACACCAGTGTTATTTTATTTGAGCTCGAGGCAAGCTGCAAAGTCACTTAATATTCAATTAATGTTGTACACAATTGATATCTGTAATTGTGCTTAAAATTTTTCCATCACTTGATGTTGATTTTATTTCTTGATTTACAGAGATACTGAAGTATTCATTGAAACTGTAAAATCTAAAATTTTAGTTAAAAAAAGAATTTTAAACAATTTGAAGAATTAATTCCATGAAGAAGATGATATTTTGTGAATATCTCAGAAACTAGTGGAGTTATGGAAAAATGTCAAGAGACATATTTTGTTGATTATAAAATTTCCAATAAAAAAGGTCACTTGATATTTTTCTCCAACTCTCTTATTTCATGAGATATTAATGAATAAAAATTTTGTAATTGAGAATTCAATGAATAAAATTTTTTCTCTGTTAATAAATCGACTTTCCAGTTTAGCCTCGTTCATAATGAACCCTCCTTTGCAAATTAAAAATTTGCACAGGGCTGTTTATTGTTAAATACGACTGAATGTCTGATTAATAATTTAAAAAAAAACGTATCGAGAGGCGAAACGCTTATTTTTCAAAGGGCACGAGACTGGAATTTGGTGGACATCATCATCATATTTTTTGAATGATTAAACACACATTTACCTCATTAATTAGTCACTCCAAATTCCAGGATCATTGAATTAACTCACGGGACGATACAAGAAAAAAATTAATAAAACAATTTAATAAATTAATTAAGTGTTATCAATATTTCTGTCTCGTTAATCTGTAATTCATTAATATCCGCATCGGTGTAAATATATTTTCAGATTGCATGATAAATTTTTAAACTTGAAATTCCATTAATTAAATTAAATTGATAACTTCAATTTTTCATTATTCAATTAAATTAAAATTGTTCAATTGTAGCATGTGCGTTGGATTCAGAAATATTTTAATCAAACGTTTTATTATATTTATGTCTATCGTATTGTTATAAACAAGTGCCTGATTTGCGCTAATGCCAATGCACGCAAAACAATTTAAAATAAAAACAATTAATTTCATTTGAAAAAAATTGATAACTTTGAATAACAATTCTTGGGACCGAAAATTTCGAATATCATCGTTTCTCAATGTTCAACAATCTCCAAACAATTCTTTCAATTACCTGAATGTTCATTTTCCAATAATAATTCTGTATTGAAATGGTGAAACCATGTAAAATTGAATAGACTAAACATCTTCATTAATTATGCGTTTATTTCGAAAATTAATGATTTTAGGAGAAAATGTCAGAAGACCTTTTTTGTAGCTGAGAAAATTTCCTGTAAAAAAGATCTCTTGACATTTTCCCCTAAAATCACTCGTTTTCGAGATAATTCCATATTTAACAAAAAAAAAATTACCAATTCACTGCTGAATTATTAAAAAATTATTTCACCTGCACGTTCCACTCTAAAATCAAATAATTTAAAAATTAATAAAAATTAAATATCCATCAACCTAAACCAGAACGAAATTTTGAATAAAAACACAAAACTCGTGCTCTTTGAAAAATGAACGACTCGCGTCACGATCGTTTATTACAAATAATAAACATAATAATAATGAAGAGAATTAAAAAAAATGGTGAACGGTGACCAATTTCAACTTTTTCGTTCTGACACGCTAAAAAGGAGCTAGCGACATCTCCGATGACAAAGGTACCATCAATCTTTCTATTTCGTAACAAAAAAAAAAATATATAAAAAAATTTAAATGAAAAAAAAAAAAAAGAGTGGGTCGAACATGAAATAGTTAGTGATTATCGTGAGTAGACTTGAATCCCTGGCTTGCACGTTTTTGTTGCGTAGGACTGCGAGGATCCAAATCCATTGATTCGTGCACTGGCTGTGCGCACTATGGGCTGCATCAGAGTTGACAAAATCACAGAATACTTGTGTGAACCATTGAGAAAGTGCCTGAGAGATGAGGATCCATATGTGAGGAAAACTGCAGCTGTTTGTGTTGCTAAACTTTATGATATCAATGCAGGACTGGTTGAGGATCAGGGATTCTTGGATCAGCTTAAGGATCTTTTGTCTGACAGTAATCCTATGGTAATTTATCAAATATCATTTATTTAAGTTGAGAGGCTTTTTGCTGTTGATAATGAAGAAGAGAGAAAAATTCTGAGCATTCTTTTATCAATATCTCGTGAACCGCTACATTTAGAGAAAAATATCAAAAGTTCTTTTTTGTAGGTAATTAAATTCTCTTTAAAAAATGTCCTTTGAGAATTTTTCGTAGCATCACTCGTTATCGAGATACTTTGAAAATTAGAAAATGAGTTTTGAAATCAACAAAAAACATAGGTTCATAATTTTAAACCCACTGTTTCTCAAATATCTCTGAAACTATTGGAGTAATCAAAAAATATCAAGATACCTTTTTTGTAGCCCTCAAAATTGCCCATAAAAAACCTCTCCAGACATTTTTTCCTAAACCCCATCCTTCCAAAGATATCCCGCAAAAACAATTTCCTTAAACATTTCCTCATCCTGAACTCGTCTCATCACAGCCCGTTATCTCCCCAGGTTGTTGCGAATGCCGTAGCAGCCCTCTCCGAGATAAACGAATCCTCCCCGAGTGGTCAGCCCCTCGTAGAAATGAACGCACAAACCATAAATAAGCTCCTGACAGCTCTAAACGAATGCACAGAATGGGGCCAAGTATTCATCCTGGACTCCCTTGCCAACTACTCCCCAAAGGACGACCGAGAGGCCCAAAGCATCTGCGAGCGCATAACCCCCCGCTTGGCTCACGCCAACGCCGCAGTTGTCCTCTCCGCAGTGAAAGTCTTAATGAAACTGATGGAAATGCTTCAATCAGAATCCGATTTCGTTGGAACTCTTACCAAGAAATTAGCTCCACCCTTAGTAACTCTCCTCTCATCAGAACCAGAAGTACAGTACGTAGCTCTTCGCAACATAAACCTAATAGTCCAAAAACGCCCAGACATTCTGAAACACGAGATGAAAGTCTTCTTCGTCAAGTACAATGATCCAATATACGTTAAACTCGAGAAGCTTGACATAATGATTCGCCTAGCATCTCAAACAAATATCGCTCAGGTACTCTCAGAGCTCAAAGAATATGCCACCGAAGTCGATGTAGACTTTGTCCGAAAAGCTGTTCGGGCAATAGGAAGATGCGCTATAAAGGTAGAACCCTCGGCCGAGCGTTGCGTCTCAACTCTTCTCGATCTAATCCAGACAAAAGTAAACTATGTTGTCCAAGAAGCAATCGTAGTAATCAAAGACATATTCCGAAAATATCCAAACAAATACGAGAGTATAATTTCAACTCTGTGTGAGAATCTAGATACTCTGGATGAGCCTGAAGCAAGAGCTTCCATGATTTGGATTATCGGTGAATATGCTGAGCGCATTGACAATGCCGATGAACTACTCGAGAGCTTCTTAGAAGGCTTTCACGATGAAAACACTCAAGTTCAACTTCAGCTTCTCACAGCTATAGTCAAGCTATTCTTAAAACGTCCAACAGATACTCAAGAACTTGTACAACAGGTTCTCAGTCTTGCAACTCAAGACTCGGACAATCCAGATTTGAGGGATAGAGGGTTTATCTATTGGAGATTATTGAGTACAGATCCAGCAGCTGCTAAAGAAGTTGTTCTAGCTGAGAAGCCATTGATTTCCGAAGAGACTGATCTTTTGGAGCCAACATTGTTGGATGAATTGATATGTCATATTTCGAGTTTAGCATCGGTTTATCATAAACCGCCATCAGCTTTTGTCGAGGGAAGATCAGCTGGAGCAAGAAAATCACTTCCAGCTAGAACAAATTCTAATGAAGATACTCAAAGGACACCTCAGGCTTCAGTGATACCTGCACAGGATTCCTTGATTGGAGATCTTTTGAGTATGGACATTGGTGGCCCTCCAGCTGTAGCTGCTCCAGCAGCACCCACTGGAATGGGACTGGATCTTCTTGGTGGTGGTATTGATGGAATTCTAGGGGGTGTTGATACAACTGCTGCTCCAGCTGTCTCTCAAACGACCACTGGACTGCTTGGTGATATATTTGGATTCAATCAGGGCCCTGCGCCCTATGTTTCACCCAAGGTCAATTGGCTGCCAGCTGAGAAGGGAAAGGGATTCGATATCTGGGGTACTTTTAATAGAAAAAATGGACAAATCACTATGGACATGACTTTCACTAATAAAGCTATGCAGAGTATGGGAGGATTTGCTATTCAATTGAATAAGAATAGTTTTGGACTTACTCCAGCAGCTCCTTTAGCTGTTCCTGGACCTTTGGGACCTGGAGCAAGTATTGAAGTTTCTGTAGTGCTTTCCACTGCTGGAGCTGTTCAAAGGATGGAACCACTTAATAATCTACAAGTGGCGATTAAGAATAATATTGATGTTTTCTATTTTGCGTGCCTTGTACCCATGCATGTCTACTTTGTGGAGGATGGACAGCTGGATAAGAGGGTATTCTTGTCCACTTGGAAGGATATACCAGCGCAGAATGAGGTGCAGTATACGCTTAATGGGATTATGCTTACTGCTGATCAGGTTGTCCAGAAAATGCAGCAGAATAATGTTTTTACAATTGCTAAGAGGAATGTAGAGGGACAGGATATGCTGTATCAGTCGTTGAAGCTTACGAATAATGTTTGGGTGCTTAATGAGTTGAAGATTCAGCCGGGAAATCCTGATGTTACTGTGAGTATTATGGGGAATTTTTTAATCATTTCAGAGAATTTTCTAAAAGTGTTTTACGTTTCGTTTTTTTCCTTTTTGCAGCTCTCCTTGAAATCTCGCACTGTCGATGTCGCTGCAGGTGTCTTCGCGTCTTACAATGCTATTCTCCATTCTTGAATCATTTGTTAAAAGAGGAAAATTCATGATCTTGTCGACGTTTTTTGTCGAAATGAAAATAATTATGTGTTTTTATGACTTTGAAGGAGAAAAATTATTATTGAGAATTGGGGAAAATGGTCATTGACCTGAGGATATTCCACTAGGTTTAATGAAATTATGTACTATATATGAGAATTAAAAAATCATTGATTAAGAAATAAATCAGGTCTTTCTTTGAATTATTTATTTATCTTGTAAACGAGTAGATTTATGGGAAAATGTCAAAAGACCTTTTTTATAGAGGAAAAAATTTCCAACAAAAAAGGTCTCTTGAGTTTTTTTTCTAAAATCACCCATTAACGAGATAATAAGAAAATCAATTTGTTGTTTGACGAAATTAATGCAGATAATTCAGGAATCTTCTTAAACGATTGAATAATCACTCCCCCTTCAGTAGTAACCCACAACTATTCCCCTCCTCCACCTTTCTTTCCCGTCTCAGACAAACATGGCTGCACGGTCCATCTCAAAAAAACGCAAGGTTTGTCAATATTATCAGAAAATTAATCAACAAATTGTAAAAATATAGTGCTAAAGAGAATGTGCGAACATTTATTCTCAATATTTTCAATAAATCACGAGTTTATTTTTACTTTCTACTCTGGATGAAGTGGATTACTGGCGGCTGTCTAGTGTCTCCCAAACGTGCTCTAAAACACCTCAAATTGGAGATTAATTATTGACCAGTGAATTCAATAGAAAAATTGACGTTTACAAAGTCTCATTCTGATATCTTATTTTTTTAAACCAATAGCTAGTGATCAAAGTCAGTGATTTGTTTATTTAGTTGAGTGTCGAAATTTTGAGGTTATGTTGATGAAACAAATGCCAATTCAATTCAAAGTTGATTAAAATGATGTTAATCACACAAGAAATTGAATTTTCAATTGTCTTTTTGATAAAAAAAACAAATGATATAAAAATATTTCTCTAGTTCGTAGGAGACGGAGTCTTCAAAGCTGAGTTAAACGAGTTTCTAACTCGTGAACTCGCCGAGGATGGTTACTCTGGTGTTGAGGTGCGTGTAACTCCAACACGTACTGAAATTATTCTCCTTGCTACTCATACACAGAGTGTACTGGGTGAGAAGGGCCGTAGAATTCGTGAATTGACATCAGTCGTCCAGAAGCGTTTCAATTTCAAGGATCAGACTGTTGAATTGTATGCTGAGAAAGTTGCAACACGTGGTCTATGTGCTATTGCACAAGCAGAATCACTCAGATACAAGTTGATTGGTGGTCTGGCTGTCAGAAGGTAATAATTTGATTTTTAACCCTCCCCCCTTCCCTCAGAAAATGCAAAAATTGTGATTATTCTAACCCACCGACAGATTTTTTAATGAAATGGTTATTTTGGAGAGATTATTGATTCAATAAATTTGCAGGGCATGCTATGGAGTCCTTCGATTCATCATGGAATCAGGTGCAAAAGGTTGCGAAGTTGTTGTAAGTGGAAAACTACGTGGACAGAGAGCAAAGAGTATGAAGTTTGTTGATGGACTTATGATACACTCTGGAGAGCCAACAGCTGACTACGTTGACACAGCAACACGTCATGTACTTTTAAGACAGGGTGTCCTTGGTATCAAGGTTAAAATCATGCTCCCATGGGATCCAAATGGCAAAATTGGACCCAAGAAGCCACTGCCTGACAATGTCAATGTTGTTGAGCCCAAAGAGGAAATAATTCCTCAACAGCCATCCTCTGAAATCAAGGTTGCCAAGGATGCTCCACAGGCAGCACCTATTCCTGTGTAATTTCATCAGTCTAAAGAATTCTTTACAATAAAAAAAAATGCTGAAAACGTAAATTCAAGGAATGTTTTTCATCATTTTTTCTACCCACTCCCATCTACTCTTTCAAATGGTAATTATAATTTTTAGTAATTATACATTTATCTGACGAATGAGTAATGTTAGAAGGAAATATCAAGAGACCTTTTTTGTAGTCCATAAAATTTTCTACAAAAAAGGTTTCTTGACATTTTCTCATAAACTCTATAGTTTTCCCACAATCTAAGAAATTACCTCAACAAACTTCATGGATTTTCGTTAATTTTCCACCAAAATTCATCAACTCTAATCTGAAACTCCTGATTATTCTCTTCCCTTGAGGCTGGGACCTCCAGTAATTTAGTTTTCCTACTAAACCAGCAATTAAATCAGCCGTATTACCCCAGGAGGCATCACAGAGTCACTTATCTCCTAAATACCGTAGGCATAACTTTGTATAATCACGAAAATAGACTCTAGTACCCCCGAATTAGTCAGTGGAGGGAAAAAAAAATCATAATATATATAATTTTCCACCTCTGAGTGCATAAAGTCAATCGATACTGTATCGATGGACCCCTCAGGGGATACGTGAAAACGTCTGCCAATTATTTTCGTCCTCCAGATATCTCCAGGGATAAACCCCTATCAAGGTCAGCCCTCCCCCCCTGAATTTCGAAAAAGTCACAAATTTCTTATTCCACAAGAGAGAAATTGAATTTAGTGGAAGTCAATTTGGATTTAATAGACAATCTTTTGTATTCATGTCAGAGGTTTTAATTAAAACGACTGTTTGATGCTGGAGAACGGGAGAAACTGTCTGAGCGTCTGGGGAAAATAAAAATAAGGTGTTTTGCCAGAGCTGTTGAGAGCACACCTGTTCATCTCAGGTATGCCAGTTTGCCCTTCTACTTGTTACAGTTGTTTAAAAAAGAGAGAAATGAAAAATAAAATGAAGAAAATTTTGAATTTCAAGGGGGAAATATTACGAAAAAAATGATTTTTCAATTTTGCAAATTTTCAAAAAAAAAAAATTTTTCATTTTTTCTTTCTCCAATTAATTAATAGTCTAGATAATAATTTAAATAATCGAGAATTTTCTGAAAATTCATGGAAAATAAAGAAAAATGTTATTCAATATAATTCTTTCTCATGTACAAGAGGATGAAGAATTGAGTCTAAATGTTGGGTTTTGTGTTCGAAGGGTATTGAGGGGCAATACGGGGTACAAGGAAAGCCGCCACGGCCAGACAATAGGACGCCATACGATGCTGTCCACCTCAGGATTGCCTCCCTCGTCCTCTCTCGCAACAACCTGTCCAGACCTTCTCCTCTTTTTTTTTTTTATTTATTTTTTATTTTTTTTCTCTCACGTTTAAACGAATCGAGCGAGTGGCGAGCCCGTGTTACAAGTTGGCCGGCGTGAAACCATAATTTACGGGTCACGTTTACGTACGTGGGCATATGGGGATTTAACTTTCCACTTGGCTCTGCCTTTTCAACTTGCCATATAAATCCAAATCACAAGTACTATTAACCTTTACAATTTTCACCAAATATTTGAAACGATAAATAAATTTTTTATCAATTTTTTCCATAAAAAAATTGAATTTTACATCTAAAAAATTAATTTCAAATCACTTTTTAGTGATTATCTCGAGACTGAAGGGAGCTAGAGAAATTTTGATAAGAACCTTTTTTATAGAGAAAAATAAAATCTACAAAAAAGGTCTCATGAAAAATTTTCCCATCTCCCTCCAATCTCAAGATAATCCCTAAAAACTTTAATAATTCATTAAAAATTTGACTGAGAGGCCAATCAACAAAAACATTAATTTAAAAAAAATCTCTAAAAACTCTTGAGTAAAATAGAAAAAAAAAAAAAAAAACAAAAATTATCTTTTTCGACCCAACTAAAACGTGATAAATCATTGGTCCGATTAAATCGATACGGTCCTAACACAGGTGTGCTCTTTGATTCCCTCCCTCTCTCCTCCCCCCCCCCCCCCCCCGCCGCATCCACATCATCCCAATGAGGATAAAACATATCTAACACTCACAACGGGGTATCCCGAAGGTACCCCCCCTCCCTCCTTCCTCACTGGATCGCGTTAAAAGCTACATTCCAATGGCGGTAACCAGTTCTGAATTGCTTTTAAAAAGATGGAAGGGAGAGGGAGAAGGGGGACCTTATCCACCACCTCTTGGTTGCCCTGACAAAAAAAGAGGGGGGGAGGAGGGTGGGAGGAACATGAAAACATAATGTGAGATGAACTCTGCACGTAATGATAAACTCTGTATTGACAAATTGATAATTTTAGTAAAATCAATTTTTTATACTCTATTGAATATCGATTTATCTCGATGATGAGTGATTTTAGAAGAATATGTCAAGGGACATTTTTTTTTGGAAATTTTGTCAGCTATAAAAAAGGTCTCTTGATATTTTGTCGTTTGATGAGTTTAAATCGAGATAATGATGTAATTGTGAATGAGAAATTATGAAAATTGGGGGAAAAAAGGGTTTTAGATTATTTGAATTGTTTTAATTGTTAATTATCTCGGTAATGAGTGGTTTTATGAGAAATTGTTGAGAGACCTTTTTTGTAGCTTATGAAATTTTTTACAAAAAATATCTTATCATATTTTTCTCTAAAATCACTCATTTGGGAGATAATTGTGTTATTAGAGAAGGCGCGAATGAAATAATTTCTTGAAGATATTTAGTGAATTTAAATGAATTTAATTTAACGAAATTGAATGAAAAAAAATTGAAATAAAAAAATTAAATTGTACATTGTTACACATCCGGGTATTCCCTACAAATGTCTCTCTGCATTAATAAATTATAATCTTCGATAAAACGACATTAAGTAATTCTTGATAAAAACTATCGTATTGCCCTGCCATCTCCATTTACATTTAATTCAATGAATCATCTCTCTTCAATGAATCATCGACATACTTAATTACCCTCGCTCTGATACGTCTCATTTTATCAACTTATATTTATCCCCAGTAAATTAAACTCCAAACAAAAACAAATAATTGCATAAAAAAACTGAAAAATAAAAATAAATTAAATTTTTCATTTATATTTTTCACAAATTCCCAGACTAATTTATAAATATCTCCGATAATAATAGATTTTTCAAAAAATGTCAAAAGATCTTTTTTGTAGAGAATTAAATTTTCTACAAAAAAGGTCTCTTGATAATTTCCCGTAAATCCACTAGTTTCAGAGATAACAGTAAAAAAATTCCTCTAGAATTGTTGAAAATTCATTAAATTTCTAAAAAAAAACACCGAGGTCTCAAGAATTCAAAAACATGATTTTCGTCACTTCAAAAACACCAATACCCCCTCCAAATAATACCCCAAACCGACACTAATGTTAGGTCGTCGGTCAGTCTCCCATTTCTGTTGTTTCTCTGTCCTTCTTCAACACGTAAAAATCTGTAACCGGGATTTTCCCTCGGAAATATCCCCTCTGACCGCACCCAGGTGCCCTTCTGTCTCCTCGATCCACCTTAGCAAGTCCCTTGTGCCCACAACGCCCAGAGAAGGAGACACTAACAAATCTTTTCATCTTTTTTCAAAAAGAAAACAAGAAAAAAAAAAAAAAAAAGAGATGAGGAAGGAAATACTCTTTGACTACAAGACCTTTTTTTTTCACGATAGCGAATTGCCGACAATGTCCCTAAATTGAAACTCCCCGATTCGTAGAAAAGAGAATATTTCAGTGTAAAAAAACATATTCAAATTGATCAGACAAGTTTTACGAGGCTTTCAACGTTTATCTCGGTATAAAGTTTCAACAGCTATTTGGAGTTTTCGCAGAAACTTTGGAATATCTCGTGAACTAGGAATTACCGGGGGATGAAAATTATTCGAGCGTATAGCTGAGGAAATTTCCGCTTCCAAACACTGGTTATAAAGTCTTTTTGTTTGGTTACTTCCCCCAGGTGTTAACAAAACAAATTTACCACAGTGAAAAAATCGGTTACTCTAGACTATCGGTGATATCTCGATAATTAACGGGGCAAAATGGGTTCAAAACCAGTGTTTGAAATCGGAAATTTTCCTGGCAATCTCATGGGGTCATTTTCGACCCCATTCCATCAATAGTTTCTGAGATATCGTCTAAAATGTATCATTGTTTTTTTTGAGATGAAGGAAATTTGTGGTTTTTAGGGGAAATTTGTGGGAAAAAAAATTATAAAAAATAGTCTCTTGCAGTTGAAAATTAACACTCTCATCTCGAGCTATCCTCTGATATCTCACCCGCTTCTCTCCAGCCTCTGCCGTTACACCACTCGGCACTGAGACAGGCACAAACGGCCAAGTGGCAAGTGCCAGTTGCTCACCAGCATTTGCCACAGCTGGACACGCACTCTCGGTCCATTTGGGCTTCTCCACTTCGCGGAAATATCCAGTCCTGAGAAATCTCTCAGGTTGTAAAAAAAATTGGGATACATTTGTTGCAGAAAATAATTTAAAAAAAAAAATCAATTAAAAATTCTAGAATTGAGAATTTAATTTTTTTCCTAAATTAATAAAATGAAGTGAAGACCTCCTGAGGGCTTTCTTCGCCTTCTTGGGACTCCAGATAAACAAAAATCTAATTTTTTATTAGAAAAATATAAAGAAAAAGTGTGAAAAATGGTACGGAGTGCAGAAAACCTAGGACAAGTGTCAAAAAAGTAAATTTATTACCGAATTGTTTTTGTGACTTTTCGTGATTAATTTTATTTTAAAAACAGATAATTGAAGGATGTGGCGAGAGTCCAGGATGCTCCTTGGAGTCATTATCCTCGCGATTGCTCTCAGGGACAGTCACGTGGTGGGAAATACAACAGTTGCTATTGTGAGTTTTGTTTTAATTTTATAAAAATTATTTTTGAAATATCTCGAGAATGAGTGGTTCTAGGAGAAAATGTCAAGAGACCTTTTTTGTAGAGAATTTTATCAGCTACAAAAAAGGTCCTCTGACATTTTCTCCTAAATCTACTAGTTTTGGAGATCCTCATAAAATAATGAAAATAGGGTTTAGGTATTTTTCTTTGGGAATGAATTTTTTATATTTATAAATATTTCTCATTTTGATTAATTGGGGAAATTAATCGTAACACGCGATACAACAGATTTATTAGTCAATGAATTGACGTAAACATGTATCATAAATATTGTAGAGGAAGAATTGAAGAGGGAAAGAGGGAGGAGGCCCCATTCTTATCTCAATTGTCTAGTGTACATGGAAAAATATGCGGAGATTCATCGAGATTGATCGGTTAGATGTTCACGGATAAGTTTTTAAAATTGTAGAACGAATCTATTGAGTAATTGATGAATCGTATTGATAATAATTGAGGAATGTCACTTATCTTGTAAATATCTCGAGAACTATGAGGTTCAGTGGAAAATGTTAAAAGACATTTTTTCATGAAAATTTAATTTCCTACAAAAAAGGTCTTTTAACATTTTTCACTCAATCTACTTGTTTACGAGATATTTGTGATAATAAAGAATATAAAATTTGTGAATTGATAAATTTTGTTAAAAAATAATTTTATACCGATTAACTATTCTGTAGATATCTCGTTAAATATTCGATTTAGAGAAAAATGTCAAAAGACATTTTTTGTAGCAAATTTAATTTCCTAAAAAAATGGTTTCTTGCCATTTTTTGATAAACCCAATATTTAATGAGATATTCGCAAAAAAAAATTGTGAAAAAATTGTCAAAATGAAAAAAAAAAAAACCAGTTCATCAATTAAAAACTCTCCTTAATCAACAGAAGTGAATCATGAAAAAAAAAATTGATTGAGTCATGTCAAAAGCCACGAAATATACCCTATGGAGGCAGCATAAAATTAAAATCAAGTTGAAAAATTATTTAATTTCTATTTTAACATTAAAATTAGAAGAAAAAAAAAAAATTGGATGGAAAAACTGTGTCAATTGAGTGCTTCTGTCTCTAGAGGAAAGGCCAATGCATATTCATCGTATGGCTGAAAAGGAACGCGGTGAAACGTGTTTTGAAATAAAAATGAACAAGAAAGAATTATAGATTAACAGACTCAAGTGAGAGAAGTACAAAGCTTGAGCACATAAAGCCATTTTAATATTTGAACAACTTCAGTGCTTGCATACCTTATTTCTTGCTCACTTGCATTTTAAGCTCATGTGCTAACAAACGAGATAAGAGTGGGATTAAATAATGAATTTACATGAAATGAAGAGACTATTTTGATGCATTAGTTCAAACTCGTTATTGAGATAATTCACGAGTCAAAATTAATTGCGAATATCTCTGAAACCTTTGATATTAGAGGAAAATGTCATAAGACCTTTTTTGTAGAGAATTTAATTTTAAAGAAAAAATGTCTTTTGACATTTTTCTCTAGAATCACTCATTATGGAGATAATTCGATATTTAACGAGATGGAAAAATAAACTTGTTACATTTTATGAATTCATCTGAAATCACTGGAATAAAAAATTTAAAAAAATATTTCACAATCAAACTTTGATTATTTTGGTATCAATACATGCCCCACATGATCACAATCGATCATTGATCACGTCAAATATCACCTTCCACTATTTTACCCATGATAATAATCATACACACGTGTACAAAAATAAAAAAATATCGAGTGAACGATTATTGACGCACATCTTGAACATGAGAAGTTGATTGTTATGACAGATACATTATAGTGCATCAGTGCGCAATTATTAGCCCATTGAAATGCCCAACCGTGTAATAAATACGTGCCCCATGTACCAAGGAAGTGACACAAAGCGGCCACTATCCGTATTATAATTATCGATCCGACAGATCGATCATCGCTCGGGCGCCACTTCGATTTAATTAAAGAAGAAGAAGAAAAAAATAAAATTATTGGAGACTCGATGACCTTGTCTGCGTAATTTTAATAATTTTTTTTCAAAATTTTTAGAATTCGTTGGACATTATTTATCAGTTATTTTTATTTTTCAAATTTGTTATTTAGCGATTTTTTTTTGGAAATAAATCGATTGACGTAGAATCGATAATAATCGATTGATTGAAAGTCGATAATAATCGATTGATTGAAAGTCGATAATAATCGATTAATCGAAAGTCGATAGTAATCGATTAATCGAAAGTCGATCATGATTGATTAATCGAAAGTCGATAATAATCGATTAATCGAAAATCGATCATGATCGATTAATCGAAAGTCGAAAATAATCGATTGATGTAAAATCGATAATAATCGATTGATCGAAAGTCGAAAATAATCGATTAATGGAAAATCGATAAAAATCGATAAAAAAAAATTCTACAAGTTCTCGATTTCCCCAAAAAATCTAAAATTCATTATTCACTGCAATTTTCCATAAAAATGGATATTTAATTAAATCGATGAGTGTAAAATCGTTGCAAAAAATTCCAGTATGTTTTTCTCGTGAGTCTGAAATGACTAATAGAGCATATATTCCTTGGAGCAAAAAAGCCTCTGAAATACCCGGAAATTAATCTCAACAATTCTATTTTCATCATCAACAATTTTCTAAATAACCAAATGATTAATCACCATGAACCTCAACCTTCCCCACAATTTATCATTCAAATTATTATTCTGTTTATTGTGTACAAATGTAGATTGTGAAAAGTGGAACAGCCCGAGAGAAGAAATGGCCGATTGATTCTCTCACTCAACCGATAACGGAATTATATATCGATAGTCAAAAAACGTCGTGTGAATTAACATTTACAGACGTGTGTACAACAGTGGCAGAATGATCGATTGGATATGATCAAGTCAGGCGCCAAGAGTGAGAGATAATAATTGTGGGAGTGAAATCATGTTCAATTGATGATTTTTCAACAAATCGATCAATCGATTGATCAGAGTTGAGCGATTTTTTTGGGGATTTCGGGGCAAAATGGGTCTCATTGGAAAGCCCGGAAAATTTCTGTTTCAAAAATCTCCTTACGAACCCATTTTGCCCCATTAGTTTTTCAGTTATCACCGAAAATTGATTTTTGAACAAAAAATTGTTTCTTCTGTAACTCGAAAACTAATGGGGCAAAATGGGTTTGTCAGTAGTGTTTCGAAATGACAATTTTCCCAGCTTTCCAATGAAACCCATTTTACCCCGCTATCTCAATTTTTCAATTTTAATCATGAACAAAATAAGAAATTAATCTCGTTAATGATTTTTTTCTACTGAATACTAGGTTCGAGGTTTGATTAATTATCCCAGCGGTTTTCCAATAACGTCAAACGTTGTGCTGTCACTTGTACCCAGACATATTTATTTCCAAGGACACAAATTGCCAATTGGCACGGTGCATTAGGCCACGAGAAATCGATTTCACGATCGAGTAAACATCGAGCAATATGAGTTTACTTTTTTCACTTCTAAAATGAGACATTTAAAGAGTATATACATGTTCGGAGCTAAGGAGGTGTGACAGAACGAGATTATTATTGATAAAAATAATGGAATTGATAACTCAATCGACACTTTAACATGTGTCTTCAATCGTTCAATTTATAGCCATTTTTCTGGTCATCATAACGGTCATAGAGGGGCAAAATGGGTGTCATTGGAAAGCCAGGAAAATTTCCGTTTTAAAACCCTCCTTATGAACCCATTTTGCCCCACTAGTTTTTTAGTTATCATCAAAAATTGATTTTTGAATTTCACCAAAAAAAAAAACAATTATGATTACACTGTATCGACCTTTATCCCTCAATGTTGTTCATGTTAGACTCAATTTTTGGGTATTTTTGATTTTAGGAGGAATGTCGAAAGAGAATAGCTGAATGTTTCACGTCAGACGGTGCTAGCACTCCGGTATGTGGCAGTGATGGTAAGACCTATTCGTCACAGTGCGAAGTGGTGTCCAGACAGTGTCAGGGGGAGTCAATTCTCATTAAGCACCCGGGTCCATGTCCAGGTAATTGAATTTGGTGTTAATTAGTTTGATTATATTGAGATTTATACATGAGGGTTTAATCATCTCATTAAAACTGGAATTATCTCGGTAATGAGTGATGCTAGAATAAATCATGATGAGACATTTTTTGTGGAAAATTTTATGAGCTACAAAAAAAGTCTCTTGACATTTTATTCTCAACTCATTAGTTTCTGAGATAATTGCATAATTAATGATATAATTCATATTTTGGTTGACGTAATTCGTTGTAATTTGTAATTATTCAATTATCTCGGTAATGATTGATTTGAGAATAAAATGTCATAAGACTTTTTTTGTAGAGAATTAAATTTCCAATAAAAAAGGTCTTATGACTTTTTACTCTAATGTTACTCATTTCCGAGATAATCTAATAATTGTTCAATCGAATTTAGTTGAATGACGAAAAATTACAGAGACCCCTGCCTGTATCTCGGCAAGAGTGACAGCCCGTCCAGGCGCTCGTCCTGTCTGTCGTCCAGACGGCACTTATGCACCAGTCCAGTGTCACACAGAAACGGGCTACTGCTGGTGCGTGACCCCTCAGGGTCGTCCACTCAAAGATACATCCGTGAAAAAAAAAAAACCGAGATGCATGAAAGCAGCAGCATCCGCTACCCCAGGCACCACTTCTACACGCAGTGGCCAACGGAGACGCTCTCCAAATTGGAAACAACGTCGTCAGTACACCAGCAGGCACAGAAATACTTGTGATAGAGCCGAAAAATCAACATTCAATACTAATTTAATTGGAAACTTTAAAATTGAGTATCGAAGAACAAACATCTCTGCTGATGGTAAATAAAAAGCCTCGATCATCTTTCCAACGCTATTATCTCAAGAAAAAATCACTCTAGAGCAAAATATCAAAAGACCTTTTTTGTAGCTGATGAAATACTCTACAAAAAGTGTCTCTTGATATTTTTTTCTAAAACCATTGGTTGTCCATTAAACTCAATAGTTAATCTTCAAAGTCACAAAGAACTTTAAATTCTTGGGCATTTCCAAGTTGCAGAGTTTTTGGCCCATAAATCCTGAACTAATGGGGCAAAATGGGTTCATGACGTGTGTTTGAGAATGGGAATTTTTCTGGCTTTCGAATGTGACCTATTTTGCCCCACTATTTTTTGAATTTACGTCAGAAATGAATCATAATTGAGATGTCTCTGAATCATCTAGAAATCAATTATCAATTCAATCAATAAATTTATATTTAATCAATTTTTTGATTAAAAAATCCTTGAAAATTGCGTGAGGTTTATTAATAGCACATGAATGAAGTTGAAAAGAAATTCATGGGCACAATATCACGAAGGAGAGGATAATGAAAGGTAGTAAATGGCAGAGTGATAATAAAAAAAAAGGAGAACGATTTGAAATAATAATACGAAATGAGGTATATATGTGTTGGATAATTGTGGGTTGTTGTGAGCGTAATGAAAGTGATAATTGCCAGGCCAAATTGCATCTGATTATACTGGTATCCAGAGAGTTATTCGAGTAATACACACTTGGTAGTGGCTTTTAGCTTTTTCGTTTGGATACACTTGTGGTTTAATTTATGGACAACCAGAGGCACTTGCCAGTTACATTCCAACGGTTTATGGGGCTGTAGAGATTCACATTTAACTGAGGGACTGCAGTATCACGATGGAGTAATTCATTACGTTTGAGTTTATTAATGTCTTGATGATGATGATGATAGGAATAAGAAATTGATGGAAGAGATTAGAAATTTTAGACAATAGCGATTATCTCGATAATGAGTAGAGCTAGAAGAAAAAGTCAGAATACATTTTTTTTAGAAAATTTAATTCTCTACAAAAAAGGTCTCTTAACATTTCCTCCTAAAATCGCTCATTATCGAGATAATTCAATAATTAATGATTACGAATTGAAGTCGTGATTGAGTTTATAGAAATTTATAAATTGTTTGTTAATTCAGTGATTATCTTGGAAATTATTGATTTTATGGAAAAATGGCAAGAGACTTTTTTTGTAGAGAATTAAATTTCCTAAAAAAAATGTCTATTGACTTTTTGCTCTAGAGTCCCTTGTTATCGAAATAATTGAATAATCATGTCCCTGATTAATCAACAGGTGATAAAAACGTGGAACGCGTCTTATCCTGGAAATTCCTGACTCTCGATAAAGATGGTGATGGTTATCTCGACAGGGATGAGTATAAAGAGCTACGTAGACTAGCTAAGAAAGCAGTTAGACCCAAAAAGTGTGCAAGAACATTTGCAAGGACATGCGATCTCAATGAGGATCTCAAACTCTCTAGGCAAGAGTGGGGTGCTTGTCTCGCCAATGATTTTACACGTAAGTTCATTATTATTTATTTATCCACTTAACTTGTATCTCTAACACGTGGTGAATGTGACTGTTGGGTTTCTGTGTCTCATACTTGTCTTAATTTCAATCAAAACAAATTCATAATTCCCAAAATCACTAAATATCTATTCTAAAATTCACTCCGTCATTTTGTAAAATCCTAAAAAAATTCCATTCAAAAGTTGAGAATATTTCCGTTTCCAAACTCTAGTGACAAGCCCATTTTGCCCCAATGGCTCCTAAATTACAAGCAAAAAATGTTTTTGGAGTCGAAACATTTTTTTCTTGTAACTTAGAAAATATTGGGGCAAAATGGGTTTATAACAAGTGTTTGAAGATTGAAATTTTTCCACCTATATCGAATGAAATTATTTTCATCAATCTTATCATCGATCGTCAACGAAAAAAGGATCTGACTCAATCAGAATAAAAAAATTCACAAAGATTGAGACATTTTATCCCATTAAATCTATGAGTCAAGAAAATAACTTATACAGTCGTAAAAAGCAGGATGTTGTTTAGAGAAATTTGAGTTGATGTTCCTGTCCCGGAAGTTTATTGCCCACACGTATTTTAAACATGTGTAACGAAGAAATTGAAGTCAATTGAATAGGAAGCCAGAGAGGACATACGAAAATTGCGTGAAGGGACTCGAGTAATTGTTCAATATTAATAATTCATCCGTAAATCTTAGTCTGCCCACATGAATGTCAAATGCTTTTCATAAAACCCTCAAATTCTTCATTATTCTAAGCAAATAAATTTCATACCTGACAAATGAAAAAAAATTATCTGATCGAAAAAAGCAATTTAGGGGCCCAATTTGCCCCCTGATATATTTTTTTTTGCAAATTTTTTTCAATCTCATAAAATAATTTTTTGAAAAATCCTCACAATTCCAAAACTAATGGGGCAAAATGGGTTATTAGTGAAGGGATAACTTGTATCACAATCTGCCGCCATTTTTATTTCTCTGGAGATGATTGAAAATTCTTAGAAAATTGATAATTAAACGATTTCAATTTGGGATGAATGAATGAATGAATGTTCTGACCGATTGGAGTTGAGCAGTCGGCCATTGTTGACGTACACAAGCCTTGTTATCATTTAGTACGTTTGTTCTTGTCGCTGAATGGTGCAGATGGTGGACGCGAGATACTTGAGGCCCAGAAGACAAGGGCCACCGATCAAGGTGAGTCTACTTCCGTCGCCTCCACGACCCAAACATCGACACTGAGTGCATGTTTTGAATGAATTACATCGGTTTATTATTTGATATAATGGCTCGTGTCACCCAATGGAGAAAATGAGAAAGAGAGAAATTAACTGATTATAATTTTTGTTTTTTTTATTTTCATTTTATTCTATTGTTTTATTTTATTGTTTGTGATTATTTGTTTCAATTTGTTGGCTTTTTTAATTATTTATTTATTAACAGGCATGACAGTTTAATTGGGTGGTGACGGTTTTCAAAATTTTCCTATTTTCTTTCGCTAATTTCTTGTTAACAAATAATTTTATTTAGAACATTTTGAATTGAATTTTCAATTTTTTGCATTTTGATGATTATTTCGAGAATGAGTGGTTTTAGGGAATAATGTAAAAAAATTCTTTATGTAGAGATATAAATTTTCTACAAAAGAAAAAATCTTTTGACATTTATCACTGGAACCACTCATTATGGAGATAATGAGATATTCGAGGAGATGTAAAAAATTGTTTTTCTATGCGTTTTACTCCTGATTTCACGATTCAGCAATGCAAAAGGGAGATTAATTATGATTTTGATGCAGTTTTGAAGGGGAATCCCCCACCAGTTCATGCAAGGCCGGCATTCAATGATGATCCACCGGATACGAAGGAAGAAAGTGACGGTAAGTTATTAGTCCCTCATATTTCATTTTAACCACTATTTTCTACAAATGTCAATTTTAAAAATTGAAGATATAGCGGGGTAAAATGGGTTTCATTAGAAAGCCACGGAAAATTGAGCTGGAAAAGTCTGGCTGACGACCCATATTGCCCCATAAGTTCTTGAGATAATCGAAAAAGTGTTGTTGGAGTTAAATCTTATTTCAGTCATAATTAGGAAACTAATGGGGCAATATGGGTCGTCAGCCAGACTTTCTCAGCGAAAATTTTCCTGGCTTTGTAATGACACCCATTTTGTCCCACTATCTCCCAAGTTTGTTAATCCCAAATTTGAAAGATGTGGATTTGAGAATTTCCACTGTTGCAATTGATTGAAAATTGAATTTTTAAAAAAATTTATATTCATTAGCCAACGACTGCATTTCGGACCGAAAATCAGTGCTCGATGATCAAAGGCAGAACTCGCAAGAGAAATTTTACATCCCTCAGTGTACTCCGGATGGGAGATATCACAAGGTCCAGTGCTACTCAGGATATTGCTGGTGTGTCTATCAGGACACTGGTAAACCGATACCTGGCACATCGTCCAAGGGTCACACGCCCAACTGCAACCCAGTGCCGCTCCCGAGCAGACCCATGAAAGGTAAACAAATTAAGACAACCCATTGCTACATAAAACTCGTGAAAAAATTTGGAAAATAGTTAATTGGAGAAAATGTCAAAATTGACCACTTTGACTGAAGAACGGCTGACCCCCGAAACCGGCCCACCCAAAATCTTGTCTTTTCGATTCTTTCTCGTATGATATCTTCTAAATAGCTGCCCGGCTACTCAGAACTCGCGGAAAAAATTGGAAAAAAGAAGAATTAGAGAAAATGTCAAAATTGACCACTTTGACTGAAGAATGGCTGACCCCCGAAACCGGCCCACCCAAAATCTTGTCTTTTCGATTCTTTCTCGTGCTATATTTCTATGATTGCCTGCAGGCTACATAAAATTAGCGAAAATCTTCCTAAGATAATCGAAAAAACAGCCTGCGGATCTTAAAACCGCGATATCTTGGAAACTAATATGGAAATACTAGGGAAAGTTTCTAACCGACCTTTTTCGGTAATATAACTACTTGATTATCTCAGAAACTAATGATTTTAGAGAAAAATATCACAACATATTTTTTGTAGATAATCGAATCCCCTACAAAAAAGGTCTTTTGACATTTCCTTCTCAACCCAACGGTTTTCCAGATATTCGCAAAGAAAAACTTCACGAAATTGTTTCTTTTTCACCAATTAATGAGATATTCGTTTTGAATTAATTCCAGGATGTCCAGAAGTTAAAAAGCAATTATTCCTCCGTGATCTAATGGACCTGATGGACAAGAAGATGAAGGCATCGAGCACAGATTCAGCAGAGGCAACCGACAAATGGCCAGCATCCAAGGAAGAACGAGTGGCCACCTGGCACTTTGTTATGCTCGATAAGAATAAGAATAAAGTCCTAGAGAGAAAGGAGTGGAAGAGTTTCCGAACCATGGTAGCCAACAATAGGCACTTAAGGAGATGTGGTAAGAAACTACCGAGGTACTGTGACATCAACAATGACAGGAGGATCAGTATGACCGAGTGGCTGAGTTGTTTGAATGCCCAAAAACCCTCTCAAGGTGAGAAAAAAAGTTGATTAAAAAAAATTCCTAACTATGAATCACTAATTTACGATCACTAATGGAGCAAAATGGGCTTTTCCATTCGAATAAAATTCTTTATAATTGTCAGAAATAATTGAATTAATTTAATAATTATGTAGATGACAACGTGGAGAAGACATCGACCCGAAAACCATTGAGAATAGGTCTGAATCCTCTGGATCAACTTCTAAAGGACGACGACTGAGTCAATGAAAATCAAGACTTGATCCGTATCGAGTGAAATTTATTTCTCCCCTTCAGACTCTTTATTTTTTACCCAGTGATAGAAATTAGATATATTCGATAAATATACGTAACGACACTTATAAGTATTACGCACGTAATTATGTATTTATGTTGATTATGTATATGTATTTTTGCATGATAAATCATGGTGCTTTAGCACTGTAAAACATTATTTTTACGTACTAGAATTATTTGTCTGTAATAAACTAAAAATAAACTAATTTTATTGGAAATTTGATGAGTTGAGGATAATTCATGTGATTATTTTGGTAATATCTTGAAAACCGTAAGTCTTAGGAAAAAATGTCAATAGACCTTTTTTGTAGAGAATTAAATTTCCCACAAAAAAGATCTCTTGATATTTTCCTCTTAACCTAACGGTTCTCCATATATCCGCAAAACAATCTTCACCAATTTCCTAAAATCCGAGTGATTTTATATTTTCACATTTCCAATAAAACAATTCCCCAGTCCATGAATCAACGATAATAAACTTGAAAAAATTATCTAGAGTAATAACAAAGTGTTGATGTGTCTATGAAACTGTAATTATCAATTAAAAATCAATTATTCAAGATAAAAATGAGGTTTCGTGGTTATCAGGAGTGCAATAAAGTTCATTTATGCTATGAATCTGTTATTTAATTATTTCTCAATTACCAATAATGTCAATGGACATTTGAAAACGACTGAGAATGATGAAATAAATAAATAAAGGAGTTAAAATGACTCACCGATGTTGGATGAAAAAAACAGCTCCTTTTTCATCTCTCGTACCATCTATATTTTCCTTGTAAATCCATGATTGTCATCCTTGATGTTTAATCCTCTCATGTGCACTCACACTCACAAAATAACCAACTTCATCATTACTAACAAAAAAAAAATTTCAATGAGCCCTTAAAAATTAACCCAATGACTCGAAATGAACACATCCCCAAAAATAATTAATTTTCTATTGATTTCGTCCTCTTTCTTATGAAAATTGACACTAGAATCATTTAAATTATCGATCAAAACACTGAAACACATCACTACACTTTCAAACACACAAGAAACGAGTGTTTATAAACACAGAAAAATAGTCTGAGTTCTCTGTCGATTGTTTTGATTTTTGAAGGTGTTCGAATTATTTAAACCCACGATACCGGCTCAAACATGCCCACCAGAGGTTCTCTAATTCTCACGTGCATTATTTCAATCGTTTTCTTATGCTTTTATGCTATATAAGACCTCTGACATGTTCTCGTGGCGAGAGTTCGAGAGTGACTGAGAGACGCTGGCTATATGTCAAGATGGCGTCGCTCCGCGCATGCGCACGGGTATTATTTTCACTGCGCATGCGCAGACATGTTCATTTAGATGAAAGAATTGAAAAAGTTTAAGAATTGAATTAAATTCAATAAATAAATGAATAAATACAAATAAACAAATTATTTCATCAGTTAAATAATTGGATCGAGATTAATTATTGATCTTGATTTAATCAATAATAAAATTGTCAGTTGTCTGTAAAAGATTATCTATTTCTTTCGTAGAAAAAAAGATTTATGATACATTCTGTTGATTGATTAATTAAATACAAGTACATAGTTGCCCATTGGCAACATAAATATTCATATCATTTTTATATGAATGAGTCAATTAGCAGTCCTTGGATACAAGTCTACTCGTGCGTCCACAATTGAACAATTATTTCATGAATCAATTAATAATGAATTAATTGATAATTATTATTTTTTTTTCAATTTTTATCACATTTTATAGTGTAGTTAATTGGAGAGACAAATTATAAATAATTCAAGCACATAAATTGGTAGAAAAAACTGAAAAACTTATTAATATCGAAGATTGATGATAATTATATCTTTCAACGGTGAAAAACGATTTATGGGGCTATTTCTTATAAACATATAAAAAAAATGTTGTCTCTGTCTTCGAATTAACTACTGAATTGAGTTTTGAACATTGAAATTCGTTGAATGGTGAAATGAGAAATTCTCAACACTATTTTATAAATATCTCAAAAACTAGAGACTTTAGAGGAAAATGTCAAGAGACCTTTTTTGTAGCCTAGAAAATTCCCTACAAAAAAGATCTTATGACATATTTCCCTAAATCCAACAGTTTTGGAGATATCTACAAAATAGTAAATAACAAAACCGTTTACACTCATCTCATGTCACCACTCAACTGGAAAAATAATTTAGAACACACGATCCTGATACCCACTGTCTGCCATACTTGTACTGGGCTTGGCAGGTCCTCCAGGCACAGCTTGATGAACATGTCGCATGTGTTGTGACCTCCTGGGTGGTGCCAAGTACTCAAACATGCTTTGAGAATGTTGTGCAAGCATTTTACTGAGATCACAGGGCATTGGATCTGTCCAAAAGAAGTCGTGATTCAGTGCTGAGTCTGAATCGTATCTTTTGCTTGGATCCAGAATTAATAATTTATCGAGTAAATCACAGGCATAGGCATCCTTTACATAGGGCTTCAGTCGCTCCTTAACTTTACGCTTTTGGCCCTTTGGAAGATCCATTTTATTGAATAAATCAAGATTTTGAACTCCTGGCCAAACTTCAGTCGTTATTGATCCACAAAGTTGAGAGATTAGGGTCAACTGCTGTTGCTCTGTATTCCCTTGCATTATTGGAGATCTAACATGAACATAACATGTTCATTCTAATTTTTTTAACATTTTTTATTTTAAAAAAATGGATTTTTCGTTGAAATTGCTCACCGTGTCCACATTTCTGCCATAATACATCCAGCTCCCCATAAATCAACTGGAGGACCGTAATTTCTGTCTCCTAATAATAACTCTGGGGGTCTATACCAGAGTGTGACGACTCGATTGGTGTATCTATTGGCTTGACCATTCTTACTGGCACTGAAAGCTCTCGCAAGACCAAAATCTGCGAGTTTTAGGATTCCATTCTTAGTTATGAGGACATTGGCTGCTTTCATATCCCTGTGAAGGATCTGGAATGATAAATGTCATGAATTAATTGATAATTTTGCGTAATTCCGTAGTTAAATGATCCTTTTATGAAAAAATCCTGGAAATTTTGACTTATCTCGTTTTACCCAATAAGTTTTTTTAGACATATCTCTGAAACTACTGGTTTTAGGGAAAAAAGTCAAAAGACCTTTTTTGTAGATTTTAGAATTTTCTACAAAAAGTGTCTCTTGACATCTCTTCCTAAATCTATTCATTACAAAGATATCCACGAATTTAACTCTCATGGTTCTATTTTTTTATTATAAAAAATGATGTAAACACTCACTTTGTTACTGTGAATGCAGTAGAGTCCATTTAGCAATTGTTGCATAACTTTCTTAATTTCTCCCAAACTGAATTTGACATTGACATTTGATAATAATCCAGCTAAATCGTGTTCACAGAACTCAAAAACTAGGTAGAATGTAGAACGATAACGATTGTACTGCGTTGCTGAAAATATCAATCAAATAATTCAATTAAATTAATAAATATCAATCTAACGATTTAAATAATATAAGAAAATTTTTAATCACCTTTAGTCCGACAAATTTCAATGAGATTGACGACATTTTCATGCTTCAACAGCTGTAGAATCCTAATCTCTCTCAAGGCAGTGATTGGAAACTGAAAAAAACAGATCATTACTGAATGATCTATCTCCAAATCAACAATTAACCTTCTTCATATCTTCATCCTCTTCTTCATTTCAATTTTCCATGGAAAGAGAGAGTACACACCCCTTCTTTCTCATTATCCATTAGAACTTTCTTCATGGCTACAAATTTCTTCGAGTTCTTCTTGTCTCGTGCTTTGAACACCTCTCTAAAATCAATTTTAACCAATAATAAATATTTTTCCTTGACTTTTTTCCACAATTAATTGTTTTACACAATCCTCAGAGTTGAATTACTCATAAAAGGTCAAAAAAAAAAAATTTTTTCTAGCTAAACTGAGGAATTTTTGTACATTCATGTCAATTACATAATTATCCCTGTAACGAGTGATTTTAGAAGTAAATGTCAAGATACATTAATTGTTGGAAATTTTATTAGCTACAAAAAAGGTCTCTTGATATTTCGTCGTAAAATCACTTGTTCTAAGGATAAATTGCCATTAACTAAAATGTCAGAGAAGATTCTTTGGTAGAAAAATTTTAAGGCTAACATAACCTAAAAAAAAAACATTGTTTTGAGGTATTACTCACCCAAATGTTCCCTGTCCAATTTTCGCGACTTTCTCGTATTTTGTAGACTCATCGCAAAATGGAAAATCAAATTCCTCGATGTATTTTTCCTTCTCCTTCGTGTTCATCTCAAATAAATGATTTTTTTAATTGCAAAAACGAGAGAGACAAGTGTGGAAAAAACACAACAATCACTCGGGTATTTTCGCGAAAACTAATGACTTCGGGGAGAATCGGAACATCTTCGTCAGTTGTCGAGTTAACTTGGAACACGTCGGTTTTCCGTTAATATCTCCGAAATTAATGAGTTTAGAGGAAAATATTAAAAGACCTTTTTTGTCAAAAATTCAATTCTACACAAAAAAGGTCTTTTGACATTTTCTCTTAAATCCTCTAGTTTCTGAGATATTCACGAAATAAAATATCCAAAAACGATATAATTTCTCAACAAATTGAATTAACCTCCACCAATCACCACCAGAGGCGCTAAAATCATCAAATATCCGCCATTTTGAATTTGTGTATGGCCGGAGGGAGCAGGCGTACGTTATCGTGAACTCTTTTCCCCTTATTTTATCCGGCCAGTGTTTTATTTTATGAGTGTGATTATTATTAAATGGAAGTAAATATAAAGTGTAAAAAATGACACAATTTTTACCACCAAATTTATTGGCTCTCTTTGCACCGAGGGATCCAATACCTTATCTACCACCAGTCAGCAAACTACCGCATGAGAAGAAGAATGGTGGATACCTTGGCGTCGGTGCTTTTCTCAAATATTTCGAGGTATTTCTCAATGTTTAATATTATTCTCTCACTCTTCTGTTTCAATGCTTAATTAATTATTCATTAATTTCGTTGGAAATCAATCAATTTTAACCAACAAAAATCTGAGAATTTTTCGTTAATTTTGAGTTCAATAAAATGAGGTTAATTGTTGCAAATTAATTATAAATGCGTTGTTAATTAATTTTTAATGATCAATTAATTTATTGATTTATTTCATTTCTAAATTATTTTTATTTAATTACTGACTATTTGAGTGTTAATTATAAATTTTTTTTTTGGAGTGAATTCAATGGAAAATTTATCGTTTTTGTCAGCAATAAATTATTTAAGATATGGCGTCAGTCGAGGAGACTTTTTGAGTCATTTGTAATTATTGTAATGATGAAATTGACTGATTTTTAAGGACCCCAAAGACACACCTCCTCCAGTTCGTGTCGAGACTCGTGAAGAGAGGCTAGAGAGACGAAGACGCGAGCGTGCAGAGCAAGTTGCATATAAATTGGAGCAGGAAATTGCTGTTTGGGATCCAGCTGGAATTCCAAATGTCACTGCTGATCCATTTAAAACTCTTTTCATTGCTCGAATTGTAAGTTCTTAATAGTTGAATTTATCTCTTTAAAATTTTGGTTTTTTGATGGATAATTAACATATTATTGTTGTTATTAGAATTATGACACATCAGAATCAAAACTTAGAAGAGAATTCGAGGTTTATGGACCTGTCAAGAAGGTAAGAAAGAAATTTAAGAATAATTTATTATTTAAAAACCCTTGAGAATTCAGTAATTATGTGATTATCTTGTTAATGAGTGATTTTAGAAGAAATTATCAAGAGACATTTTTTAAAGAAAATTTTCTCCCCTTCAAAAAATGTCTCTTGACATTCTCTCCTAAAATCACTCACTCTCGAGATAAAAGCATAATTAACAAAGATTTTACGAAAAAAAGAAGAATAGAACAAAACCAATTCAATTAATAATTAATAATTAATTTCAGATTGTGGTAATTCACAATACAATCAATGGAAAGCCAAGGGGGTACGCATTCATTGAGTATGAGCACGAAAGGGACATGCACTGTAAGTAAATCACCATCCAATCCCCCCCAAAGAAAAGAAGAGAAACCCCATTTAAAAAAAGAAATTAATCAAAGTACAAAACCAAAGGAACCTCGATTGGCCCTTGACTTTGGTGGCGTCCCATGTAATTTTGGTGAGGGCGGGGGTGACAGTTTTAGTGAATATAAATCGGGGAAAAAACGTACGGTCATACCCATCATACATCCAAAAAAATCCAGGCGATAAAATTCAATATTGGTGATGAAAAATAGACACCCACTTACAATTGAGATAAAGCAACAATTTAATTACATACAAAAAAAAAAGGGAAAATTATTGGCTGTCTTGATTAATACAGTTTTTATCTTGTTCTTGGTACAGCGTGGTGGCCGCTGCCGGCAACTAGTGCCGTTCACTATTCCATGCAAAATCCCTGAACCTGCCTGAATATGATAGGTTTGTATGTGTGGTAAGATCCAACATACAACAAAAAAAAAAAGATGTTAGAGTCTGTTTACCCCTTTTCGCCTATTGGATCAATTATCCAATTGGCATTATTTTGACAATTTGAGGATTGAATGAGTTTATCAGATGGAGGGGGGGAGGAAATTTATTTATCATCCCAGAGGTTATCATAGAGAATTGCAAGTTGATTTTTTACGTATCGTTAAATATTGAATTATCTCTGGAGCGAGAGGTTTTAGGGGATTATGTTAAGAGACACTTTTTGTTGGAAATTTTATTGGCTTCAAAAAAGGTCTATTGACATTTTTCTGTAGGATTAATGGTTCTGAAGATAAATCAATAATTAGTGAAAATGTTATAATTGATTTATTACGTTTCACCACTTTACTAAAGATTTTTTTGTTGCAATCTCCCAATTGAATAGTGAGAATTTTTAATTAGGATTCTACATTGAAATTGATTGGTGGGCTTTGAGTTTATGTTAATTTCAATTCGGTTATCTACAACGGTTGAAGGTTCAGGGAGTCCATTGATGGAAAAGTGTGCATCTAGAATTTGAATTTTTATATTTATTTTTTTTATTTTTTGAGAAATGAAGCGGGTAATGGGTGAGTGTTTATGATCGAAAGGAGGAGGGGATGATTCACTATCTCTACCGATCAATTATTCTCAGGATTTCGCTAATGGCACTTTTGTGAAACCTTTCATCCTCTCCTGAACTAAAAATATTCATAATTGATGAAATGAAGAACTTGTTATTCTGCGAATATTTCTGAAACTACTGGGTTTAACTGAAAATGTCAAGAGACATTTTTTATAGAGAATTTTATAAGCTACAAAAAAACTCTTTTGACATTTTTCTCTAGATCCACTAGTTCTCTAGATATTCGTCAACTTATGTCCCCCAAAAATCATACAATTCCTCACAAGTCCTTAAAAATATCAATTTCGATATAGAATACTAATTTATTCTCCTCCAAAAATATTCCTCGGTTCGTGTTATCTCAGAACGAAAAAAAAAAACGTCTGATTACCCTTCAATGAATGAATCTCACTCACGAAAATTGAAGTATGCGAATGAATGATATGACGAGAAAATGTGATTAACTTCCTCATCACAGTATAAAACGCCCCTTTTGTTCATTAATTTTATAAAAAAAAAAAAAAAAAAAAAAAAAGAACATTAGAGCGAAAAAAAATGCGCACGGTTGGTCTCTGTAAGTACCCAAAAACGTCAAATGAAATAAAAGAAAAAAGCGCACCAGGTAATTGCCTCTTTGGAGATTGAAACGAACGTACCGAAGACTGGGGGAGCTTTGCCAAATGAATAGTCTGCCTTCTATCCTCGCGTGTCACTTACACAAGTATACAATTGTCACATTAAATCAAAACAACCAAATAAACAAGAGAAATCAGTAATCAAGTGATAAAATGTAAAAAGTTGATTTTCTACATGATCTTAAATGTGAAATTTCCCAGCCAATGAGTGATTTTAGAAGAAAATATCAAGAGATCTTTTTTATCAGAAATTTAATTCTCTACAAAAAAGATCTCTTGACATTTCCCCCTAAAATCACCCATTCTCGAGTTATTCGTGATTTTCAAGATAATGTTAATTTTCACTTATTACGATTAATCACTTATCTACTGAAATAAAGTAATTAAAAACTTTGTGTTAACTTCCGTACGTAAGTAGCCGCGGTAGGTATTTTTTGTATGATATAATTTTTTTTTTTAAATCTAATTTATACCAACAAGTATACCTAGAGCCCAATAAAAGGTAAAGGAAATTAACAAGAAGAAATTTTAATTGATAAAATCAATTAATTTTGCTGGTAAAATTCTGATGAATTCATCGGGTTATTTTTATTTATAATTTATTATTAAATTATTTAATTGATAATTACGATCGAGGGCAGTCATTGGGTAAGATGACATTGCCACTGATGATATTAATACAAATCCCTAATATTTGTTTAAATTCAGGTAAAAGAAGGTGATAAATCGGTGAAAATTGATTATTTTATCCCAAAAAAAAATGAAATTAAAAATTCCAGCACTTTATCATTTTATTCCAGATGATTTTAAAGAATTCACTTATGAATAATTGCATCTGATGAAATAGATAATTTGTTTTAGTGAATTAATAATCCTCATTAGGTGATTATTCAGTTGGACAGATGGAATTATATGTTTCCATTGGTAATTTTAGCTGCGTATAAGCATGCCGATGGTAAGAAAATAGATGGTCGCCGTGTATTGGTGGATGTGGAGCGTGCTAGGACTGTTAAGGGATGGCTGCCAAGGAGGCTTGGAGGTGGACTTGGGGGTACTAGGAGAGGTGGTCCTGATGTTAATATCAAACACTCAGGGAGAGAGGATAATGAGAGGGAGAGGGAGAGATATCGTCTTGAGAGGGAGAGGGAAGCTACTGGACGTGGCATGGATCGAGAACGGTAATTTATTATTGTTTTTATTCCGAGAACTAGTGATTTTAGGAAAAAATGACAAGAGACCTTTTTTGTTGGAAATTTTCTCCTCCACAAAAAAGGTCTCTTGACTATTTCTCCTAAAATCAGTCGTTAATGAGATAATTACATAATTATGCTGATGTGATATTTGAGTCAAGTTGAATGTGATACTTTTGTTAATTATGATTATATCTCGTTATCGAGTCGTTTGAGGGGAAAATGTCAGGAGACCTTTTTTGTAGAGAAGAAAATTTAGAACAAAAAAGGTCTCTTGATAATTTCATCTGAAATCATTCATTAACGAGATAATTGAATTTTTTAATTTTTAATTAAAGCGATCGCGATCGAGTTGACAGAGAGCGTCGAAGATCTCGTGATCGTAAAAGACGCTCACGCAGTAGATCTCGTGATCGTAAACGTCGACGCAGCCGGGACCGTGCTCCTGAGCCAGAGATTGAAGAGATTCAGAGAGAAGAGAGAACACGAGACAGACGTGATCGTGACAGAGACCGTGACAGGGACAAGGAGCGCAAGAGGAGACGGTCCAGGAGTAATGAGCGAACTGATCGTGATCGTGAGAGAAAGAGGGACAAACGAGATCGTGATCGTGAACGCAGAGACAGGAAGGATCGTGAGAGGGTGCCTGATGAGGATACCAAGGAGATTCGAATAAAAGAAGAGCCCATGGATGGTAAATATTATTCTCTACATGAAACCAATGGATTTAGCAAAAAATGTCAAGAGACCTTTTTTGTGCAGAATTGAATTCTCTATAAAAAAGGTCTCTTAACATTTTTCTCTAAATCAATTATTTTGGATGATATTCAAGAAAAATGTTATTAAAAGAAATCTAATCATTGATTTTTTTTGTATCCTCCAGACTATCCTGATTATGCCAACGCTTATCCCTCATCAACCCCCTATTTTGCACAAGTTAAGTACGAAGATGACAGTGAAGTCGAGGAAAAATACAGAATTCCTGAGGGTCGCACCGAGCAACCATCCTACAATAATTACGACTCTGTGCCCGATTATTAATAATAATCAATCGATTGATTGTTACATTTTTTAATTCAATCAATTTCAATTGATAAAACAACAAAAAAAAAAATTATTCGTGTTCGTAATTATTTAAAATTGATGTGTACAACTCAATAACAGTGATTTTGTTATTGTGACTTTTCAGTTGATTTTTTCAGCAAATCTGATCAAGAAGATTCAACTTAAAAAAAAAAACATTCTCATAATGAATTGAGGTAACTAGATAATTTAAAAGAATTTTGCGATTCTCTTATTAATCAAATTAAATTGAATACCTGTTCAATCTGTAAATATTACAAGTCTTGAAAAATTAATTCATTATCATAATTGACTGCTAAATAAAGAAAATTGATTGAAAACTGGAGTAATTGATTATTAAGGTTTAATTTCAACTTTTCAACCTTTTTTTTTTTTTAAATTCATAAATTGTAATTCCATTATTTTGTCAATATCTCTGGAAAAATTGTGTTTAAAGAAAAATGTCAAGAGATCTTTTTTATTCCTTTTAAAATTCTCTACAAAAAATGTCTCTTTACATTTTTCTCTAAATCCACTAGCTCCAGTGTTATTCACTGATTAATCTCAGAATTGATTTTTTTTTTCAATTTTCAAATTAATCAAATACTTTCAATTAAATAAAATAAAATCCTTTGATTCAAATATCAAAAAATAACGGAAGTTGATAATTAAAAAATACAGGTGAGAATATAAATTCCCAGAGGGCGTATAGATCGCACCGGTGGAGTGTCGCGTGTTGCCACATCAGCATCGTGGGCAAAATGAAAGTATCAGTAGTAATACGTTTTTGTAGATCGCGCCTGTGGACCATCCCACCGTTAGTACGTGGTTGATTGTGGAATAATATATCTGCCCTGTATAACCCACTAGTTCGTACCTCCCCCCCCCCCCCACCCCCACCCCCTCAAACATGCCAACAATTTTCTGAATTACTTTTGACGAGGAGTTGTTGTTTTTTTAACATCAAATAATTTGTGTATTTTTATTTTTCTATTATTTTCAATTAACGAGGAATCTAAGCAATTGACTCGTTTAATATCGAGTTGATACTTTAATACAGAAAAAGATAAATTATCGTCGGTTAAATATCCATCATGAGCACTCCAAATAGCACGCCGCATGTGGAGAGCAAAGTCGGTATTGTAAAATTGGTAAGTGATTTTTTTTTTTTTTTTCATTAATTTGAGATAATTTATTGGGGATTTTAAATTAATAAGAAAATTTTTATTAATATTTAGGGATTAATTTTTGATATTTTGGAGCTAGTTTTGATTTATCAGTGCCAACCAGCTGGCATTAGTAAACTTGAGTATTTTGTAAGACATATGGTCCTCATTTACCTCGAATTTTCGTGATTTTTTGATTGTTTATGATGAATGTTAAGTGAGTTGTAATTGTCGATTAGTTACGAGGAATTTACGTGGCAAATGAGGGGTTTTAGTGGGACGCTTGGGTCTCAGGAGCTCACAGGGAGCTAGAGCTTTTACCTGTTGTGCAATTATTGTTTTTTAGTGTTTTTTTATGATTATTATTATGATTAATTCATGATTTGTGGAATTTTTGAGTCGTGAGTCATGAGTTTTGGTTATTTGTGTGAGGGAATTCATTCAAAATTACCTGATACACTGATAATGACTGATCATTCATGGAATTGTGTTGGAAATTTTTTTGGAAAATATTTTTTTGTATTTTCGTTAATAACTCAGGAGCGCGTAGGTTTAGAGAAAAATGTCAAGAGACCTTTTTTGTGGGTCATAAAATTTTCAAGAAAAAAGATCTCCTGATATTTTTCTCTAAAACCTCTAGTTTCCAAGATAATTCAAAATTTCTTATGTAAAAATATCTTTGTTTATTTACTTTTCATTTTTCATTCTTGATTTTTGTTGTCAACAGATTGTCTCAGGTGATACCGTGACAATCAGAGACATTCCAAGAGGTAAACCCCCAAATGAGGTGACAATCTCTCTGTCCAACATCTCAGCTCCGAAATTGGGTAGACGAGGTGGTCCTAATGCTGATGAAGAGAAGGACAAGCCGTGGGCTTGGGAAGCGAGAGAATTCCTCAGAAAGAAGCTCATCGGGCAGGAGGTTGTCTTTGCCGAAGAGAAGACAGCTACCACGAGGAAATATGGATCTGTTTGGCTGGGAAAAGGTACGATATGAACTGAGAAGAATGAATAATTCAATGAGATAAGATTCGATGTCACGTGTGATATAACAGTTGGAAGTTATTCTTTCATAACATTGAGCAAATGAAAATATCAACAATGATGTGTAACAGATGTTAATTTGAATATGATATCTGTTACAAAATGATAAACAATTGGAGTAAATTGAGAAATTGATGATTTTGCAAATATCTCTTAATTTAGTAGGTTTAGAGTCAAATGTTAAAAAACATTTTTTATGCTTTATGAAATTCCCTACAAAAAAGGTCTTTTGATGATTTGACCTATCGTCACTCATTATCAAGAAAATTCAACAATTGTAAGACAATCACTTTTTGATAAAGAAATGAAAAAGTTTAGATTAAAAAGAAAATATCAAAAAACCTTTATTGTAGCCCTTAAAGTCCTTTCTTCGAGCTAACCCTAAACATCTCCCCCAGACAAGAACACCGGTCAAAATATTGCCGAGCTCCTAGTCTCGGAGGGTCTCGCCACAGTAAAACGTGATGTTCGCAACCCGAATGACACCCAAAAGCGTCTAATGGAGCTCGAGGATGCGGCAAAATCCTCTGGTAAGGGTCTCCACTCAGGTGCCCCCTCCTCCGAGCACATTCGCGATGTAAAATGGACAATTGACAATCCCCGCTCCTTAGTCGACAAATACAATGGAAAACCAATCAAAGCTATAATCGAGCACGTACGCGATGGTTCAACAGTAAAAGCTTTTCTTCTTCCCGACTTTTACCACATCACCCTGATGCTCTCAGGCATTCGTTGCCCTCAAATAAAATCCGACGAGGAGGAGCCCTTTGCACGCGAAGCAATCTTCTTCGTTGAATGCAGAATCCTCCAAAGAGACGTCGAAATAATTCTCGAAGCAGTCAACAACAACAATTTTGTAGGTACAATTGTCCATCCAAACGGCAGTATTGCTGAACTCCTCCTGAAAGAAGGTTTCGCCAAGTGCATTGGCTGGACAATGAATATCACAAAATCCTCTGTTGATAAGCTATACATGGCTGAGAAAGCCGCCAAAGAGAAACGTCTCCGTCTCTGGCAAGATTGGGTGCCAACAGCTCCCCAAAAAGAGTACAATGCAGTCGTAATGGAGATTACAAGTGCAGACTCCATGATGGTAAAGAACCAAAATGGTGAAATTAAGAAGGTCTTCTTGAGCTCCATCAGACCACCCCAACGTCCGAAGAAAGCTAATGAAGAGAAAGACGCTGCTCGTTCTAAAGACTTTCGTCCGTTGTACGATATTCCTTTCATGTACGAAGCGCGTGAATTTTTGAGAAAGAAACTTATCCGAAAACAGGTTAAAGTTATTGAAGACTACACTCAGCCAGCTAGGGATCAGTATCCTGAGAAGATTTGTTGTACAATTTTAGTGGGCAAAGTGAATATTGCTGAAGCAATGGTTTCTAAAGGACTTGCTACAGTCGTTAGGTACAAGCAGAATGATGATTCAAGACCTCAACATTATAATGAGCTGTTGGCTGCTGAGAGTAAGGCTGAGAAATCAGGCCACGGTTTGCACGCTAAGAAGGATACTGCACCCCAGAGGATAATTGATCTATCTAATGATCCTTCCAAGGCTAAATTTCACTTATCAGCTTTGAAGAGAACGAGGGGAATAAAGGCTGTTGTTGAGTTTGTTACTAGTGGTTCGAGGCTAAAGTTGTTCCTGCCAAAGGAGCATTGTTTGATAACATTCTTGCTTGCTGGAGTCAAAGCTCCAAGGAGATCAAGGCCGAAACAAGGGGGTGGAGTTATTGAGGGAGACAAGTATGGGGAAGAGGCGTATAACTTTATGAAGGAGCAGACATTTCAGAAAGATGTTGAAATTATGGTGGAGAGTATGGAGAGCAAAGGAAGTGGATTCATTGGATGGTTATTTGTCGATGGTGTGAATGTTGCTGTTTCTCTTGTGGAAGAGGGTTTAGCTGAGGTTTCCAGTTTTACTGAGAATGGTGAGTACCTGAAGCTTGTTAAGGGGGCTGAGGAACGTGCAAAAGCCAAGAAATTAAACATCTGGAAGGATCGGGCTGAGGTGGAGGTAGATACTGAGAAGATTGAGGAGGAGAAAGAAGTGCCTGAGCGAAAGGCTGAAGCGAAAGAAGTTGTGGTTTCTGAAATCACTGATGAACTGCATTTTTATGCACAATTTGTCGATCAGCGGACTCAGGTGGAGGGACTTTTGGGGAGACTGAGGCAAGAGTTGGAGGATAATCCACCACTTCCTGGGGCTCATGGGCCTAAGAGGGGGGAATTGGTGGCGGCCAAATTCACTGGGGATGATCAGTGGTACAGGGCGAAGGTTGAGAAGGTAGCGGGGACCAATGTCAGCGTTTTTTATATTGATTATGGGAATAGGGAGATGATTAATGTCACCAGGGTTGCTCCATTGCCAGCTGGATGTGGAGGGGAGAAGGCATTTGCTCATGAGTATGTGCTGGCTTATGTGGAGGCACCTAAGGATGTAAGTTGAGGTTTTTTTTTTTCAAGTTTTTTGGGGTCAATTTTGAAATTATTGGAAATAGAGAAATTTTAATAGCTCCGTTAGATTTTGAGATATTTAGAGAAAACTAATCTTACAGGTTGATGATCTTAAAGCTGCACTTGACGTTATTCGAGATGATTTAGCAGACAAGACACTGCTATTGAGTGTTGCATACAGAACTAATGGTCTTCCAGCTGCAACACTAGCTGATCCAGTCTCCAACGATGATCTTGTCAAGGCGATTGTTACTGATGGATATCTCCATGTGACATCCAGAAAGATCACTAACAAAGAGGTATTTAATCATTCCATATTCAGAGTAATTCTGCAGTGAATTAAGACATTATCATAACTCGAATTTACAATTTTTGTTAATTATGCTTTTATCTCGAGAAAGAGTGATTTTACGAGAAAATGTCAAAAGACCTTTTTTGTAGCTGATAAAATTTTCAATAAAAAAGATATTCTGTATTTTTTCTCTAAACCCACTCGTTACAGAGATAATTTCATTTTCAATAAGATGTAAAAAATCGAATTATTCCGAATTTAAAAATTCATCCTCTGATTAAATTAATTATAATTTCCAGTACGATGAGTTTAAAAATGCTGAAAACGATGCCAAGAAGCATCACCGTAACATCTGGCAGTATGGTGACGTCACAACTGACCCATCAAAGGACTGGAAGTAAAAAAATAAAAATAAAAATATTGAATTGAATTCCACAGACAAAAAAATCAACAAAAGTTAATTAAATCAATTACGAATATAAGAAAAAAAAAAAATTAACTATTAAAGACAACAAGTGGAGAGGGCATAATATAGACGACATAATAATCATCAAGATAATGATTCAGTACATGTATTTCTATGGAAAAAAAAAAAAAAAACAATGGTAATTGGTGTTTATTCTGGTGGTTGTGATTGAGAATTTGGGTTGGATGAAAGGGAAATGAAGAAAAAAAAAAAAAACATAATGGAAGTGAAATAATAAAATGTACATATGATCATGTTTAATTGCAAGGGAATAATTCACGTCGATTGGCATTTGATCCCCTTCCCTCGATCAATTTGTTGCCCAATAAGATTGTTGTCACGTCATAATTAATTAATTTTAATGAGAAAATTTCTCATACTATCAATCATGTTTTTATTGCTGCAATTATTTACGTAAAAAGCGATCGATGGTTATTTTTTTTTTTGTTTTAATTTCATTTTTTTTTTTTGTACGCCGAAATATATATTCGATGACATTGTTACTCATTGTTTTATCCTTTCTGTTCTTTTTACATTAATTATTGATTTTTTTTTTTTATGTACTTTTTTGTTTATTTATCAGCGCGGGGAGGGATCGAATTGCTGGGGGTGGTGATTTGTCCAATTGATATGCCAAGTTGATTAATAAAAATACGTGAAAATGATGTACAAATTTTGATTGATCATTGGTGAAAGCAAATTATTGACGGTGATTATGTGAATCATGTTTTGGGGATTTTTTTGGGGTATTGTACGGATTCAATAATGAAGAATAGACACTTTTGTGCAATAGAAATGATCCAGTCTGTTGTGAAATGGTGAAAAAAGGAAATTTTGATAATTTTGTAGCGATTATTTTGCGAATAACGTGAGAACTAGTAGATTTAGAGGAAAATGTCAAGAGAGATTTTTTACAGAGTATGAAATTCTTCACAAAAAATGTCTATTGACATTTTTCTCTAAACCTCTTACTGTGGAAGATATTCACAAAATAATGTCAAAATTATTACTTCTTTATCACAATTTTTATCTTGAAATTCTTTGAATCAGTTTTATCTTCAATTTTGAACATTTTATTGTAAACGTGTTACACTGAACAAAATTTTTTGAACATATACTCAAAGAAATATACATTTGGGGAACATTGATAGAGTAGTTAGAGCAATTTGACAGCATTTTTATGATTATTTACAAAGGTCGATTTAATGTTTAGATTTAAGGAAATATATTGCACGACCTCTTGACGTACTCGAAACAATTCATTTTCCTTCAAAGAGGGACAATGAGCTCTCGTTAATGGTAAAGATAGACGTAGATTCTTGATTATATCTGTCTCGATTATTCCTCGATGGAAAACATTTTATCCCCTTGCAAGATTTGATGTATCATTCCCTTTCTCTATAAAGATAGAGAGTAATTATAGTGTTCAAATGATTCTCATATTATTCTTGTAAGTAATTCTGTCCATGTGCTAAATTCAATATCCTGATTCACAGGATTCAGAGTTATACACTGTTAAAAAAAAAAAAAAAATGTCTCCACAAACTGAAAAAATTTCAAATTTGTGTTTATTTTCAATAAAATTCGTAAAATCCTCAAAATGATTTATAATCTATTCTTCTCTCTATAATTAATATCCATTAATTTGTTCAATTTTACATTTACAAATGATTAATTTTTAATTTTGAAATTGTTAATTCCAGTTGTTAAATCCCTTATCTGGACAATATCTCGGAATCTAGGGGAGATGGGGAAATTTTTGATAAGACCATTTTTGTAGAAAAAATTAAGAGCTACAAAAAAGATTTTATCAAAAAATTCTCTATCTCTCTTAGATTTCGAGATATTCATGAAAATAGAAAATTCATTTAATCATTTTACGTTTTTTATTCTTTTGACAGTCGGTAATTTGACAATTTCGGGTAAAAATATATAAAATGGGGAATAAGGTCATTCATACAATCCACGAATGGTACTCCATGAATTTTGAAAAGCGACAAAACGATTGTCACCAAGATTTGAAAATGTGTCTGACTACGCAATTTCCTTTTCCACTATTTCCATTACAATTCCGTGACTCTTGATCTCACAGTCTTGGGAGGCCTCGTATCGACATCTACGACAGCAGGTGCACGTGTCACACCCTCGTTCGAATGAACTGCCAATACCTGATAGCTGCAACTTTTCAATGTTTCCAAGCCGGAAGTCTCACCTTTCTCTCTTCATTCAGTAGTACAAGTCGATTGTGCACCGGCGAGTCACTGCAATAGCGCCCCTACCGTATCATTCTGCCCCCCAGACCAGAATATGCGCAGCCGCTGGGTTCTATCGATCCAGGGGAAACCCGGGTGACACCACGATGAGCTTCACTGCTTCACCGGCAAACTAGTGAGTAGTACACGCACACGACATAGGTAAATCGAATAGCACGGATCTCCTTCTCTAGTACTGTATGAAAAATCCTTGTTTTGACCATTTATAACATTGACAAAAAATTGTTAGTATTAATGGAGAATTAATAATTATCTCTGAAAGTATTTTTTATGGTTTTTTGGGATCATAGATGGATCTGGGGATGTGTCAATGGGATTTACAGAGAGTTTTTGGGGGATATCTTTGGATTTAGGGGAGATGATGAGAAATTGTTAAAAATGAGAAATGAAAAATTGAAATAATGGGAGATTGTTTAAACCTGATATTGCACTAATTCGACAAAATCTGTGTGACGCTGGTAAAGACAATAAAAACCTACTCCTTGGACTCATCTACGGAAGCATTCCATGTGTTAATAATCTCAAAATAAAAGATTTGTGAAAATTCATTCAATCATCATAAAATTACAATTTTTGTTGTAATAAATTACGGTTAATTATTAAAAATACCGTGGAGTTGAGATAATATTGATGATTCAAAGTGAAGTTTTTTTTAATCCCACAAAAGAGAGAAAAATTATTTCTCCTGAAGGACAAGTTCCAGTGTTTTCTTTCTCTCGAGAGTTCCGTGTACCCACTCTCAACTGGAATGTGGATTACGAGTTGAACGAATATCGGAAAGTCCCTCAGAATTGTTGAAAAAAAAATACGAGGAGAATAAAAGACGTCTTGGGGGCGTATTTTCATGAGAGAATGGCGCACAGAATATCTCAGTCATTCCCAGTCCAACCATTCCACTCGAGTCCTTCTCACCCCACGAAATTCCATACCCCAAGCCCCCAATAATCAATTCATTCTACGTATTTATCACTAAATGATTCAGTTTCAAATTAAAAATCAAAATTGTCTCTTTTAATTATTCGATTATCTCCAAATCTAGTCATTTTAGAGGAAAAAGTCAAAAAACCTTTTTTAAAGCTTATAAAATTCTCCATAAAAAAAATTTTCTGACATTTTTCTCCTAAAATCATCTATTTGGGAGATAATTCCACCTTTAATATAATAAGATGAATACAGAATTGAACACCCAAATGATTATTAATACCTTAAAAACTAATCGTTACAGAGTAGAATCATTTAAATACTCAATATACATCGCATAATAATCATAATAATAGTAATCAAAAACTTTATTTTGCAGAAATATTTGTAGCCATCACTCCTGAATTACTTCAAATAATTAAAAGTTCCCCCCTCTCTTTTCCATTATAGATATTGATAATTTTAGCTGCAGATTCTAATACATAAATTTTTCTGTGTTATTCTCAAGAATTCAAGTAATTGAATTTAAAAAATGAAATGAAAAAATTCAAAGAGAATTAGAATTTAGAGAGGAATAATCCCAATAGCCCCAGCTAGGATTCCAACCCACAGGTCTCACAGTTACGTGCCGGCCACTCTTCTAACTAAGCTACCGGGACCACGGGGATTTTCCCTCTCGAAATTCAACCACTACCACCGCCTACCTTCATTAGGCATTGAATTGGAAGAGATTTTACTGGAAAGACAAAATATTTAATGAAGAATTGAAAAATAAAACATTTGGAGACTCTTATATTGCTTGTCAATCATCTAGGAATACCCATGAACATCCCATCTTGCTCTTCATACATATACCAAATTTCTTTTGGCGGTCTGATAGCGGATCGGTTTCATCCGCCCACAGGCAGCTTTCACCACTAGCATCTCTGTCCCCCGAGTTTAAGACCTAAACACAAGTTGGAACAATGAGAAAAGTATTGTTTTGTTTATTGAGTGATTTTCACCAGAAAAGTTATGGAGTGGTGAGAAAAAATAATGAAATCAATTATCTCGAGAACAAGCCATTTTCAAGAGAAAATGTCAAAGCACCAAAAAGAATCATTTCAGTATTTTTATTTATTTAAAAATTATTATTATTATTTATTATTTATTACTGTATAAAAAAAAAAATAAAAAAATTAGATGGGAATATTCGCGAGAATTTCCTCTTTTTAATGAATTTGAATTCATGAATAAATAAAATAAATTTATTCATTCGAAAATAAATTTATTTGTTCTGATAACGGAAACGTGGGTGTACTCAAGTGTCCCTTTTTCCTTTCAGAATTTCGGATTTATTAGTATGGTTCTACCCTTGGGCGGGAATGTCCCGTTCATTTGTCTCAGTTGTATAGAAAGGCTTTGAGACTCAAACTCCGCCTTTGTCTTAATGCGTTTTGAACACCGGATGTCCAGCGTTTAAAAGGCGTTGAGTGCCACAGGGATTACTTTATTTATTTTATTTTATTTCCCTTTCCCGCTAAATTCAGGTACACGACTTTTTGGCGCCGGCCACTTTGGCGCCTTATTACCACTTGCTGTGTGGTGCCGGTATGGAGCTCGGAACTAGTTTTCGACGAACATCACAATAAAGTTGATTGACAATTAATGATTGTTTTGATTGTTAACTTTTTATTCGTCTTCCGATTGGTCGATGGATCAATAAATGATTTCCATGATTACGAGGATATTATTGTTGCAATTATATTAAATTACACGCAGTTTACGTGTAGTTATAAACTTATTATTTTGACAGAAAAAATTTGTATACCAGAACTGATTTTGTTCTCAATGTTCTTCATTTATATATAATTTCTCATGCAAATGTACGAATGGGGGAAGAAATATCCATGTGTTCCCGGAACATTCATGTATTCGATTATATTCTCATTTGATCTGTTCACCAGAGAAAATTCATCACTGATAAAAATAATCATTTCTTTAATCGGAATTCAACGAACTCGAGAAAGTTGTTTCGTAATACATAAAATTCCTTTTTAATTAATTTCTCATTATCATTAATGCCTAGTAATTCCTTTCGTCATTGCTAATGGCTTTAGCCTAAGGCCCAAGATATAAATAGAAGAAAACGAATAACAAAAGCGTTAAGATACATTGCTTCCGAATGGAAGCATCGCAATTGTTTAATTTTCACATTTGATAATTGTGCTTGAAAATAATGTAGAATGGTCTGAAATGAAAAAAAAAAAATGATTCTTGTAGGGGTTTCTTTTCGACAAGAGCGGTTGCACACATTCCAGGGATAAACTGCAGCACCCGAACCAACGAGGATATCCTCTTTGACTCCAACGTACACAAATAAATTTATTTATTTATTTAATGGATTTACATAGACCCAACAGCCAAAGGCCAATAACAGGGTCAATAGATACAGAGGATAAAGAAAGTATACTTAAAAAAAAAAGAAATCAAATAAGGAAAAATAATAATAATGCTAATGACGGAGAAGTGTATACAAAAGACGTCAGGCATCAACATCACTCGGCATATTTCTCTTAGCAATAAGATATTTATAGACTTTATTAGCTAGCACACCAATGGAATCATTAAAAATATCAATCGAATCATCAGATGTCACGAAATCATTCACTGCATTAGTTAGTCTGTAGAGTGGTGAATGAAGCGTGAGAGTTAAGCCAGATTGTACACATTTTTTTTTTGGACACAAGTACAAATCTACACATCAAGTTCTGTCGGTAAAACAGGGTTGATAAAGCAGAAATAAGAATATTTTTATCGGTTGTCGGGCATAATTTTTAGTACTAACTCAATGTAAGAGATGACAGTATTAGTGCCATGATGCTAATAAGGGGTATGCATATTTCGAGTAAACTGGATAGAAAACATTGTGACGAATATCTTGAAAAAAAAAAAATTGCAATCGGCCCCATAGTTTTTGAGATATTGGTTATCGATATCTACGACAGCAGGCGCACCTGTCACACCTTCGTTCAAATGACCTTCCAATACCTGATAGCTTCGACTTTTCAATGTTTTCAAGCTGGAGTTCTCACTTTTCCCTCTTCATGTCGATAATCCTGTCAATTATCGACAGTAATGTCTTTCAATTTTTTTTTCCATTTAAAATATTCAATTTTTCAATGGCAAAAAACATCTATTTTATTTTTATTTATTTATTATTATTGAATATTCTTAAAAAATTGTTTATCTACCAAAATTAATTATTTAATTAAAAAAAAAAAAATTCAACTTCAAACTGCACCAATCAAGGTTACGATATCCTCAACCTCAACAACAAAACTCCCCCTCCCCTGATTTTTCATCCCAACGAACGCACCCCACATTTAACACCCACCCTCTCACCTACACCTCCCAAGTAAACACACCAAACTTGCATTTCCCCCACTCCTCTCGAAAAATTCAGTAGTACAGGCCGATTGCGCACCGGCGAGTCACTGCAATAGCGCCCCTGCCGTATCATTCTGCCCCCCAGACCACATATCGCGCCCTCGATGAAGAATATGCGCAGCCGCTGGGGTCTATCGATCCAGGGGAAACCCGGGTGACACCCTCCTGGCACCACGATGAGTTTCACTGCTTCACCGGCAAACTAGTGAGTAGTACACGCACACGACATAGGTAAGTCGAACAGCACGGATCTCCTCCTCTAGTACAGTACGAAAAATCTTTGTTTTTATTATTTAAAAAATTGAAAAAAAATGGTTAAAAAATATTTTGAAAATTTCTTTAATTTTTAAAATTAAATGAAAATTTTTGAGACCAAAAAAATTATTATTTTTTTTAAATATTTGAATCAACATTTGCGGGCATTTTGAACCTGCCGCAAAGACGCTAGCCATCATCGTTGGGGGGCAAGTGCGCAAGGCTGACTAGTTACAATCGACGCAGACGTACCGAGAGTATCAGTTTCACGTGATCGTTTCAACCCACTGTCGTTTGCGTCTTTTCCTCGAGTAATTCACAATTTTTTTAGGTGAAAAAGAGAATTTTCTAGAGGTAAAATTGAAGATTTTTGGAGAGAAGAATTGGGGGTTTTTTCGTGGATTTTTGGGAGTGATTATTGAGGTGAAAGTGTCGAGTTTTGAGGGAGTGAAGAAGCGGATTTTTGGGAGGTAAGAATTTGGGGAAAATGGGGGATTTCCTGAGGGCGTCAGGAGGCTTTTCAGGGGCTGAGAGGTATATTTAATTTTTATGAGGGTGGAAGGGCTTTTGGGGAGGTGATTGCTAAGGGTTTGTGGGGCAGGGTGTGACGGGGTAAAGATATTTGTGTCAGGGGTTGTTTTTTTTTTCATTGGGTTCAACCTAGATTTTTATCACTCGATTTTCAGTCGTTTAATTATGATTTTTTTAATTGGATAAAATTGATTATGCGATTATCTCGAAAACTAGTGACTCTACGATAAAATATCAAAATACCTTTTTTGTAGCTCGTAAAATTTCCTACAAAAAACATATTCTGACTTTTTTTCGTAAAATTGCTTATTCTGGAGATAATTGCATTTTAGGAAAATTTGTCAAGTCGATTATTTGAAAATAATTTTTTTTTTTAGTTTTTTTGAGTAATTTTGGTTATTGGAGCCTCTGAAATTATTGGAATTACTCCCCCTCTCTTGCTATTACCCCATAACTTGAATATTAATTGAGAAATGTATCAAATTATGAGGAAATTATCCACTCGAGTTGATTCAATTGATTAATAGTTTTCCTCATACGTTCATTAAAATTTTCCAGCTGATTTAATCGATAATCGATGTCACATTTTTTGGAAATTATAATATTAATAATTGATCCAACTCTCAGTTTTGCGTACCTTCATTGAGTCGACCTCGTGTTCTATAGAATTATTCAGCCCATTTTGCCCCATAAGTTTCTCAAAAAAAAGGATTTAATTTTTGGTTAAAAACATTAATTTTTCTTAATTTTTTTATTTAAAAAAATAATCAACAAATTCAAATTTTCAATTAATTTTTCTTTTGATAATTATGCAATTATCTCGGTAATGAGTGAATTTGGAAGAAAATGTCAAAATACATTTTTTGTAGGGAATTTAATTATCAAAAAAAAATGTCTTTTGACATTTTTTTCTGAAATCAATAGTTTTTGAGATATTTAAGAAATAGTGTGAAAACAGATAAAATCCAATTAAGAATTTTTTCATGTAGATGCAACTGTTGGTTCCTACCACCATAACCACTGGAGTAGATTCAGTCCGACGCAAATCAGACGAGCAAAGTGAAATCTTGACTGTGAGCCAAAATCGTTGAAAAAAAAAAATGGCCCGGACAATTGCTAGTGAAATGGGATGACGAATGCCCTTCGAAATTCCCATAATTTTCAATATCTCTGAAGGAATAAACTTTATCCAGTTAAATTGTATCATTCTCCAGTAGAAATGACAGAAAGAATATTTTCTTATGCATTCGTGAGTTCTTGACATTTTCCGGAAGTTTGAAAGTTCCATTGGAATAGGTAAAATGTATGTAGATAAAGTTTGCGACCAATAAGTTTCATTCCATTGTGCAAAGATAGTCTGTGGATATCTGAATTTTCTGAAACAAGTTTTAGAATTTTTACATTATTTTTAAAATAATTTTTTTTCCAGATTTCTTAGCATTTTCAATATTTTTTTCAACAAAAAAAAAGAAAATTGGGAATATCTCCGAGGGGAACGGGTTTAGAGATAAATGTTAAAAGACACTTTTTGTAGGAAATTTTCTAAATTATAAAAATGGTCTTTTGACATTTTTCTTAAAAATCCCTAGTTTTCGAGATATTTACAAAATAGTAAAAATCGATTTTTTAAAATTTTTGTTCTTTTCACAAATACTTATTGTTCAATTATCTCAGTACTGAGTGATAATAGACAAAATTCTCAAGAAACCTTTTTTGTAGAAAATTTTATTCTCTTTAAAAAAGGTATTTTGACTTTTTTCTCTCAACTCATTAGTTTCCAAGATATTCGCAGAATAATAAATACAAAATTTCACAAATTTCGTCAATTACCAACAAAATGATGAATATTGTCAAGAATTTTCATCAACTCGTTCTAAAATTACATTCTCTAAATATTCCTCGAAATTTAACATTATTACCTCTTTTGTCAAATAACAGTACAATGTGACTTCAACATCTAAAGTTTCTCCAGCATCATGAAATTCTCATTTTTGAGTTTCCATTAATTCCAGCATTATTGCCAGTGACAACAGGCGTCGAGTTACCTAATGAACTTTTCTACCCGACCGAACCCCCCATTATGATAGTTTACAAACTCGTGACTCATGTTTAACCTTTTCCAAGGGGTAAAAAACGTGGGAAACACGCAATTTCTGCTCACCCTACAATGGAAATTGAAACAAATACTGTTTTCTGTTTACAATGTGAAATATCAATTAATTTCCGGAATTATCGTTCAATATTTTGTGAATAAAAACTGATAATAATGAAAATGGAATCATTGAATTCGAAATCAAACAATAGGATTTAAATTTTTGATTACATCTCTGATTTCATAATTTTAAATTTCAATTTTTCATTTTTTTTTAATTTAGAATTAAAAAAAAAAAATTTAATTTAATAATTTGAGAATGAATAAAATGGAGTAATAAATGGATATAAAAATTATTATTATTATTATTATTATTGGGAAGTAAAAATTAAGATAGAAGAAATTGAGAAAAAAAAATTAAATATCTGATTTTATCATTTGAGAGTCCAGGAGAGGATGCCGAGGCATTCAGCCATTTTCATGACTAGGCAGTGTTTCTTCACCCCGTGGTATATATCCAGATACATAAATCTTGGAGTGAGATCGTTCAAGTGACTCCCAAAGTGGAAGAACCTCAATTCCAAGGGGGGAATTGATTTTTCCGAGGCAATAAGAGCCCCATACACCGCCATTTGTTCCACCCAGAGAACCCTTGGCTCTTTTGTTTGGAACATTTTATTCTCCTATTGATCCCAAAAGACACAAAACAGTGTAGTAAAAATTCTGGAGCAGACGGTTTCAATTATTAAAAAATATTGAGAAGAAAAGAATTGGAGAAATTGAAATTTGATCATAGTTTTTTAAAAATATCTCGAGATCTGAGAGAGATATCGAAATTTTTGAAAAGACCAATTTTGTAGAGGAGAAAAATATCTACAAATTAGGTTATTATAAAAATTACCCTATCTCCCCTAGATTCAGAGATATTCATCAAAAACTGTTAAAACTATTTTCACTCAATCTTTATCTCACGATATCTCCGGAATGAAGAAATTTAGACAAAAATGTCAAAAGACCTTTTTTATAGGAAATTTAATTCTACATAAAAAAGGTCTTTTGACATTTTCCTCTAAATACATTTCCCTCCAAGTTATTCCCAAAAAACCTCAGCCTATAACTTTTTCCCAATTGCCCACTCAATCCCAATCCCGAAACGATCCCTCCACCCCCCTCTACCCATCCCCAAATGACACATTGATTACCCGCATCTCACCAAATCCTCCGACAATTGTCCAACCACAAACTCTCATCACTTAATACAACCAATCCCCCACCTCTCTCCCTGGATTTCCCAGATTACGTGCAAACTTCATAAACAGCCATCATCAGAAAGCTCCCCTCCCTGAAACTTCGACCTCATTTCCACCCCCCCCCCCCCCCCCCCCAAAAGAACAAAAGATGATAGAAAGAAGAAAAATTAAAGTTTTGATCGTGTATTAATAGCTCTGGCAATTTCATCTAGTTCACAACTCTCAAGTTTCTTAAAAAGAAAAAAAAAATAGATTAACCTGAAAATATCTCATTAACGAGCAAACTTATAAAAATTTATCAAGAATAACTTTTTATAAAAAATTAAATTCTCCACAAAAAATATCTCTTACTATTTTCCCCTCAAACCCCTCATTCTCCCACAATCATCAAAAACATAGACTCCTCATCTAAAATTAATCAAAATATTATTTTCTACCCTTAAAAAATTCTCACCATCCCCTAGATATTCATAATGCCCTCAATACTCAGTATAAAACCTCTCTATATAAAAAAAAAACCGTTTAATCGTGTATTAATAGCTCTCGCTTGCAGTCCGCAAAAAGAAAAACCCAAGAAAAACACCACATGATATATCCCAGGAATCTAGATGTGCCCCAAGGCGAAGAGGGTTGTTCATATAAAAAATAAAAATATAGAAAAAAAAAAAAAAACGTAAAAGAGTGAGAATGTCAGCCAGAGGGTTGAGTGGGTCGATACAAGCTGGAGCAAGCTCATTCTTCACATGAGAGAGTGAGACAGAGTTCAATATATGCCTTTTAAAAGAAGTGGGGAGGGGGTGAGTTAGTGGATTCGAGGGGTGGGAGGGGTAAGGCTGTGAGTGAGGATTAGTGACGTTGCGGGCGTTGCCTTCTACTACCATTTTCGTGTCCTTTTTTTTTTAACTCTGAGATAGTCACTCCCCCCCACCCCCCGTCAAACGCTTACATTTTAACGTGTATACAACAAGAGGAATTTTCACTTGGTCGGTACATTTGCTCTTGTTTCTGTATACCCTACCCACCCAGACACCTCGTTTCAACTGAGTGCACTTACTTGTGCAATGAGGGTTGATGTATTTGAGAAGTCAAGGAGGATTTAAAAAAAGGGTGGGAGGGATTTTGTATACATGGGGGAATTTCCGGGTATAGCAAGGATGTGGTTTGGGGGTGGAAGGAGTTTAGTTATGTTTGAGGATTTTTTGGGATTAAAAAATCTATTTTGAGTGTTTTTTTTGGGTTTTTTGGAGTTTAGTGGATTTTCAGTTTTTTGTTTTTTGATGATTACTCTAGATCTAGAGGAGGTAGAAAAATTTTGGTGGAGAGCTTTTTTGTAGAGGAGAAGTAGAGCTGTGAAAAAGGTTATTATGGAAAATTTTGTATCTCTTGTGGTTTTCGAGATATTTGGGAAAAACTGGAGTGGAGGTGGAGACGTCTAGGTTTGTGAGGTGGATGGAGATTATTTTGTGGATATCTTGGAAACTACTGGGGTTAGAGGGAAGGGATAGAGGACCTTTTTTGTAGTGCATAAAATTTATAATAAAAAAGGTCTCTTTCTATTTTTCTCTGAATCCCACCATTCTCGAGATAACCGGAAAATAGTCAGGGAATTCGTTTTTAACTTATTTTCTTGAACCATTTCTCCAACGAATTGTCCATTCCTCATGCAAATAGAGGTGGCAATTTCCAGCTTGAATGAACCCTCAACAATTTCCTCACTCGTGAAAATAAATCCCAGGAAATTAAAGTAGAAGGATTCAGGAACACTTGGCCTCCTGACTTGGTTTTATTCGAGACATTTGTCACAAACACTGCAGACCCAGCAAAAAAGAGTTGTTTGCCCAGTTGTTCCTTCACTCGAGTGTGTTAATGAACCAGCGGGACTTCTTTTTGGTTAAGTGACCTCGGAACTTGCCACCAGAGTCAACATTTATAAACATTTTTTTTTTTTTTTTTTCATGAAAATCATTATTTTTAAAAAATCGAATTTTATAGCAAAATTTTCCAAAATATAAGAATTTAATTTTTTTGGAGATAATCGTTCCATCTTGGAGATAAATGGTAATAAGTTTCATGGCCATTCACTCGAGTGAACATTCAAAGTTATGAGGAGTTATGGGAAAGGGAATTTTGGTGTTATGCAGGAGTTGGTGGAGGCGTTGATATGTGGAAAAATGGGCTATCTCTGGGTCGATGTTTGAGGGGTTAGTGTTGAGGGAGGGTGGGGGTAAGGAGCATGTGGCTGAATGAATTCAGGGCACGTAAGGTACTGTTCCAATATCGAGTCAGCTGAACCAATTATAGAAATGTTTTTTTCTTCGTAATTCTTGATTCATTTCATTTTTGGGGTTTATGAAGGATATGAAGAGAAAGTGGGGATATAAAATAGAATTATCACTGTGAAAACACTCGATAAATCTTGATAATACTTATTTGGGGGGGGGATTGGAGGGATAGAGGATCTGCAATTAGATAAATTTGAGAAATAAAAATAGAGTGAAAGACTATTTTGAAGATTTCTTGAAAAGGAAGGGATTTAGAGGAATTTAGCAAAAGTTCTTTTTTGTAGAGAATTTAAAAACCTACAAAAAAGGTCATTTCACAAATTCTCATAAACCCACTAATTTCCAAGATATCTGATAATTAAAACAAAAGTATTTAAATTACTCTTAAAACTCGTAATAATTAAAAAAATAATGAATATTTTTCTTCTTCTCATGTTTCAGATTTCAACTTGGATTGTTTATTTTCTCCTCCTTCACCTCTCTTAGTTCACCCTTTCATTTACAGTTAATTTACGTTAAAGTTTAATTCAACGACTTTTCATCAACTCCAACAAAGAAGAATTTGCAAAAATATTAAAAAATTTAAACGTCAAATATCCAACGAACAAAAGTAACTTCAAGCAAAGAATAACTCAATATATATTCTAAAACTCTCACTGATAATCAAACAAGAAGCACCAAGTTAATAACTGTAAAGCTCAAAAATACTTTGAGATATTTTAATTGAGAATATTCGAGTACTTACATCAGCAAAATTACCGGCCGCGGCGATTGCGCCAAATATTGTGGTACTGCTCCATCACCCGGCAACATTTCATTCTCCAGCTTCCGTCAATCCTTCACCACCAATGTCAACTACCTGAAACGGAGGTAAATTTTTATATAAAAAAATTTTTCATCACTTTATCACAATATTTTCATATTTTATAATAAACTAGGGGGCTCCCCCCCCCCTCCGCTCGCTTCGCTCGCTCCCCCCCTTAGATGCGACGTTTACACACACACACACATACATAATGCCACGACTATTGAAAAAAATGACACACATAATTGAAAAAAATACTGCAAATAATTCGATAAAAATGGATTCATTAAAATATAGGACCAAATTATTTTGATGGCTTTATAATACTTAATTAATTTTCTTTATCAGAAAAAACATGGTCTCTTGGGCCGACCATGGGCCCTCGATCATGAGCCCCCGACCTTGAACCGACATTGGACCGACCTTGGGCCGACCTTGAACCGACCTTGGACCGACCTTGGGGGCGTCTTATACTGAAACACTGAAAACACTGAAACACTAAAGCGTTAGCTGAATTAGAATTTTATGATTTACTCTAGATATTTTTTTTCTCAGTTTCCTCCTCTCTTTCCCCAATTCATTTTGACTAACGTCTCAAAACTCTCAGCAATGGTGTACATCCAAGATGCCACAGAGTCTTGAATTAGTTGGCAAACTGCCACAAGAATACTTCATGCAGAACGTACGATAGAGTCATCTTGACATTCATTAACGCTTGGTAATCCTATGAAGCGTACACCAAACTTCTCTCTCTCTATCTCTTTTAACATAATAAAATTCCAGTGTGATGAGTGAAAACGAAAGTTTTGGAGACACAACGGGTTGTCTCGATGCTCATAAGAGTCATAACATTGATGTGAAATTAAATTGTGATGATGAGTGTTGAGAATTTGTATTAAAATGGTGCATTTTTTAGGTGAGACTGATGAAGACTTGAATTCTGTTGGTTTTATGAGAAACAATAGAATTCCAGTCTCATAATAGGTGTTGGCATTCACCCCCACCCACATTTCTCCCAAACCCACAGAATTCTCACGAGGAGACAAATTCCTACCTAACATTCATACCAAAACCCTCAAACAGAATTGAAGGCTTTACATCCCCAATCAATAGACCAATCAAATACTAATCCAACAACTATTTTCATTAATTGGACACACAATGCACAATATTACCCGTCCTCCAGTTGTCAGGATCACAGCAGCCACTGTTAGTTTGCCTTCCAGGTTCTCCTCGGGGGACTTGAGCTCCGAGCTTGATGATGACTCGAGCACTGAATCCGGGATGGCCACCATGGCACGACAGGACTCTAGTCAGCCATATCAGGCCATTCCTGATCGTCCACTGCAGTCACAACCAGCTCCTATACCACCACCATCACAACCACCAGTACCTGGGGCACCACCTGGAGGTGACTTGAGTCTCAATCTGAGGCCATCATCAAGGACAACTAGTGCACCATCGTCACCAGCAAAAACTCGGGAGAGTCTGTTGCAGAGGGTTCAGAGTTTGACTGGTGCTGCACGTGATCAGGTATATGTTTAATTGATTATTTATTCATTATTGATTATTTATGATAATAATTTAAATTCTTGGAATTTTGTTTAAAATTATCCTCTTCACAAAAATTCAGAAATTGTTCTGATCATATCTACAATGATAATTCATTAAAATTCTTGGAAATACCTTTCAATTATTCACCCTTTTGTGAAAAACACGCGATTCCTCAAACTGGTGGATAGTTACAATGTTTACTGAGAATACAATAGTATCTCTTCATCGATCTGTCAAATACCTCTGTTTAACCAGCCCGGTAATATCAACAGGAAGGGCTAAAACACGAGAAAAGCAATGAAGCAGTTATTGGAAACCATTGAATCCCACACCTCCATTCATAAAGTTGTAGTTAAATCGGATAAAATGAGTGTAGTATGTGATAAAATGAAAAACAGGTCCATTAAGTGATGTGATAAAATAAATTTTCATAAAGTCAAAAATCCTGTTGAGTCCAGTGCTATCAGTTTTCGAAATTTGATAAGTGATGAAGGGAAATTTTGATGATTATTGGATTAATTCGGTAATGAGTGATTTTAAGAGAAAATGTCATAAAACATTTTTTTTAGAAAATTAAATTTTCTTTAAAAAAGGTCTCTTGATATTTTTTTGTAAACCCCCTAGTTTCAGAGATATTCATTAATTAATAATTATCTGTATGAGACTTTTTTAAAAAAAATTCATAACAAAAAATTTTCAAAATACTCAATTCAATTGAGATTGTAAACTCACCTGGATCCACTGCCAGTGACCTCCAGAATGAATTTTGTCCCTGCGTCAGCACACCAAAATTCACCACCACTAAATTACCCCGTCATGCACAATGTCAATCTCAATACGCAGACCCAGAAGCTGAGTACCAGACACAAGTGTAATACGCTCGTTAGGCGGCCGCAGGAGTATTTGCAGAAACTCCCACTTGTTTACCACCAGCTAAATCCCCCGTTATGTCAAAGGAGTTTAATTATAACTGAACCAACCCGAGAGAAATTCCCCAACAAATTAGATAGAGCTCAATTCTATTCAACTATTCAAACAATTCGATTGTCCCAAGGAATTCATCAACTGAAAATTATGAAATACGAAAAATGGGATGAAAAATATTATATACCTATTTTTTTTATTTTTAAAAATTTCAAAAAATTACAGAGTTATAGCAAATTAAACGATAATCAGTGTTATGACGTCATAATTCGAGTTTTTAAAATCTCCCATAACTCATTAATTTATCATTATTTATCAAAATAAAAAAATACGTATCTAATATTTTTCACTGAATTTTCATATCCAACAATAAAAAAATTTCAAAATTGCAATTTATCAATAAAGAGTTCAATATTTTAATAACAAGTAGATTTTCTGAGTCTCATTAAATATCGATTTATCTCGATAATGAGTAATTTTAGGGAAAAATATCAAGAGACATTTTTTGTTGTAAATTTTCTCAACTATAAAAAAGGTCTTTTGATATTTTCCTCTAATATCAATCATTATCGAGATAATTCGGTATTTAATGAGAAATGAAAAATTGACTTGTTTCACCAAAATTGGTGCAGTTCCAAAATACTCCAGAATCACATAATAATACATCTCTCTCCCCTTTTTAACCCTCAGGGTGCATCGATACTTGGTGCAGCTGTGGGCGGTGCAACTCGTGGCTCATCCTACAACAAAGATCGTTGTTTTACTCTACTTGTTATTGATGATCAGAACACAGACTGGAGCAAGTACTTCCGTGGTCGTAGAATTCATGGTGATTACGAGATACGAGTTGAACAGGCTGAGTTCCGGGAGTTGTCTCTCACGGCATCTGAAGCTGGCGCCACAGTGTCCATGGCTGTCTTCCGCAATGGGACCAAGGTCATCAGGTAAAAGATATTTTTAATCTCATTCGTCAATTAATCTTTTTTTCAGTCAATTTTACAAAGAAAATAAATTAAAATTCTGGGGATATTCATTTTTTGTTAATTATCTCGATAATGAGTGACTTTGGAAGAAAATGTTAAAAGACCTTTTTTGTAGCTGACAAAATTTTCCATAAAAAATGTCTTTTGACATTCTCTTGTAAAATGACTTGTTATGTATGTAATCGTGAGTTTTTTTTATTAAGAGTGATTTTATGAAAAAATGTTAAAAGATATTTTTTGTAGATGAGAAGATTTTCAACAAATAATGTCTCTCGACAATGATATGAGATTAAATAATAGAGTGGGAGGGGGTGGTAAATTATTTATGGCAAAGGCTGGTCATAGAGGCCTTTGTGAGTATTCACAAAATGGTGGGTTAATGGGAAAACCTATGGGTGGAGGGAGGGACTCTTGACAGTGCCAATGGAAACCGCTGGACAGCGAGAATAAAGCTCTTTACACTCACGGAGTAATTCATAATCGTAAAATGTTGAAATTATGAGGAAAACGGGGTGGGGGGTGTATAACGAATAATTTCACTTCCTCATACGGTTTTTTTCAAGGGGTGGAAGTTGATGAGGCTTGTGGGGATGGTCAGTCTTTATGGAGAATTATTAATTATTTCTGAGAGTATTTTTTATGGTTTTTTGCTATCAGAGATGGATCTAGGGATGTGTTAATAGAGTTTTCAGAGAGTTTTTAGGGGATATCCTTGGATCTAGGGGAGATAGGGGAATTTTGATGAGGACCTTTTTTGTAGGAAAAATTGAGAGCTAAAAAAAAGGTATTTGTGAAAATTTTCATATCTCTCTTAGTTTCAGAGATATTAGAGAAAGAATGAATGAAAAATTGTGAAAAATGAGAAATGAAAAATTGTTTATATTGTTTCAGATCGTTTAAACCTGATTTTGCACTTATTCGACAAAATCTGCGTGACGCTGGTGAAGACAATAGAAACCTACTCCTTGGACTCATGTACGGGAGCATTCCAAGTGTTAATAATCTCACAGCGATCTATAATTTTCAAGTAAGTTACCACAAAACCCTTCATTACCGTTTCATACCCTGAAAATTAATTTCAACACCACAGGACAAACCATGGGTATTTGCCCACCTGCTGGGACTCCAGCGTCGTCTCGGCAAGGATAATTTCCCCCTCATAGATCAGACGTATTATCCAAATCATCGAGAAATGGTGAGTGATTTTACCACTTTTTCACAGATTAAAAATTATCTCGAGATATTCTTTTGCAAATATTTCTGGAACCATTGAGTTAACAAAAAAATGTCAAAAGACATTTTTTGTAAAAAATTAAACTCTCTACAAAAAAAGTCTCTTGACATTTTTCTCTAAACTTCTTTATTCTCGAGTTATTTGCAAAATAAAATTGAAGGAGAAAAATTGGAATAATTTCAACTCAAAATGAAAAATTTGTGAAAATTCATTTAATCTCCATAAAATTACAATTTCGGTTGTAAACAAATTACATTTTTTTATTAAAAAAACCGTGACATTGATAAAATTCGATAAAATGGGACTATAAATACCGTGAAATTAAGATAATATTGATGATTCAAAGTGAAGTTTTTTTTAATCCCACAAAAGAGAGAAAAATTATTTCTCCTGAAGGACAAGTTCCAGTGTTTTCTTTCTCTCGAGAGTTCCGTGTACCCACTCTCAACTGGAATGTGGATTACGAGTTGAACGAATATCGGAAAGTCCCTCAGAATTGTTGAAAAAAAAAAAAAAAATACGAGGAGAATAAAAGACGTCTTGGGGGCGTATTTTCATGAGAGAATGGCGCACAGAATATCTCAGTCATTCCCAGTCCAACCATTCCACTCGAGTCCTTCTCACCCCACGAAATTCCATACCCCAAGCCCCCAATAATCAATTCATTCTACGTATTTATCACTAAATGATTTAGTTTCAAATTAAAAATCAAAATTGTCTCTTTTAATTATTCGATTATCTCCAAATCTAGTCATTTTAGAGGAAAAAGTCAAAAAACCTTTTTTAAAGCTTATAAAATTCTCCATAAAAAAGATTTTTTGACATTTTTCTCTAAAATCATCCATTTGGGAGATAATTCCACCTTTAACATAATGAGATAAATATAGAATTAAACACTCAAATGATTATTAATACCTTAAAAACTAATCGTTACACGGTAGAATAATTTAAATACTCAATATACATCGAAAATAATAATAATAATAATAATCAAAAAAATTTCTTAAAATATTTACAGTGCGAATAAAGTGAAAATACTTTATTTCGCAGAAATACTTGTAGCCATCACTCCTTAATCACTTCAAATAATTAAAATCTCCCCCCCTCTCTTTTCCATCATAGTTATTGATGATTTTAGCTGCAGATTCTAATAAATAAATTCTTCTGTACCCTCAAGAATTTGAGTAATTAAATTCTTGAAGAGATTTTAACGCGAAAAAAATTCTTTTTGAAAAAAAATGAAAAATTGAAAAATTTTGAGACACGTTAAGGCTCTCTAGCAAGTTGCTGATTCCTATCGCGTTGATGTTCAACAACACACTTTTTATATGCAGCTGAGGGTACCCATGAACATCCAGCCTGTCCCATCATACATATACCAAATCTCTCTTGGCAGTCTGATGGTCCGGGTGCACTCTCCCACAAGCATCCTTTGCCACCAGTAGAATTGAAGACAGCACCTTTGTTCCACCATTGTGTATACAAGATCTAAAGACAAGTTGGAACAATGAGAAAAGTTTTGTTTTGTCATTTGAGTGATTTTTATCAGGAAAGTTAAGGAGTTGTGAGAGAAAATAATCAAGTTAAATTCTACCCTCTGTTAATTATTGATTATCTCGAGAACAAGTCATTTTAAGAGAAAATGTCAAAAGACCTTTTTTGTAGCTGATGAAATTTCCTACAAAAAGTGTATTATAACATTTTCTCCTGAAATCGATTTTTATCGAGACAATCACAATTTTGTGAAAAATTCTACAATCAAGTGATAAGACAATAAGTCGAATCAAACATTTTCGTTAATTTCGAGTTATCTCGATAAGTATTCACCTGACAAAAAAATGTTAGAAGACCTTTTTTGTAGCTGACAAAATTTCCGATGAAAAATGTCTTTTGACATTTTCTTTTAAAATCGCTCAGTACCGAGATAATGAGTATTTGAGACAATAGAATAATTTATTTGTTCAGTGAAAATTGAAGTTTGGTGAATCAATTGAAATTTCGTGATTGGATAGGGAAATTTGATAAGAGTAATTCAAAGTTTGTTGTCATGTACTCACCGGGCAGACGCAACCAGGTTTGTAAAGCTGCCGGAAGCCTTTGCGTTGTCTACTCGTAACTTCCGACCATCGCATTGCCAGGTTACACAGTGATATATAGGCCTTTGCACCACTCATCCTACCACCAACAACCCAAGTTTCTCCAGGCTTCATGTTCACACTTCCACACAAACTGTCCATGGGCGGTGTCCACAGCATTAAATGTTGCTTTAAAGCGTGCTCTGCTTTCGGAGTTGCCTGTTGTTACATTGATGCATAAAAGATTTTTTAGGAGTTTTGGGTGGAGTCTAGCTGACCGTACTTGCAACCCATTTTAGTATTAAAGGGATACAAGAGTTTTGAAATCTTTTTTTTTCAGCTTTCTGACAGTATCACAGGTGCGAGTAAATTTTTCAAGTGGAGTTTTCCGTTCGGAGTGAAGTTTTTATTATTAATTCAAAATTCAATCTCTTATTTCGGGATTATCTTGAAAAGGAAAAGCCTTAAGGAAAAATGTCAAGATACCTTTTTTGTTGATCAGTAAATTCTCTACAAGAAAGGTTCTCTGACATTTCCCTCTAAATCCCTTCTTTTCGAAGATATTCGCGAAATAATGAAAAAACTCAAAAGGAGTGAATGATAAATTTTTATGGATTCTTGAAATTTAGTCAAGTATTGATTATTTCAAAAACTCAAAAATGAGTCGTTTTAGGGCAAAATGTTAAGAGACATTTTTTGTAGAAAATTAAATTTTCTACAAAAAAGGTCTTTTGATAATTTTTCCTAAAGCCATTAGTTTTCGAGATAATTCGATAATTGAATCAATCAACTGAACGAATGTACGAAAATCTGAATACAAATTGTGGGAAGCCCCTGATTCTTTTCCCAGTGTACTTCGTGCTCATGGTGAACCCATAACGATTTAAAAACAATCTCGTTTGCTCTCATGGGAGTCCAGTCGAGTACTCTCGTACCACCGATAAATTCCTCTGGTCCCATGATGGTATACGTATCAAAATCAAATGGGAACACACGAGCATGGGTACGTATACTCCAGTAACTTTCACAAGATGGTATTCAAACGCTAAAGGAGAAGGTAAAGCAACTCATACCCAATGAACGGAAGTTGCTGGACCAAATATGTATTGAGGACATTGTGGCATCTCTCAAGAGATCTCATTGCAATTAATGGAGAGAACTCATTCTACTTTGGATGGAGTTGTATTCAGGAATATTTCACTCATGTGTATGGCAAGATCTTACGTCTCCAGAGACATTTACTCAGTTAAATTTCGTGAATATCTTCCAAACCATCAGGTTTAGAGGAAAATGTCAAAAGACCTTTTTTGTAGAAAATTAAATTTCCCATAAAAAAGATTTTTTGACATTTTTCACTCAACCTCTTCCTTTTAGAGATATTTACAAATAATTTGAGAAATCAAAAAAATGAAATTACAATTTTTATAAAATATAGTTTTTTGTTAATTACAGATTATCTCGGAAACTAGTGGGTCTATGTAAAAATATTAAGAGACCTTTTTTATAGAGAATTAAATTCCCTACAAAAATTGTCCTTTGACATTTTTCTCTAAACCGCTTGCTTTCAGAGTTATACGTCAATTAATCTGGAATTCTTATTGATAATATTTACCTTAAAAATCCTATGAAGTTTGATTTTGTACGCTGCCTCATCATCATCTATCCTCACGAATTTCTTGATTCTAACAACAGCAACTGCAATAGAAGTAAGAAATAAAATTTAATAATTGATTCCAGTGATATCCCTCATCTCTGGTAAATTACACATTGCAAAGTCCCCGAGCGTATTTCTTTCAGCGTTATACGGAAATGGAAGAGTTTATGAAGAAAAAGAAATATCTTTCCGGAGATAGTAATCTCCGGTTTCAAGAAAAGCTCTTGAGAGTAATATACGAAGTAAAACCAACTCTCTCATCTAGTTTTTCCAATGATTTTGTTTCTTTACTTTCTTCAACAATTTTAGTTTTCTCAACTGGATATGTATTTGTTTTGGATTGTTACATAAATGTTTGGACTCGTTGGTGGGTGATAAATTTCACCTATCAAGTTGAAAAACAATTTCCGGTCAGTGAATTTATTGTGAAAATTAAGTCGATTCATTGAAACTTTTTTTTTTTTAAATTTTTATTATGGAAGTGTAGATTATTTTAGGCATATCTCCGAAGATATTGACTTTATGAAAAAATGTCATATGACCTTTTATGTAGAGAATTAAATTCCCCAGAAAAAAGGTCTTCTGACATTTTTCCCTAAACCTCATTCTTTTGAAGATATTCACTAAATGATTAAGAAATTCCTTTGAATCCTTCACTTTTCCATTAATTCAACAATGGAATAATCCAGTGAATCCGTATATCATGGACGAGGACACTATAAATTACACAATAGACTCGGAATTATCATCCCAGTTAATTTTATCACTGCAAAGAGTCATGGTCGTGCCAAGAAAGTCCATTCATGACCCCGAGAGAGCTAGCAAACACTCGTGAACCCTCTGGGCTTGTAATTCAAGGACCGAGCTCGAGTTTTTCACCGGTGAAAAAGGACTCTTGTCTTTTAATTTATCACTCTTCCTCAAGTGTGACATAATGACAAGAGTCTCTGCAGTACAATTGACATAAAAACCATTTTCAAGAATATTAAACTATTAAAATTAAATATTTTCATAATCACCCCAGTCTGATTCACAAAATTTGGTCTGTGGGTGGGACATTGTGCAAGAACAACTCTCTGCATCCTCAAATTTATACACTGATAACAGGAAAATAATCAGGGGAGTCCAACAAGTTAATCGCCGCATCTGAAACAAATTTTAATTAAAAAAAATTAATTTTTAAAAAATATTTCAGTAAATATCTCGGTAACGAGAGGTTCTAGAAGAAATTGTCATAAGACATTTTTCATAGAAAATTTCAAGATCTTAAAAAAAGGTCTCTTGACATTTTCCTGTAAAATCACCCGTTTTCGAGATAAACCCATATTTAATGAGAACATTAAATAAAAAATTGAATAAAAAAAAACTATATCAATATCCAACCGTTTAAATACCCAACAAATTCATCTAGATATCCGTGTTAATTCGTCCGAGTTTATTGACGCCAGCTGTTACATTCTCGTGTATATCCTAAACATAGATTCACGAGAGTATAAACGAATTGAAAACCTCATGCTCCACTTATACCCAAGAGAATTGAACGGTCTATTCCATTGATGTCTCCACTGTTTTTGTTTTTCCAATCGTGATAAATTCCATTCACCCAATTCTCTCGAGAAGACAAAAAAAATTCATCCGAAAAAAAAATAAAGAGAGATATTTCGTAATTTATCCACTGAGATGGTGCCATAAATAACGATAGTTCAGTTATAAATTCAAAGTGATAGATCTGGGGAATCCGTGTGGATGCAAGAGGGAGAGAGATTGAACTGAAGATTGGGTTTCTCCATCCGTCTATAAATCGCAAGGGCCTTATATACACCTGTGTAGCAGTATGTGCTTTAATAATAATACGATATGGGAATATGGAGTGTGATTATGGTGGGGATAACCGATAATCATCATTTATTATATATACGATTTTATCACCTGATTGTATCTGAACCTTTAATTATACACGATAGAAATAAATACGTTACGAGTTGGGATTATTATTATTATTTTTTGTTTTTTTTTTTGAGGATTTTTAGGTTTTTTAGTAGTTTAAAAATCGAAAATTTGAGGATTTATTTATTTTTTTGGAGATATCTTTGGAATTAAGAGGTTTAGAGGGAAATGTTAAAATACATTTTTTGTAGAAAATTTAATTTTCTACAAAAAAGGTCTTTTGATATTTTTTTCTAAATCCATTAGTTTCTGAGAAATCGACGAAATTAGACATTTTAAATTCAATGTTGAAGTTATTAAATGACCAAAGTGAATTTTGGGATCATTTTTTGGGTATATCTCGATAACAGAGGGAGATATCAATATTTTTATAAGGACCTTTTTTGTAGCTCTGTTTTTTTTCTATAAAAAAGGTCTCTTGAAGAATTTCAATATTTCTCTTAGATTCAAAGATAGTCGTTAAAAACTGATGAAGGAATCAACTCGTTTTCACAAATTTCCAAATAAATTTTGTTTTATTAATTAAATAATTAATGTTAGAATAAATGGTAAATGGAGTGCAAAACTTTTTGACATTTGTCAGATTAAAATGAAAAAAAAAAAAAAAAATTCATCAACTTTTTTTTGTACCTGAAAGAATGAAGAGAAATATTAAAATTAAAAATAGTTTTATGAAAAGTTTTTCATTCGTGAGATTAAATTGTTCTCTCGTGGTCTTTTTTAAAGGAATGAGTAATCAGATTTTCCGTGAAAAACTGTCAAACATTCGACCACTCTGTTGAATGATGAATTGTATGAGTCAGCAAAATGTTGGCTCATTCCGTCACGATTTTTCACTTGGTCGTTAGCTTTTTTCCCCTCCAGTGTTTTTCAATCTCACTCCCCGACCCCCCAAAAAAAAGGGAAAATAACTGTTATCAAAAGTTTTTCCACATTGTAGAAAAATCGAGAGCATCGAATATGCGTTCCGTGTATAGGATATTGTGTTTTCATGGCTCTGGGGTATGGACACACGCCAAATGGAAGTGGTAAACAGTTTTATTTCATTTTTTTAAACTTCAGAGAGTGAATGGACTTCTGGAATATTTTTTTTTTCACCTTTCTCTTCCGGGGAAATGAATTTCAAAACACTGAAACCTGCGGTGAGAGAATTTTTTTTAACAAATAATTTAATTTTGATAATATCTCGAAAACTAGTAGATTTATTAAAAAATGTCAAAAGACCTTTTTTGTAGGAAATTGAATTCTCTTTAAAAAAGATCTTTTAACAAATTCCTCTAAATTTCTTAGTTTTCAAGATATTCTTAAAATAATCGAATCCACTCCATAAATTCGTAAAAATTCAATTTTTAAAAAACCCTCACCAACTATTTTGCAAATATCTCCAAAACTAGATAATTTATCAAAAAATATCAAGAGACCTTTTTTATAGAAAATTAAATTCTTCACAAAAAAGGTATTTCAACAAATTCCCCTAAATCCCTTAATTTTCAAGATATTCCCAAAATAATGAAATCAAATCTCTAAAACTCAATAAAAAAAATTTAAAATAAACCCTTCTTCACTTAAAAAAAAAAATTGTCATAAAATTTTTGTTATCTCATTCCCTTTTTTACTCAGTCCAGCCGTCCCCCGCCATTTCTAGTCCAAACGGAAGAGACCAGAGAGAATAAGAAAGGAAAATATGGGTGGAACTCACAGTGTTATCGTTCAAGAATTATTCTCAGTATCGATTTGACGATTGCACGCAAGGGAAATCCTGCCCTACTATTTCCACCCCCTCCCCTATTTATCTTTCCCCAATAATTTTTATTTTTTTACTCAATATTTTTTATTTTCAAATTTTTAAATAAAGAATTTCTTTATTTTACGGTGGGATAAAACAGCATAAGGTCACCCTCATACCCGAGATGATCATTCAGGGAGACCCAGGGAGAGCCAAATAAGGGTACAAACCGAGTATGTCAGGGCTTATCTTTACGAGCCGTTCGTTCACATTATTGGACTCCTGTCGGATGTTATTTTCAACTTTTTTTTTTAACTTCTTCGGTTTTTTTATTCTTCCTCTTCTCTTCTCCCTTTAACCTTCATACCTCTTTTTTTTTTAATAATACAGTACTGGCTCGCTTGTTGCACACCTGGGTGCACGAAAATTACAGGAGCAATGGAGTCCCTGGTGGGTAGAATTTTAGCGTGACGGACGTAACATGTTTTATCGGTTT